>JAESUZ010001891.1:0-416028 GCA_017311185.1 Proteles cristata cristata | reverse complement strand
CAACCTTCACAGAAATTAAAAATACACTTATGCTCTGTTCCAACAACTCCATTTCTATGAATCCATTCCTTAGAGTAAAAAATGCACTTGTGCATTAGAAGTTCAAAGATGTTTATTGCCACATACTTTGCAATAGCAAATAAATAAGTATACATTGGTTAATGTATTTATAAAACTATTGAAAAGTTGGACTGTAATCAATTTAATTAAAAAATTTAACTAGATTTGAGAGATCACTTCAGAAAAATGTGCACCAGAACTGTGCAAGTCTTAATAAGGCTAACGGTGACAAACAGCCCCATATATGAGTAGACAAAAGCAAAATGAAGAGAAGGAACAAAAGCAACCTTAATTTACATGTGCTAAGAGGGTATTGGGTACACTGATGTACACGGATGCTAGAGTAAAGGGAGACCCAAGTAATAAATAATGAGAAAACTGTACTAAATATGTATGTCTACCTAAAAAAAATAAACAAATTAGATATAGTTTATGGAAGGCACTGTTTTAGAGCTGAAAGAAACTATTTATTCTAGTAGATGAAGTGTCTGCTAACAACAGTGTGGCTGTAAACACATCATAGAACAGCTTTCTTTTAGTGCCAGATTTTGGGTTCCCTTGGTGACTATAGCCTTTAAATAGAAAATAACTCTTGAGCAGAAGCTCAAGTCTTTGAACAAAGATTTAGTGGATTTTCACAAAAGCTCCTACAGCTTAATCTTTGTCTATATCTACATCATTTTCTTGATGTTTCTAAGATCTCTTCCCTAGTCACTGTGTTTTGAAGGATATCCATAGGAACTGTAATTTAAGTGAAATGATATAAAGTTTGCTAAAAAGAGCTACAGAGAAAGATTTTGTAAAATTACATGTTTTCGTTAGTTGTATATTTAAATAGTATTTGAATTTAATATTTTTTTCTATTTAAAATAATGTAAGGCATAACAACTATAAAGAAAATACCTTAATTTTGTTCTACTAGGTAGCTTCAATTTCCTGGTTTAAGAACTAAAAGTCAAGGTAATTGTAAAAATTGGTACTTTGGAGAAAATAATCTATCTCCAATGGGAACATTAACACTTTTTGTATGTGTGTTTAGAAGACACAAATGACCCAAGTAATAATATATTAAGGACTCTGTAGCTGTCCTTTACAAGGAATGAATCTAATGTAATTTGCAGATATATCAAAATCTCATTTTCTGAAGCACACTTTTGTAGCTCCCACAGTACAGCCTAGGAACAGTAATAAGCAATATGTGCTTTAAGAAGGAAGATTTGTTACAAATGAGATTCCTATTAAAAATATGTAGCAAAATTACAACAAATTTATATATAGCACAAGCATAATCAAAAGAAACTATGTTTTATAAGAGTTTGAAATGATATTATCAGAAAACCAAATCAGGATTCATCTGCCAACACTTAACTATTCAGAAAATAAAGACAGTACCACAATATTCAACAACTTTTGAAATAAGAGGTTTTGCTCAGTAATCTGTTAGTCACAAAGACAACCTGATAATAATAAGGTGATAAAATGCACATAAAATGTTGCGTAAGAAGTTTAGCCGAAATAGAAGAAAATATAATATGCCCATCCACCCACCACGATGAATATCCAACTAAACGTGGGTGAAGTTTTCACTGTTACAGGTAAGCATAATTACTTTTTTCCTAATTTATCCAAGACATTCCTACTGATATCCTTTTGTATACCCATTCTGAAATTATACTTTCAAGAGGTATAATTTTGATACGGAGTGAATGGATGGGGCTGAGTGTTGTATTTTGAATGTAAAATCATCAAATAGTAAAGTTCACCATCTTCTGACATGGTGTAGATGAGATAGTCTGAAATTTGGAATATTTTATGCATTATTTACAATAATATCAGATATCAGTAAAGTTTCTATAATTTAATGAACCCTCTACACCAAGACCTCACAGTAGAAATCTGTATCAATAAGTCAGATGGTAAAAAATGTTATCAGGCAAGAGGCTGATCAGGAGGTATTTATTTTCTTTTGTCTTATTTTTTTCTTTATAAAATGAGTGAGTGACCTAAAGGAAAAAAACAGTGAGGAAATAGCATTTTGTTACATTTGAAAGAACTATTACAGGTGGAAAAAAAAAACAGAAACCCATACAGTTAACAAAAATAAATAGAATCACATAGCACATCTACTTTTGTTTCTCTATAAAATTCAAAAATACACATTTCTTCATACAAGCCCTTATATATGAGAAAATGATTGCGATAATTAAAAAAATGATGGAGGAAATGTTAATAAAGTTGTATGGAAACTAAAAAGACAAGTCACAATCAAATCATTATTAGAAATAGTAGAGCAGGGGTGCCTGGATGGCTCAGTCGGTAGAACATACAATTCTCGTTCTTGGGGTTGTAAGTTCTGGCCCCACGTTGGATATAGAGATTACTTAAAAATAAAAAATATATTAAAAAAAAAAACAATATAGTAGAAGTCACCTTGTTAGGAGCTAGGAAAAATAGAAATATGTAAATAAACATAATTGTGGTATTGGAATAAAGACGTCAGTAGAAAAATGAAACTGTAAGTAGATCAAACAGCAGAGAGAACTAGTGAATAGCAACAAGTGAAGTAAAGGGGTAAGGAATATGATTAAGAAATTATAAAATATTAGGGCAACTGGATGGCTCAAGTGTCTGACTCTTGATTTTGGCTCAGGTCATGATCTCAAAGCTTGTGAGATGGAGCCCCATGTCATGCTCTGTGCTGTCAGCATGGAGCCTACTTGGGATTCTCAATTTCCCTCTCCCTGCCTCTCCCCTACTTGTACACAAACATGCACTCTCTCTCTCTCTCTCAAAATAAATAAACATTAAAAAAATAAATTATAAAATATTGAAATTAGAATGAGAAATTTCAAAATATACCTAGTAAGAATTCCAGAAAAGCAGAATAAGATATTAGAGAGTCATTATTTGAAATTATTTTACAAATATTTTAAATATTTTAATACATATATTTATAAATGGAAAAAAACATAATTCAATGGTTTGAAAATTTTCAGAAAGAGTAAAGGAGTAGCATGAGAAAGAAAAGAACTAGACTATAATAATGATATCACAGATTCTCAAATAAAAAACAAAAATTAAATACCTGGAGCAAATACATACATACTACTCTGAAGATACATTCCATTTAATATGACTAGTAGGTAACTTTTTATCATAAAATAGAATAATATATTTAAAATTCTAAAGAAAAAATAATGTATGTAGTTAAAACATATTTTATAAAATATAACAATATAAATGATAGATGACCAATAAATAGTTTCTCCCCAAAAGAACAAAAATTGATATAAAACTAAAGGCTATTCTTGAACAAAAAGTAACAAAAATATATCGTCTTAACTCAACAGGCAGAACTGGAAAGATTGAAACATTAATTTTGAATAACAACCACAACAAAGATAAAACATAAGGAAGGTAAACCTAAAGAAGAATTTAAAGAAACTAAAAACAATACTTTAAAAGTCCACCAAAAGAAAATAATAAATTCCAACCCCCATCACTTAGCATAACTTTGTATGGCCAAATAGAACATCAATAACCATGTGTACAAAACTTGACTCATAGTTGTCTTCCAACACATGTTGTATCTGGTTTACTGAGAACCACCAGCTTTAGCCCAATTTCACTCATAGTTGTCTTCCAACACATGTTGTATCTGGTTTACTGAGAACCACCAGCTTTAGCCCAATTTCAAACAAGTCATTAAATTCATCCTTGGTGCCATCTTACTATGTACTTCCCAATCAGTACATCACTAAGTCCTCCTCAAATACCTTAAACTTGTGAGGTACCTGGATGGCTCGGCCGCTTAAGCTCCAAACTCTTGATCTTGGCTCAGGTCATTATCTCATGGTTCATGGGACTGAGCCCCATGTCAGGCTATGTGCTAGCAGAATGGAGCCTGTCTGAGGTTCTCTCTCTGATCTTCTGCTGCTCACCCTCTCTCTCTCTCTCTCTCTCTCTCAAAATTAAATAAAAGATTAAAAAATACCTCAAATTTGTCTATTTTTTCCATGTGTACATTTCCCAAGTTTAGACTCTCATCATCTGTCACCTGGAGTGCTGGAAAGTGCCGATCAATCTTTTTAAGCCTTTTAGTTTCTTGTACTTTAATCATTTCATCCAAGTCAGTCTGGTGAATTTAATCAAATTTAATAACTTTCCCTACTGCATTATCCCATAATTCTGGTTTCTTATTGATTTTATGTTGTTCCAAACTGTTAAAACAATCGGTAAGTATGTTTATTTGCTTATGTCTTCAGCTGTAAGTCTCAACAGAGTTTCCCAACACATGCACATATGCATATAGTTTTGTTTCCTCCTTTCTTCCCTCTGTTTTTACTCTTGCATCAGGCTTAACATTTTGCTCACCTCTGGTACTTCACACTTTTTTTCTCCCTTTCCTTTACTTCCCTTCCCTTGTCTTCTTTCTCTCTCTTTCTCTCTCCCTTTCTCCCTTCCCCCTCCTCTTCCTTCCTTCCTTCCTTCCTTCCTTCCTTCCTTCCTTCCTTCCTTCCTTCCCTTTCTTTCTTTTTTTTCTCCCTCTCTCTCTCTCTCTCCCTCTCTCTCCCTCTTCTTTCTTTCTTTCCAGAATTCCCTAGCTAAATACCCTATATCTTCTACCTCAAAGTTACAGACTTCCCAGTGTACTCAATGATCCGCTTTTCTTTTTTCCCACCAAATGATTTTTAAATTCTTGGATTACAGTGCATGTTCTCCATTTAAGTTCCACTTTGGACTCAAATTATGTAGTTATGAGCTTCAGAGATTCTTTCATCTATGCTGTGTATCACTGTGTCACTTTGGGGACTTAGGTAGTATTTGGTATACAGGATTTCAAAGGATATTTGTCAAAGTTATATCTCTACTTCTATAATATTATAGTCAATTTCTTTCTATTTATACATAATTATTATTTCAAATAGTCTCCATTATATAAAAAACTAAGATTTTTTCATGAACCCAATAATTTTCAAAAGATAGCAGTGTCTTTTAGTTCATGTGGAACTAAATACACACTAAAATTAAACTCCTAATGGTCCCTACAATGAAACACATCTGTTTCTATGGATTCCCACCCTTTCCTTCCTCCTTTCTATAACATAAGTGTTTCTTAGTTTTGGGCTTACTCTCTTCTAGGCTTGGTATCACTTCTCATTTATCCCCTCAAGACCTATTCTTTATTTTTCCCTTTCTAAGGGAAATATCCAAACCAATCTCTCTTTCCCAACCATAATTTCATCGAAATGACATAATCTTCTAAGCCATTTATACAACATTTTGTTTTGACTTTAATCTCCCTATAGCATCTGTCACTTCTGATATTTCCCTTTGACAAACTTTCAGAAAGAAATGCCTGTGGACACAAGCCCCAATTCTGTGCCTTCTATTTACTACTCAACCTTCCATATGTGCCCCCCAACTAAAATTTCAATGAACATTTGGCAGTAATATCTAGAAAACATTTTTTGTCTGTGTATCTGTTCTGTAGGAGAGTGTTACATTAATCTTCCTCTTCTGAAATATTCTCTACCAAATTTCTGTGTAAGTATATTCATTGCATTCATCTGGACGTTTTAATTACTTTATTCTATATTTAGTTTCTTCTCTTCTGCCCTCTTAGAAATCTTAATGTTTTTCCTAAGCTTCCTTTCCTTCTTCTAAACACTCACCTTCAATGTTCTTAATTTCCATGGCTTTATTTACAATCTTATGCTAACAAGTTGTCAGTTTGATATCTCTACTACAATAGATGCAAAAGGACTTTAAAAGCATATATTAATTAGTTTCTGGTCAACTATCTCCCCTAAGATAAACTGTGGTTTATATCTGGATGGTTTATACCATTAATGTGGTTTATATAAAATAGTTCCACTGTTAATGTCCAAATCGGATCTGAAATTTGCTCTTCCTATGCACATATCACAGGACTGTGAATGGATTTACTTCTACCCACTTGCTCAATCTTTTGTGTGTGTGTGACTCTATTCCTCATTATTTACACTCTGTCAATTATGACATCTCTTTAGTTTTAATTTTAAATGCCCATTTATCTGCCTATTTTGCTCATCTCTATTATTCATGTACTAGATCAAGAGCAATCATCTCTCAATTGGATTACTGAAAAAGTCATACACTCCTAACCATGAGCTACCTCAAGAGTCTTCCAAATATGTTTTAATTGCATTAGTAAAGTTAATGTATTTTTCTTACTACTGTAATAGATATTTGATAGCTATCTATTAATATGATATTGAAACATAGACGTACAAACTCACAGTAAACAAACTCAAAGCATGAATTCCAAGGTAATCCATTTTTCTTATTATACTCCTTTCAAAGAAGGAATTTGATGATGATGTAAAATGACATAATATGGGGCATCTGGGTGGCTCAGTTGGTTAAGCGTCCAACTCTTAATTTAGGCTCAGGTCATCTCATAGTTTTGGAAATTCAAGCCCCACATGGGCTCTGCGCTCACAGTACAGTGTCTGCTTGAGATTCTGCCTCTTTTTCTGCCTCTCCCCTGCTCTCACTCTCTTGTCTCTTTCAAAATAAATAAATAAAAAACTTTAAAAAGACATAATAAGAATATACATTAAGATTATTTCTTAAACACATAAAATCATTCACAGAATATACTGTCTTACCTCAGAGCAAAAAATGTAAAAATTATGTCACAGTTTAATTTTACAAACATGAACTTTGTGTTCAATTTTCATAGCAGCCTAATTTGCATCAAACACTTGATTCCATGTATATAAAATATCTTCATTTGTAGGCAGGATTCCTGGACATTATTTAATACCTGCAGCACTTGGAGTAAATATTATATACCTGCTTATGGTCACAGAGATTTTGTCTCAGGTGTTCTCTACATATAACAGTACAAATCCTGACAGAGGCCCATCCTAACAGATACTCCTACATTTAAAAGTAGAGATATACCACTCTAAACACTGCTGTCAGTTGTTATATTGTTAAGTTTGTATCTATAGTTCAAAATGTGCATGTCTTATATGGAATTTTATATTATGAAAAACTTTTAATTCTTAGACATTATTTAATTCTTATAATTATAAAATACTATCTAAACTGGAAATATAAAATTAAATGTAGCTACATTAGGATAATATACTGTTAGATAATATAGTGTTAAAGATCATAATCAAAAAAATAATTGCACATATTTGAATAAGGAAGCAGAGGCTCACAGGGGTGGTTAACAGGTGTGAGTTATTAGTTTAGTATTTAAACAAAATTTACAAGCATGCTACAGTAGGGAATAAGTATGTTATACAAGTCAACATGTTATATGAAACATGCTTTCATTTCCAAATGGTGGAATTCAGGAGATTATATTCCTCATGAAATATTTTTGCATAAAAACCATAATGTGAGTTGACAAACATAAGCATTTCTATTTTGGTAAGCAGACTCATATTTGTATTGTAGAAATCCCCCTTCAGAGTTCACCCTGCTTTGACAACCTTCAAAAACATCCATATCCTGAAAGCTGTCCCAGCAATGGAGAAACTTTTCAGCATGGGGTTGTTAGCTCAGCTCACCCTGCTGATGGTTCTGCTTGCAATGAAAAGCTACTGTTGGGAAAATACACGTAGTGGTCTTGAAACTTAAATCCCACAAGAAAATAGAAGCCTATTTCTTGAGGAAGCGTTGGGAGTAACGATTCCAGGCAATGGGTAGGAAATGTCTTCCTGTCATATAATTACATTTTATAGAGAGAACATAGAAAACTGTAGTATATTGTTCTTTAGTTGCATCTCTGTATCAAAAATCTTAACTCTCCACATGAAACTTTGGTAGATTGACCATATTATTATTTGAATAATCAGACAAAATTTTTTTGGCTACTTTTTCTGAGATCCGCCCACAAACTATGCAGGACTCCTCGCTGCTGGTTAATGGCACACATTCTTATTAAGAGTTCTGAAGGAAGAAACTAAAAAGAATGTCAAATGATTCATCATCACATTATCAGCCAGCTGTCTATCATTTATGCTCAAGGGCACTATTTTTGTCTCCCAACATTTTCAACTTTTAAAAAAAGAGCTGAAATTTTGTCCCCAAGTTTGTAAAAGCACCTAAAAAAAAAAAAAAAAAGACTTGGCATGTATTCATATATTATCATCTATTCATTCACTCTAAGTATTTTAATAAAGTCATCAATATGTATTGAGCACATATTTTGAATCTAGTCTTGACCTAGAAACTGTTAGAGGCTCATAAAAAGCATAATACTGTGTTCCTGATTTAAAGAACTTAAATCTAATAATAAGGACAATGTGAATCATGAAGCAGCGGAAGACAATATATAAATTCTAAGCATTAGAATGTTTGAAATAGATACATCTAAGAATATAGTAGAGAAACATCAATGAAGACTGGAATAGTAATTTGAGGTGTTCAGTGATGAAAGGAAATGGGAACATGCACTTGAAGAATAAATAAATATAAATGATAAAGTATCATATGTGTGCATATTTTAAGTTGGGAAAACATGAGAGGAAAATGAATTTAACATAAGCTCAGATAATAAATAAGAACTTATTGCGTGAATGCTATGCAGATTCTAAAATATAATACAAAGAGGCAGAAGCCCTATGTACTGGCATCCTAATGGTATACATGTCTTAGTATAATAAATACATTGCAGTTCTTTGATAATAATAAGCAAAATGCACTGCAAACACCATGTGGGAATTTAGATAGTGAGAAAGAAAAGGAAAGCTTCCAGGAGTTTAAGACCCACCCAAGATATAAGTTTTATATGATGAATAAATGCTTTCTCAAAAAAAAAAAAAAAAAAGTCCCTGGTGTCAGGCAATTGAGGCAATAAACACAACTGCAAAGGTAGAGTATGATATGCCAGATAGAGTGTGAAACATGAAGGCACTGTAAGGCAAGACTGGATCTTCAAGTAGTATGGGTGTTAAAGTAATGAAATACTTAGTAAAGGTTAAGAACTAGTGACAAGGTGATAGAATCATTTACTCTTATTCTAAAATGTTTTAATTTGAATTTGAATATATTTGAGAGTCCTAAAATGATTTTTTATGAGAGGAGTGATATTTTCACTTTGAAGACAAATAACTCCTTTCTTCTTTTGCATCTCCATTCTGAGCATTCTTTTCTCATACTTCTATGATACATATTCTCTAGTAGATGTAGATACCAAATTGGCACTGCAAAACTACTCGTGGATTATATCTTAAAATGTTGAGTACAAAGTGAGTAGTAAGAAGGGATCTTAACTCACTTTTTTGGAAAAGTAACTGATTAGAGAAAATAAAATACACAAAGGAAGCACTGAAGAATATTTAAGATGATTTTGGAAAAATAAGACATTGCGCTATACATCGTGAAATAAAAATGTAAAAAATGATACAATAAGAAGATGGATGCAAACATTTAGAATTGCTTTTTTTTTCCACAAATTTCACAAGACCAGACTCATTGGGTAGACTGGAGTCAGCTCAATTCAAAAGGTAACTATTAAAATAAGCTTATTAGAAACTTTATTCATATGATTCCTTTTTAATCTGTGTGTAAACTTTCTTCAAAGATAACCTATTTGGTGGACATACATAAATCAGTACTGTATACTGAACAATAAATTATTCTAAGGGTACCTGGTTGGTGCAGTAGGTTAAAAGTCCATCCTTGGCTCAGGTCATGATCTTAGAGTTCATGAATTCCATCCCTGCATCAAGCTCTCTGCTGTCAGCACAGAACCCACTTTGGATCCTCTGCCTCCCTCTCTTTCTGCCCCTCCCCACTCTCAAAAATAAATAAACATTTAAAAACTTTTTTAAGGGGCGCCTGCCTGGCTCAGTCGGTTAAGCGTCCGACTTCGGCTCAGGTCATGATCTCATGGTTTGTGGGTTCGAGTCCCACACCGGGCTCAGTGCTGACAGCTCAGAGACTGGAGCCTGCTTCAGACTGTGTCTCCCTCTTCTCTGACCCTCCTCTGCTCATGCTGTCTCTCTCTCTCAGAAATAAATAAAAAACATTAAAAGAAATTTAAAAAGATTTTTTTAAATAAACAATAAATTCTAGAAAACAATTAGCACTTAATTTGGTGCAGATGTCAGTTTCCCAGATGTTGACAATAATTTTGCTGTGCTTAAAACACTTTTTTCTTTACGAGAGAGATTAAGTTTACCATCAGTTTAGTTTTGATATTTCTCCAAAAATATTTTTATCTGTTCTTCAACAATTCTGACTTTGATATTTCAGCCCATAATTTTCCTGTCGTTCTGAAGTTATGTAAATAGGAAGCTGAGGAAAAAGTTGATGCAAACAATGTAAAAATCACTGGTAACTAGGCACCCACTTACTCCTTATAGTAATTTCAGGAAATTGAAATAGAGCTGGTGCAAATGACAGGGCACATGTCCATATTGCTTCAGGGAAGTAAAAAGATTTGGCAGAAGAATACACTGATGCAAATGATATGTAAATTAGAACTGACTTTTCAAATACTTTGTACTTACTAGTAGACAAGAAATTGAATCTGGCCATACAGGAGTAGAGACTTCTTGTCAAGATAACTGAAGGAGAAACCAAACATAAGGTTTGTTTATCTGCGTTCTCCTTGCAAGATCCAGACTGCCAATAATGAACCTCATGGGCTAGTTAGCTAGGTAAATGACAAATGTGCTTTGTTTTGATAATATTTTTATAATTAAATATATGAATAATATATTTAATTGTCATTTTATACCTATGTTATACCTATTGTCATTTCTTGCCTATCATCAGAAAAGATAATGGAATATTATTTCTTATTTTAACTTATGAATTATTATTTTCAAAACTATTAAAATATTTTGTTTTCTTTACTAGAAAATAAAAGCTAAATTAAAAACTGTATTTCTATATATAGATGCATACTTAGAAATAATGATGAATTTAAAATTACTATAGGATAATGTTTTAAGGCTATTATTTCAATTATGGAAAATCAATTGTTGTAAAAAAATATATATATGGAAAAGTATTTGTAATATATCCTAGAGTAACATAAAATTGTAACCACAATAGAGATTTACCGTGTGTAATTCCCATATATTGAATATGATATATAAAACCTCTTTATTTGTTTTATAGAATTCAATTCATTCACATTAAAACATATTTTTCATTTGAGAGTAAATATCTCCCTCTTCAGGAATTTTTATTAAATTCATGAATCTGAAGATTTTACTGAAAAAGCTAAATAGTATCTTTTCACTACATATCAGATATATGTGAAAACTTTTCAATATGTTTTAAATATAGCTCATATGGCTTTGAAATTCTATGCAATACAGATTTAATTAACTTCACATTTTGTGTCCACCATGCACATTTTTACTCTCAAGTTTCCCTTAGTTAAATTTATTAAGATAATGCTCATCCATTTCCATAGTACTCTTTGTTAATATGCAAATCATAATGAAAAAACAATATAGAAGTAATGTTTTAACTGAACTGTACAAATTAATTAAAATACCAAGAACTTTCATTTCAATACAAACCTTCAAAACACATTAAAGAAACAATATATAAAAGGTGCTTTTGAGACCTAGGTTTTTCATAATTTGGGGGAAGAATTTCTTTCCTTAACCAAAAATTACATGTGTTAACATGAATAAATAAATCTTTTAAAAATGAAAACCTACAAGGGATGCCTGGGTGGCTCAGTCAGTTTAACATCTTACTTTGTCTCAGGTCATGATCTTACAGTTTGTGGGTTCAAGCCCCACTTCGGGCTCTGTGCTGACAGCTCAGAACCTGGAGCCTGTTTCGGATTCTACATCTCCCACTCTCTCCCTCGCCCCATACTCTTTCTCCCCCACTCCCCGTCTCTCTCTCTCTCTATCAAAAATAAACATTAAAAGATTTTAAACGAATTAAAAATAAAAACCTACAAAATTATCCTTAGAAACCTTACAAAATTCTTTCTGATACGTAACAATTTAGATAATTTACATCAATGTATTTGTTAATGAAATCCCAAATACAGTTTAAAATTTTTAAAAGACACTTTAGAAAAAATATTGGCTGCTCCCATATAAAAAATGTTGTATGATGAGTTGAACAAAAATCATAGGTATAAGTTTATACACATTTATTTTTAATTTATAAAACACTGGCAGGGGTGCCTTGGTGTTTTAGTTGGTTAAACCTCTGACTCTTGGTTTCAGCTCAGATTATGATCTCGAAGTTTGTAGGACTGAGCATTGTTATGGGATCCATGTTGACTACCCAGAGCCTGTTTAGGATTCTCTCTCTCTCTCTCTGATCTTCCTTCTCTCCCTCTCTCTCTCGCAAATTAAATAAATAACTTTTAAACAGTGTATAAAACAACGGCAAATGAACTTGAAAATAAAGGTTATTCAAAGTGATACAAATGTTCTAAATGTTATAGAAACTTAAAAATTCTTTTATTCATAAAAATGTGAAATAAGGTGTATCTTTTAGAAAACTTGTTTTAGAAACTTCTTAATAATTTGTGGTAATTTTCAATATTCCTTAAAACTACCTGAAAATAAAATTATTATTCTTCAACAAAAGAAAAAAATCAACCAATAAACTACAGATTAGTCTTCCCATATTAAAATCATGAGTAATTCAAGAGGGGAGGGGCTATACAGAATTGACTGTATTCTTGGGTTCCTACTCTGAAGTTTATAAGTTTGGAACCATTTTAGCAGTAGACACAGACATTGTGTGTCTTTTTATTCTATTTTCTCAAAGTTTATGCCACTATTCTATAACAGATAGCAAATGGACCAATACAGAAACAGACTTTCCCCCAATAAAAAAAAAAAATGGGAAAAAACAAAGTGCCAAGAAAAAACTGTCTCTGGTCATGAAGTGGGGCTGTCGGGCTGCTTGTGGGTGACACAGATGAAATCTACACATGGAGCCTAGAAGGAAACACGATTCAAAGCAGAGTTTCCATAATATTTTATCATTATAACTTCCAACAATCCAACACTAAGATGCCCATCTACATGGGTACATACCATGTTAGGAATGGGATTTTAAGAAAGTTGGGCAACATAATTGATGTTTGACATTTTTTTATTCCCTCAAGATATATGTCATTTTTTTTCTTTGGATAACCACGACTAAGATAGTGGAATTTGAATTATCACTGCTCTAAATTACAGAATCTGGGTATAAATTAACACTCTTACTTATATTCTGTAATATTTCTAATTAAATTTTAAGCCAGTTCCCAAGAAATATCTGAGGCAAACTGAAACATATATCTAGTGTTTTCATTTCACTGAAAACACTAGATACATTTTTGTTCTAGAGGCGCATGGGTGGCTCAGTCAGTAAGCATCTGACTCCTGTTTTGGCCCAAGTCATGATCTCATGAGTTGAGATACAGCCCCATGTCAGGCTCTGCACCGACAGCAGGGATACTGCTTGGGATTTTCTCTGTCTCTCCATCTATCTCTCTGCTACTCCTCAGCACACGCTGGCACTGGCGCTTTCTCTTTCTCACAAAATAAACACACACACACACACTCACAAGATTTTTGTTCTGTTTTGTCTTGCTTTGTTTTTAGTCTTCTTGTAATCCAGTGATGAATTCTCTTGGTATCAATGCCCAGAAACTGATTTTAATTAGAGCAATGTAATGATGGGAAGAAACACTTCATTTACAGATACACACCGCAAATGTGATGTAGATGTGCTTTCTTGGAACTGAAGAACCTAATCAAAATAATATTGTTCCCAAAACAAGTTCTTTGTAGACTTCGTAATTTTTATTTTTGCAAATCATGGTAGATATGTGTATACCTATTGGCAAAGAATTTTTTTTAATGTTTATTCATTTTTGAGAAAGACAGACAGATAGCACAAGCAGGGGAGGGGCATAGAAGAGTAAGACAAAGAATCTGAAGCAGGCTCCAGGCTCTGAGTTGTCAGCACAGGGCCTGACTTAAGGCTCAAACTCACAAACCACTAGACCATGACCTGAGCCTAAGTCAGAAGCTTAACTAACTAAGCTACCAAGGCACCCTTGGATGACAAAAGAATTTTGAATGAAGATGGTATTCATTGTTACAATAAAAGGTAATGCCCTTTGTTTAGGTAAGATCACTTTCTTCTGTTCTTTCATAGATATCATCACCATTGTTCACAACTGATCTTTCAGATAGCAATTATTTAGGGTATGTCTGTATCTCATGTTGGAACATGATTTCTTTAAAGTCAGAGACTTAGTTTTATCCAATTTTACATCTTATCACTTAACAATGTATATAAGATTTTTGGAGATAAAAAATTAAATTAATTAATTCACCCCCTCTTTATCTAAGTTATCCACAAACAAAGTGCAATTTTTAAGATAATATTAGTCTATACACTAGTAAGTAGAAGTCAAATGACACATCCTAATTTGCACTATTCTATTCTTGAGAGAAATTACTCCAGGAAAGATTTCTGTAATACCTTAAAAGATGAACTCCCCAAAATAGATCCATAATCTAAACAACACAACACAATAATGTTAATGTTAAAGACAATGATTTAAGAAATGGATTCTCCAGACCATAAGAACATTCCAAATTCAGTGCAATGGTGATTCAGCTTTAACCAGACCATTCTTCTCACCGGCTATGCCTCCAGAATGCATGTTCATCTGGGTTGCTACAGCTCCATAAGGTAGGGTCCACCTTGACCCAAAGCTAAAATGTTTTCCAGTTTGAAACCAATACACAATTCCAATGATGTCGTCCCTCCAAGGTCCTCTTTTCCACAGTGGGGGACCTACTCAACATGGAAACACTCTAGCCTAACCCCCCTAACCCCATATAAATACTGTCTTCCTTTCTACTATTTGAGAACCCATCTAACTACTCCTAGAAATAGGATGTTCATATAATAAAACATATGCTTTTGATTTAAATATATACCAATATATAAATAAATAAATATAGACTACAATATAAGCTAATCATGTCCTATATATTAAAAAAATATATGTTTATCTTAATAAGTGCATATAACGTATTACAATAGTGTTATGGTTCATGTAAGAAATGCTTATTCTCATAAAATTATAAAGAAATACTTGATGTGGAATGTAGACACAAAATAGAATGGAATGTTCTACAAACTATAATCAATTGGTCTCATCATTTTGCTTGTTTTATAAATCCAGTTCCATTGTGTGTCCCTTTTTGGAAACATCATGAATCTTAAATTCTCTATAGTTTTACTCACTTGTCTATTCCATCATGAAGCAAATTTTTGCTGTCACTTCACTCATGTAAATTATCCTACTTTTCCAGAATACCTTGAAAAGTACTTTTTAACGTATCCTACATATAATTAAATCAATCTGACATGACATCAAAAGTGAAATTTTAAGCCAGACATAGTCTCAGTTTGAATGTGTTATAATTCAGTTTTCCAGAGAATTTGAACTATAAATATCATTCAATCTTCAGTAATTTCTTAAATTATTTCCGAGTTTTCCCTACATTTCATGCTAGCACATGCTACTTATCTTATTATATTTTTATATAATTTCCCACTCTTCACAATGTTTCCCATGAAAAAGAGGTTATTATCTTATTTTGTATCCCTCAACTGAAAATCACATAATAGAAATTGCCATCTATATTTAATGAGCTAGCTAGGTAGGACATAATTTGTGTTAACTTTATAGAAATTATTTTAGTGAGGGAAAAATTATAACACAAATATTAAGAAAAAGAAAATATGATTTAGTCATTAACTTATAACTGAAATATATGCTTTTAGGGAAATATTTTATTTCTGTATAAATTATTCTTTTATTTTTAATTCAGTTTCTTTTGATTTAGAAGTTAATGGTTTGAACTAAAAGACAAGGCAGACAGGAGTTTTTCAATAATGGTTTAAAATGTTATATCAGGCAAAACAAAAACAAATATAGTAAAAATAATGCATTATACAAAATTACCCTCTCAGTTTTACCCTATATGAACCTACTGGGTCTCAGATACCTCCCTTCTAAAAATAAAAGAAGTAAAAAAATAAGTATATAAATAAAGAAGTTATACAATATTTCTAAAGTCAAATACATGTCTAATATTTACAGATACAACATTTGAAGTTTTATTCTTTTAATACTCATTTCTAATAACTACACTCTATTTCAAGTATTAAAATAATTCCTTGGGAGGAAAAGTTTTGATAGACTAATTCATATTTTAAAAAATTACAATAACTAGAAAGAAATATCAAAGAATGTGGGGATTTTGTAAATATAGTTTTTAAGGTACTGTCATTAAGATTGCTTATTTTAGCAATGAGAATGAATAGCTATGGAAACATGAATATGCTCCTGTAAATCAGCAAGATCATGGATTTTAGATAATGATTATGATTTTGATAAATAGATTGATCTAGGGTATTGGTAATCTCCTAAAATACTACTATATTCACCATTAGCCAAAATGGATACATTAAAGTAATACTGAAAGGCAATGCTATTTAAGAGTTTAAAAATAAATTCGTAAATGTTTCTTTGCACTATCTTAAAATTCATTCCCATACAAAGGACCTGTCTGTCTACCTCCTGTAGTGGTAGTTATTTTCTATAGTTATTGTACAATGAGTCTGGTCTCTTATGCAAGTGTTTACATATAAAATAAGTGAAATCTAAAGTATTATATACAAAGAATTTTGCTATATGAGGGGGTAAGATTTTAAAACTGACGTATAACTAAAGGCATTTTTCAAAAACTCTTTACCAGAGTTTGAAACGATTTCTTAAACCCAATCACTTATAGATTTTGATGACAATCTATTTCAAGTTAATTACAACATGGGAAATGTCAGGATAGAAAAAGAAGATAGCTCGGCAGCACATTAAAAAATTATCAGTTAGTGACACTATGTAGAGACGTGAACTTTCATTTGCCATTTGTCTCTTCTAATCCTCAGTGTCAAGAAGAGAGGAGGTGGAGTCTTAAGATACCTTCTTTTTTAGCTTTCCTTTCTTATACATAAAAAATCACAGTCCTATGAGTAGCAGTAGATTACATAATTAGCCCATTTTAATTTTTTACCAATATCAAGAAAGAACCAAGAATGCAGAAAGATCATGGTGTAAAATTTGTTGTAGATTAAACTGTATCATTTATATTGAAGTTCTATCTCCTGTATAGGGTATTTGAATGTACCAAATTATATCAATATGTTAACAATTTTATGTTTTTATAATTAAATATTTATTGTTCCATATACTTAATAAAATTAATCAGTTTTAACAAGAGCAAAATCTTAGGAAGTAAATAGTTTTTTTTTTAAGTGTTTTTTTGGTTTCTTTTTTAATGTTTATTTTTGAAAGATAGAGAGAGACAAAGTGCAAGCTGGGGAGGGGCAGAGAGACAGGGAGACAGACTCCAAAGCAGGCTCTAGGCTCAGAGCTGTCAGGACAGAGCCTGATGCGAGGCTTGAACCCACAAACCGCGAGATCATTACCTGAGCCGAAGTTCGATGCCCAACCGACTGAGCCACCCAGGCGCCCCAGGAAGTAAATAGTTATGATATTATCTATTAATATCTGTTAACCAATAAAACTCTGTATTTAACATGCATGTGAATATATGCAGGCATTCAAATAACAATAAAATCAGCATTATTACTATTCTGGTGATCTAATATATACAATATATTTATTATATTTTTAATCTCATGTAAAAATATTATTTCTGTAAATGTCCCATAGAATTGATCCTATTAATTGTAGTTACACCATCCATGTTTGAAGATTTCTGAATAATGGTAGCTCTTTGTGGGTTATTATCAACAGAGACTTGCTGTTCATTTAATATACTTAAGCAGAATAAACAGAACTTGGTTGATGTAAACGGTAGCAAAAAATGACTGCCTTGTAACTAAAGTGAAGTATTTTTCTGTTTCTAAAATTAGAATTTAATTTTATGTTATTCAATTTTTTTCTTTTTTTGTAATTCAAAAACAATGAAATATGTGGGTGAGTATGTGATTTGATGTGAGCAGATAATTAGAAGGAAGTGGATTGCCTAATGGGACAGATTATGGGGACTAGAAGAGATATAAAAAGAACAATGAGGGGTGCCTGGGTGGCTCAGTAGGTTAAGTGTCTGACTTCAGCTCAGGTCATGATCTCACAGTTTGTGAGTTTGAGCCCCGTGCTGGGCTCTGTGCTGACAGTTCAGAGCCTGGAGCCTCCTTCAAATTCTGTGTCTCCCTTTTCTCTGCTCCTCCCACACTCATGTTATGTCTCTATCTCTCAATAATAAATTTTCAAAAAGTTAAAAAAATAAAAGAACAATGACCCATTATCCATTTGAAGAATTGAGCTGTATTTGGATGTCTTCCCTAGTCACAGATACAGAAATAGGTCATTTTGTTCTTCAATAATAAAAAAGTATAGCATATGCAATTATGAAACTACTGAGAAAGATTGTAGCCCAATCATTGATAGAATGTGAAAATGCATGAATCACTTAAATCCTTGGAGCTTAATTCCTTCATCAGTACAATGAAATTATCTAGGTCAGGCTTCTAGAAATAACACCACAGACTAATCCACTCAGTACGCCTCATGTTATACACAATTGGATCACACAGTTGGTATTCCTGCAAGATTCAATCAAGTGTCATTAAAAAAAGGGTTTTGTAGAGGCCACACACATGTTATGAGAGAACAAAAGACGACAAAAATGATTAGCAGTAGTTAAATGTATCAATAAAAAATTCATTCAAAAGAAGTGACGTTTAAATTAGTTTTTCAGGTTAGATGGGAATTTAAAACTAAAAAAAACTCAAAAAAAAAAAAAGAAATGAGGCCATATTGAAGAAGGAAACCATGGTACAGATGGAACCGCACTGAGATACTCTGTGCTTGGAGGCAGAGGTACATTAAGTCGAGGGGATCTGACACTAGAGAGAAGTGATGTGTCAGAGGTGGCACAGCGCCAGGATGTGTCTTCCTTTGACAGTAGCTACAAGTCTGTGTCAAAGGCTGTGGGTGGCTGTTCCCAAGCCAGTGTAAAACACCAGAGAGAACTCAGAATACCCCTGTAGAAGAGGCCTCAAGAAGCAAGAATTCTCTCTATAGCCAGCTTGCATCTATCAATGCAGGAGAAACTTACGCAACTCTCTCTAAAGCCTTCCCGAAAGAGAGTGTGCTGACTCATCACGACCACCAAAGCTGATAAAAAAATTTACCACTCAGCATCAAAGATTATTATATACTTAAGGAAAACACACATAAGGAAATTTATCAGAACAAGTAGAAGAAAAAGGAAATCTTTTAAATAAGCATTACATTGTCATCAAAGAGTTTCAAGCAAATAGTATATTTATAAAAAAGGAATCAAAAAAGGTCTTGACGATTAAAAACATGATTAATTGAATAAAAACAATTTAAACAAATTAGAAAAAAATGCAAATAGAATTAATTGAAAACTAACTTTATATAAACTATTTAGTAACTTTAAAGTAATAGTTCTCAAGGAAAAGTAAATATTCAATTTACCTTCCAAGTGATAGATGTTAGAAACCAAGAAACATGAAGAAAATTGAAAATGTATCAAAAAATCTTCTCCTCAAAAAAGGACAAGGTTTAATTGTTTTATGAGTAGATTTTATCAGGTAATATTGTAATAAATTTTTCCAAATGTGTACATCTAATTGTATGAATACAAAGGCTACGCAACTCACTACTCAAGGTAACCATAGCTACTCTACTCCTGACCATACAGGATGCATCGTTCTTCCCTGGCTTCCATAGTAAAATACCACAGACTGCATAGTTTAAACAACAGATTTATTTCCCCACAATTCTGAAAGCTGAAAGTTTGAGATAAGGAGACCAGCATGGTCAGTGCCTAGTAAGAGTCCCTCTTTCTGGTTTATAGATGTTTCCATCTGGCTGTGTCCTAACATGGCAGGGAAAGAAAGAGGAAGAAAGGTCTGTTTCGATCTTTTTATAAGGTCACTAATCCCATTAAGACACCCCTACCTTCTTGACCTCATCTTACCCTAATTACTTCCCCAAAGCCTTATTTCCAAATACCATCACATTAGGGATTGGGGTTCAATATAAAAATTGGGGGGAAAGGCACAAACATTTAATTCATATTCTAGGACATTTGGCTCCATTGCAGGTGCTTTAAAGAATGATTATATGTATAGTCTGTTCTTTAATTTATTAAGCATGTTTCAGGTAAACAATGTAAGTTAATACCATTTATGACCACTTATGTAAATTTTTAGGTAAAATAATAAAAATTAAAATCTAGCATTCCAATAAAAAATAGTAAATTGTGGCCAAGTGAGATTTATCCATAAACCCCAAAGTTAGATACCAACAATTTGATCAATTAAAACTTACTATGTTAAAATAATTTATATGATAAAATTATAATAGAAAGCTCAAAAGAATTTATCAGCCTACTTTTCTATCTCTCTGAAAAACTTACCAGGTTATTTTTCTGATCTTCCCTGACTACATCTTAACTGAACAGCCAGTTCTATGTCTTGGTGTTGGGATTAGGCAAATGATAGGCAGTTAGTTCATGACTGGAGCTTGAGTCAGGGCCCTTCACTTCTACAATCTGTGCTTTAATATTTCTGTCTTTTCTGTCTACACTGATATAATCCACACTTGAGCCCATGTTTTCCTTTCTTCCCCTCCAGTCTTACTGAGGTATAACTGACAAATAAATGTGTATATATTTAAAGTACAACATTATTTAATGTACATATATAGTGGAATATATACCACAGTTAAGTTCATTAACATATCCATCACTTTACATAATTCCTTTTTTATGTGTGGTGAGAATGCTTAAGATCTACACTCTTAGCAAAATTCAAGTATACAATAAACTGTTACTGTTACACAGTATTGTCACTATGTTGCACATCAGTTCCTCGGAATGTATTTAGCTTAGGGGCACCTGCGTGGCTTAGTTGGTTAAGCGTCCAACTTTGGCTCAAGTCATGATCTCATGATTTGTGGGTTCCAGCCCCACACCGTGCTATGAGCCTGAAGCCTGCTTTGGATTCTGTGTCTCCCTCTGTCTGCCCGCCCCCACTCGCACTCTGTCTCTCTTTCTCAAAAATAAATAAACATTAAAAATATTTTTAAAAAGAATGTTTTAGCTTATAACCAACAGGTTGCACCCTTTGACCAATGCCTTCCCATTTCCCACTCCTACTCTCAACACATTAGTCATACTTTGCTTTGTTTTGTGTTTTAGGTTCTGCATGTAAGTGATATTACACGGTATTTGTATTTCTTTGTCTTATTTCACTTAGAATCATGCCTTCCATTTTATTGATGCAGTCACAAATGACAGGATTTCCTTCTTTTTTAGTGTGTGGGGGGGTGCACGTGTGCCTGTGTCTCTATGTGTGTGGTTCATATTTCAGTTTTCAATTTCATTTTGAATTGCTCATTTAAAGCATTCACTGACTCTGACATTCAAGATTTTAAAAAAACAAAAACTCATGGTCTTATTTTTCCTCTTAATAATGCCAGCTTTCTCTGGCACATTCAAAGTTGACCTAATTTTATCCTGACACTCATGTGGCCGAATCTGAAAGGAAAAAATGTTTCTAGATAGCCCAATGCTATTTCTTTAATTCCTCCCATATCTATCCAAAATGCGTTTTCTACCACCATGTGTCACAGAGTAGTCCTGAGTTGACTTACTTGTAAGCAGGTACAGCTATCAGTCATGGGAATACATGAGCACCCACATGTGAGGGTCTGGGAACAGTGCTATATTATCCAGGATTTCAACACTGCACTATGTTCATGAGCTCTCTTCCCAAACATTTTTTTCAATCTAGTTAGAAAAGTGTCCCCATTTTTGCCAGTGAAGGCAAAATGTATAACATAGGTATACATAAGTATAACATGAGAGAGAGAGAGAGAGAGAGAGAAAGAAAGAGAGAGAGAAAGACAGCATGAACAGGGGAGGGTCAGAGAGAGAGGGAGATACAGAATCTGAAACAGGTTCCAGGCTCTGAGCTGGCTGTCAGCACAGAGCCCAACGCGAGGCTCAAACCCACGAACTGTGAGATCATGACCTGAGCTGAAGTCAGACACTTAACCGACTAAGCCACCCAGGCGCCCCATCTAAGGACTTCAACATATGCAAATTTATGTATAAATAATAAAATCATGTGTAAAAATCAACATTCTCCTTTGACATACAAGGAGACAATACAGGGGCGCCTGGGTAGCTTAGTTTGTTAAGTGTCCGACTTTCGCTTAGGTCATGATCTCGCGGTTTGTGGGTTCGAGCCCCGTGTCGGGCTCTGTGCTGACTGCCAGCCCAGAGCCTAGAGACTATTTCAGAGTCTGTATCTCCCTCTCTCTATGACCCTCCTATGCTCATGCTGTCTCTCTCTCTCTCTCCTAGAAATATATATGTATTGTCTTCTTTTATATATATAAATTTATATATATATAAATATAAAATATTTATATAAATATATATATAAGAAACTTTTATATTTATAAAAATATATAAATTTATATATATGTGTATATATATATATATATAAAAGAAGACAATATAGTATAGCAAAACTCACTAAAAGCATTAAAGGAAAATTACAGTAAATAAAATCAGAAATTCATGGCTGTTGTATAATGCAAAAACATCCTTGTCATGTATAATCAACACAACTGTAATTAATATGGGACTATAAGAGGTAGAGTACTCTGGGACTGACTTCCTATACAATAATTAAAAATATTTTTGTGAGTTTTTTGAGTTGTGTCTGATTTAAAACTTATCACTAGTGTCCTAGAAGAAACAGATGAATCATTGAAGAAAATGTGAATATTTGAATATTTCTGAATAATTTGAGGAACACTTAATAAAAAGACTGCTTACATAAATATGGACATTTTACAATATGTTATTGTTTGGCATGCCTTATGTTATGGTTTGGTGAACCAGATGAGAGCTGGTTCATGATAGAGATATCTGGGAGCACAGTCACGTGATCATGATTTTAGTCTTTCACAAAGCTTAGTAGCAAACCAGGTAAAACTTTAAATTTTAGAATATTTAATGGCAGAAGACAGCATAGACTTTTTCTTAAAGCTACAAGTCTTTCCTGTGATTTTCCTAGTGGCTTTGCAGAATCCCTGTATACATTTCTATCTGCCTGTAAGCTTTTCAATACCATTAGATGTGTCCCTCAAAATTCACATATTGAAACCTAATCCTCAATATGATGGTATTTGGATGTGGGGCCTTTAGAAGTTGATTAGGTATAAGGGTGGAATTCCTATGCATGGGATTTAGTACCCTTATAAATGAGAGCCCAGAAAACTCTTTCATCCTTTTTGCCATGTGAGGAGACAGCATGAAGACTGTGAACCAGTACTATACAAGATCTGCCAGTTCCCTAGTCTTAGACTTCCCTGCCTCAAGGACTATGAGAAATACATTTCTATTGTTTATAAGACACGGGATCCATGGTATTATTATTATTATAGCAGCCCTAACAGACTAAGACAGGATTTCAATATGTTCATTCCACACACGAGATGTCATGGAAGTTTGAAAATATAAGAAGATTGCAAAGCTTTGTAAGGAAAAATAGAAAATATACCAGGCTAGGGGTTTTCTTTCTATCTCAACGAAAAGGCAAAGAAGGATAAAAGAAGGCAAATGAGATGGAAAACTTTGGGGACAGAATTATTTATTTATTTGACTCCACAGACTGATTTAGATTATTTTTCTTAAAATGCTAAATCCTTTTCGATATTGAGTAATAAGCTTTTAGAAATAGACATGTCATTTCAAGATGCTAACTAGAAATAGCACCTGTCAGATTTCATTTCCAAAGTGATTCTACTTTACCCAGCAGTAAAGTCTCGGTGTTCTAAGTCTCTAATTATTTTGTGACACTGTTGTATTCAAACATTTGAAAATTTAATGAAACAAATAGCAAACTCAATTAATTAATGACACATTAACTCTGGTGTTTTTATGGCATTTCTCACTAACATAACACTTTCAGCATGGTACGCTATGGATTAGATGAAATGATTCAATTAACATTAATGTCAACTGCATAAGAGGCATTCCCATGAAATGAAACAGGGTTATATATCTAATAAAGCACAAAAAAAAAGAAGAAAAAAGAAGACTCAGATTTAAATACACTTAAAACATATACTCATCAATTTTATCATAAACACCAATTCCTATTATAAGAGAATTAGTTGATTAAATAATTAAATTAATCTATTAATTAAACTTCATTAGTCATTACAAACAATAGCAACCATAGCTGTAATAGTTTGTCATATGAGGACACTGAGAACTTGGCAGTATCACCAAAATCAGATAGGAAACGTCAGGCATCATTTTAATACAAGCAAAGCCAAGATAGAAAGGAAATGCTGTTATTGTTGCTGCTGAAAATCATCATATTTTCTCAGTTTCTCAGTGCCTTGTCTCAATGGCCTTGTATATAAGCTTACACACTAATAAATAAGTACAATTTAATATTTTTCTGAAATTTATGAGGAAAATTCATGTTGTTTTTATAATAAGCGAGATATATAATAGATTCTATTTGCCTACTTTAAACTTTGAAACTAATTTTATATGCAATTAAAACAATAAATATAACTTTCTACTCAGAAATAATCTTTTAAGTCACTCCATCACTCTACTAAAACACTGACTAATCAAATATAAGGGGTTCTGTTTTGATTCCATCAGTTGTCACAATACATCTTATTACTAATACAGAGAACTTTGTATTTAACTTTTATTTATTAATTAGCTCCATGATACAGTATCTTACCTTAAGGGGTGCCCAGGTGGCTCAGTTGGTTAAGCATCCTACTCTTGATTTCAGTTCAGGTCATGAACCCAGCATCATGAAATCAAGCCATGCATCAGGCTCCACGCTGACGACAGGGAGCTGCTCAGGATTCTCTCCTTCTCTCTCTCTGCCCCTCTCCCACTCATGTTCTCATGTTCCCTCTGTCTGTCTGTCTGTCATCTCTCTGTTTCCCTCTCTGAAAATAAATACATAAATGTTAAAAAAATATTCTGACCTTGAGTTTTTACTGCTACAGTGATGTATTTAGAATTACTTAGTCAAAGGAAAAACAAAATATAGTCTGTAAAAATATTTCAAACATAACACATACTGGGAGAAACAATGGAATAATTTTGATCATGAAGAGAGACGTATAAGTATATACCCTAAAAAATTAGATAGCAAAGTACTGACTTCAAGAATATTCCTCTCATAAATATTCTCTGCAATATTATTTTGAAATTATTACCGTAATGAAGTTTGGATATTATCACATTGGATCATACACTCCTTAATGCACTATTCTATAATATGGCTCCTAATATAATCCTTATTTGTGGAAAAAAAAACATGAATCATAATATACATTTTAAGCTGTAAAAACTGTATGTGAGATGTTATTATCAACTCAGAGAATTTAGATATTAATATAATATGGAGAATATTGCATAAAAAGATAAGACTTATTATATTTTTAAAAGCTTTTTCAGGATCATTTTGAATATCTCCTTTATTTATATTTTCCCCTGTGACATGAGTCATTAAAAAGTGTCACTGAATGAACCAAATTCACATATGAACATATTTTAAATTACTGTGTCATAGCAATGTATGCTTATTGTATATTATGTACTTCATTAAATAATTTGAGAAAACCGAGGGAAAAATAAAACTTCTCTATTCTAATCTACAATTCTCTCACTTTCCTACCTCAGTTATGAGCATCCTTTCTTTGACAGATTAAATTTTGGAGTTGAAAAGAAATGAAGAAAGTTAATCCTTATAAAAATACTCTAAAATGCATACTTTTGTTTTCTAATTTTTTCATTTTACCCCAACTATTTTTTTTTCTTTTTCCACTGTCATTTGTTTAATGTATATCCTTCCTTAAAAGTAAATACAATGTCTCTAGACTAGAAAGCTATGTGCATATTTCAGGACAACAGGAAAGCAGATGGGTGCTTGATGAGAGGATGAAACAGAAATGGAATTTCTTGTCACAGTGACACCCAGAGACTGCGCCCTTTAAAATAGCACTATGTATACAAGTCAGTTGTTCAATAAATATTGACTAATTTCTGCTAGGCCCTCCACTAAGAACTGGGGTTCCTCAGACAGAAAAGTAAGAAAAATCTCTTACCTTTCTGAATCTGGCTTTAAACTCACTTTGAGGTAAGGTAGTATCAATCTAGTTTGTGTGGAGAACAGGAGAGAAGGGGTAAGAATCAGGCTGAGAGACTTATCAGACACTAGTGGAGTCGTTTTGATGAGCAATGAAAATAAATCATATAATTGTGGAGGTAGTTTTGCAATATGTAGTCATGAAAATTGGATAGATATGGACTACATTTGAGGAGCTGCTGAAATAAGCAAACTCATAAATATACCTATATATACTGAAGGTATAATTTGTAAGAGATGATCTTTTATTAGATTTTTGGAAAGTCATCCATTGTTAAGAGTTTTATGCAGTCCCTTATTTTGATCTTTTTGAAGAGATGTGTATATTTTCAATGGTTTCAAATGTACTGGCATTAACATTTTTTATCATTACCATTTTTAAAAACTTTATTGTAGATTTCTCTTTTTCCCTGCCATTTACAAAATTACATAACCTGAATATCTTCCTGTATAAAATACTTAGAAACAGTACAAAACAATAACTTATTTCATAGTGCAAAATTGAATTCTTTGAAAGTAATCAATTACTCCAAGAACAAACAAAATTTTTCTTAAATCCAGACAATCCTGAGCTGAAGCAATAGCTAATTTATGTAGAGAGGATATTTCTGGGATTACTTATAAAAACAAAAACATGCATACAAAACTTTCATCAATCTAAATCCTACTTTGGGATGAAAGGCTTCATTTTGGGTTGGTTCTGGGCAGAAACTGAGACATGCAGATAATCCATATGGATCAAGAATTACACCCTCATGAAATACAAATCAAAACCACACTGAGATACCACCTCACGCCAGTCAGAGTGGCTAAAATGAGCCAATCAGTGGGGCGCCTGGGTGGCTTAGTCAGTTAAGCGTCCGACTTTCGCTTAGGTCATGATCTCGCGGTTCATGGGTTCGAGCCCCGCGTCGGGCTCTGTGCTGACTGCCAGCTCAGAGCCTGGAGCCTGTTTCAGTCTGTGACTCCCTCTCTCTCTGACCCTCCCCTGCTCACGCTGTCTCTCTCTCTCTCCTAGAAATAAATAAAAAAAACATTAAAAAAAAAATTTAAAATGAGCCAATCAGAGAACTCTAGATCCTGGCGAGGATGTGGAGAAACGGGCACCCTCCTACACTCTTGGTGGGAATGTAAACTGGTACAGCCCCTCTGGAAAATAGTGTGGAGGTTCCTCAGGAAACTAACAATAGAACTCCCCTATGACCCAGCAATAGCACTGCTAGGAATTTACCCAAGGGATACAGAAATGCTGAGGCATAGGAGCACATGTACCCCAATGTTCATAGCAGCACTCTCCATAATAGCTAAAACATGGAAAGAGCCTAAGTGTCCATCAACTGACGAATGGATCAAGAAGATGTGGTGTATCTATACAATAGAATACTACATGGCAATGAGAAAATGAAATCTGGCCATGTGTAGCAACATGGATGGACCTTGAGGGTGTTATGCTGAGCGAAATAAGTCAGGCAGAGAAGGACAAATATCATATGTGTGCACGTATAGGAGGATTAGGAGGAACTTAACAGAGGACCAAGGGGGAGAAGAATGGCGGAAATGGTGGGGGAAAGGGGGAGAGGCAAATCATGAGAGACTCTTGAATGCTGACCAAAACTGAGGACTGATGGATGTGGGGGGGAGGAGGGATGGGCATGGAGGAGGGCAATTGTGGGGATGAGCACTGGGTGTTATGTGGAAACTGATTTGACAATAAACTATTTGTAAAAAAAAAAAAAAAAAAAAGAATTACACCCTCATATCCAAGAATATGCAAAGAGAGAGAGAGAAGAAAAAGTTCAGAATATTGAATGACAATATCATGTCTGAGAGCATAAGTCTTCAGAGTCTCTTTTCAGGAGAGTATGTACATAAAAATATTAACTATCATCAGAGTAGTAATATAGAAATACTCTCAAACCTTTGGTAGGAATATAAATCAAACTCAAATAATTTACTGGCAAGCAAAAGATTTTTGAAAAATGATAGACACTGGATGTCTACCACCCAACACAAAATGAAATGCTAGAAATAAACCTAAATATAAAGGTATTCACAAAATTAGCTCCTCAACCAGACTATTTTAGTGTAAATTCCCCTGACTCTACATGCCCTATGTTTACTTAAAACTCAATAAAATTCTCAAAAATAATTCAATAAAATTCTCTCTTTCTCAAAATGTAAACAAGTATTTAAAGGAGTATATATCTCAAGCAGTTTGTTTAAAGCAGTGCCAAACTCCAATAACAGATATAAGATAAATAAATGTACTATAATATTTTTAGTATTATTGTATCTATCAGTCTGGGTCTAATCAGGAAAGAGCAACTGCACAGTAACTTAAACATGGAAAGTATAAAAACAAATCAAGTACATGAGGACATTAGAATATCAAGGGACTGGCTAATAAGAGTAAGTAGAATTCTAAAAAATACAGAAATAGAGGATATAAGAAGTAGCGACTACTCCTAGAGCTGAGATAAGCATTGAAAAGAGACATCTCTGATCCCCCAAACTGAAATCCAGATATTTGTTGGAGAAGAGGTGACCTTGAATCACTGAATGCTGAGAAAGCATTGTGTTAGTAGAGCTTGCTGGTAACCTGCCCTCCAGAACATGCCAGAAAACCACCCAATAGGGAAAAGCGGAGAGGTGACTCGATTAGAAATCCACTTAAGGGGTTGCCATTAGAAGCTGCTGGCTACCAGCCAATACAAGAGCTAGGGACTGGAAAAGCAGTTGCACTACAAGTAACCCCAGACTGGCGAAGCTCCATCCCCCATAGGAGGCAGGTGCTGGGAAATCATACACTATAGAACCTACTGAGCAAGCACACTGGAACCAGGAAGCAAAACCCTTCCCTTCTGCCAGGTTTTTTTAGTGCCTTCTATTCACAAAAATATTTAATAGACTTGATTCATTTTTACAGAATAGGCAGAAAAGAATTTGGAACTGAGAGGCAATAAATTGATAATTGATGATGTTAAGTTGGATAAAAATACCATTAAGTAGAGCTTATTTAAATTTCTTTAAGAATACAAGTTATATGCTCTTTAAAAATAATTCCAAATTATAACACATCTAAAATGTAGTGAGTAGAATCCCAAAAGCACTTCCCAAGATTCCTCAACATAATCCCCAGGACTTCGAACTTGAAATAGCATGCCTGTGATTATGCTATATTTCATGGAAAATAAGAGTTTTACAGATATCATCAAGGTTACTACTCAGTTAACTTTGAGTTAATTAAAATGGAGTTTATCAACATGGCACTAATCTAATCACACAGAGCTGACTTTGAGAGACTGTGCAGAAGTCAGAAAGGTTTAAAACAAAAGAAGACCATATGTTTGGTGGGACATATGAATAGGAATGCAAAAGGCCTTTTAATCTCCTGATAGTCAGCAAGGAAGCAGGCAAGACATGTTACAAAAACACGTGGCATCAACCTGAATGAGATTGGAAATGGATTATTTATTTCCTGGAACCTCAAAATGAGAACCCAGCCTGACTAACAATTTGATGGTGAACTTCTGAGAACTTGAGCAGAGAACTCAATGCAAGTAATTGTGCTTTTTTAAAAAAAAATATACTTTATTTTTAGAGCAGTTTTAGGTGAATAAAATACTGAACAAAAGACACAGAAATATCCCATATACTTGCTGCTTCCACATGTACATATAGCCTCCTTCATTATCAATGTCCCTCACCAAAGTTGTACATTGTTACCATGACATATTATTATCAAAAGCCCATAGTTTACATTAGGGTTTACTTTTGGTATTGTATATTCTACAGGTTTGGACTAATAATGATGACATGCATCCACCATTATAATAAAATAAAGAGTAATTTCACAAAAGACAGTGTCTTTTTCAGGGAAAAAAATAATTTTAGTGAGGTATAGCTCATTAATTTTTTGACTCATTGATAGTAGTTCTGGTGTTGTAGGTATAAAGTCATCACCAAACAAAATGTGATCTAGATTTTCTCTGTGTTATCCTCTAGAAGTTTTATAATTCAGTGTTTTATATTTAAGTTTGTGGCCCATTTTGAGTTAATTTTTGTGAAGGATATAAGGGCTCTGTCTAGATTCTTTTTTTTTGGTGGTGGGGGGGACATTTGGATATACAGTTGTTCAAGCATCATTTGTTGAAGAACTTATCTTTGTTCCATTGCATTGACTTTACTCCTTGACAAAGATCAGCTGACTATATTTACGTCTATGTAGGAGAACCACGTAAATGATAAACCATGTAAGACTTAAAAATGCTGATTACTTTTGAAGTATTTGGAGATTTTCCAACTTTCTTAGAAAGTTCAACCATGTCTTCACTGATTTTCTGCCTGCTAGGTCTCTCCATTTCTAATGGACAGGTGTTGAAGTTTCCAGCTATAACAGAGGATTTATCTGTTTCTCCTAGCAGTTCTATTAATTTCCGCCTCATATATTTTGATGCACTACTGTTAGGTGCACAGTTGTTACGAATCTCTGGTTTGGTCATTCCAACATCCCTCCTTGCCATGTTTGATCTCATTCTGATGAGAGAGAGAGAGAGAGAGAGGAAGAATGGGCAAGGCAGGCAGAGAGGGAGAGAGAGGGAGGAGGAGAGAGAGAGAGAGAGAGTCTTAAGCAGACTCTGCACTCAGCAAGGAGCCCAAGAAGAGGGGGCTCGATCCCACAACTCTGGGATCATGACCTGAGCCAAAAATCAAGATTCGGAAGCAAAGCCACCCAGGTGCTCCTGCTGTGTCTCTTCAGACTGTGTTTTTCACCTTGAAATACAACTTGTAATTTCTCTCTTGTTAGCTGACCATGACTTACTGAGTTATAGGGAGTGCTGTAAATAGGACTTAAATAATGCACTGGTAAATTTTGAGGGGAGGGAAATTATTCTATAGTTCTATGATTATAAAAGTTATTTATTGAGGTTGTGTTCAGATTGTAATCTCATGATCCATGAGTTTGAGTCCCACATCTTCCACCTCCCACATAGGACAGGATGGCTAGATTTAGATAAAACTGGGCATTTCCTTTTTTCCTACTGGAAGGATAGAAAGGATTGGGATTGGCTACTTCCTTTCTTCTATGCAGAAGTCTAGAGCTGACTGGGTATTTCTCTTCTCCCAAGTCAGTTAGGCTCTATTGAATAGTTTCTCCTCAGTAAAAACCTTGTTTAGATAAACAGAAAGTTCTGGTTGATATTAAAATGGTTCCTTTCCCCCTTCTCCTGCCAGAACATAAGGACTATTTTTCTCTGATACTAATTGTAAGGATGGCTAGAGATTCAGGAGATGAAACTCACAAAAGCGTGCCCCTCCCATGACTGTTTCTCACTGGAGATTTTTATTTCTCAGAATCATATACATTGAGCTTCCAGTAATTCTTCAATTATATTTTAGGTTTCCTTACTTCAGGACGGGTTACTGTGAAAATTTCAACTCATCGACTTCTATTCTGTTAAGTTGTAAATCTCTATATTGCCTATCTGTTGATCCAATTTAAGGAGCAGTGGGTTTTCCTGTGACTTCAGTTTTCTTATGGATCTAAGAAGAGCAGCTGATTTTTTTGGTTTGGATTTTAACTTGTATGGACAGAGTGGTAACTTCCAAGCGACTAACATGCTGGACCAGAAATTCCCACCTGATTTCTGAGTTACAGAACCTATATTAAATAGGTGCTACTTTAAACAGCTATTTTGTGGTAGTTTGTTATGCAACAATAGGAAACTTACGTCAACAGGTTGAAGATAACTGAAAAAAAAAAATTCTTCTTGGCCAAATTCTTACCCATAAAAATAGCATAATTAAAATACTGCTAAGTTAATAAAAGATATATGGTAGATTTCTTTTCTTCTCTTTCTCCACTTTCCATCTCCTTAAAGTCCAGATAACTTTAGATATTTACTATATTTTCTAGGACAGTAAGAAAATCAATACCTATATTACTATAGACATATACATTCATAATTTTGAAAATTATTGTGATTCATTAAAACACGTTCAATCTTTATAACTAATTATTTTTCACTTTTGTTTGTGTATTTGTGTTTCCGTTTGGGAGGACAGGGACAACGTTAGGGATTTATTTTTCATTAAGTAGACATTTATTTATTTATTTATTTATTTATTTATTTATTTATTATTCCAGTTGTTGCTTCCTGCAGTCCCATGGTCTTTATCTTCTTCTTGCCTTACTTGAAAATCTGAACCACAGGACCCAGTTTTTAGTACTCACACCTAAACAAAAATTCCTTAGGCCAATGTGGTCTTAATTTACTTTAGTATTCATTTTTTGCATTCTCTCTCTACTTCATAGGTAAATTTTTATTTTTGTTTGAAATGAATAGTAAAGATTTTCAAAAATTATTTATGTCTTCTTGAAAATGTTGATGTTTTTGTTTTGGGCTGGCAAAACCTTCAACAGCTCAAACCCCATAATAATAACTCTTATCTAAGCTATGAGGTAACTTATGTAATGTAAATATTACATCCACTGAGCTTTTGTAGTATACAATTGTAAAGTAGTCAGCCTTGTTTAGAGATATCTATTTTAAATGTTTCCAATTTCTTTTACTTTCTTTGAGGTTTTCTACTCTTTTAATTCATGTCTAGTAATTTTCATATTCCTTAAAAAATTATATTCCTTAACAAATATTTTCAGATTTACTGGCATGATGGTAAAACACCAATTAATATTATTTTTATGAACTAAAGGTTTGTGTCTCCTGATAATTCATATGTTGAAGTCCCAACACCCAAAGTTATGGTAGGAGGTGGGGCCTTTCAGCAGTAAATAAATTTAGATGAGGTCATGAGGGTGAAGTCCTCATACTAGGTTTGGTGTCCTTATAAGAAGAAAAAGAAAGAGCTACCTTATAAGAAGATAAAGAAAGAATAGAGCTCTTTCTTTCCATGTGTATGTATTGTAAGCTCACAGAGAGAAGGAGGCTGTTTGCAAGTCAAGAAGCTGAAACAAATCTATAGGCACCATGATATCATACATCCCAACCTTTGTAACTGTGAGATATAAATGTCTATTGTTTAAGTCACCCAGTCCATGGTAATTTGTTATAACAGCCCAAATTGCTTTATTTATATCCCTTGATATTTACACAGAATAATTATTTTCTATTATTTATATTATTTAAAACATTTTGCCATTTACCTCTCTCATAATTTTATTTTCTTAATTTTCAACATGTTTTTATTATGAAGACAAAAGTTATATTGTCTAGTGGGAACTGGTTTACCTAAAAAAAAAAAACCTTCCTCAAGGTTTATTCAAGGAAAAAATCCATTATGAAAATTCTGATTTTTTTTTTCTTTTACAAAGTACAAAGATTTTGAGTAGTGTTAGGTAGAGAAGTGACATAAATATCCACGTTAAAAGTTAACTTGTATAAGTTAAGGTTTTATACAGTGTAACAAAACAATGCAAGTTAACAACAAATATAATTGTTCATAGGGAAAAGGACTATGGCTTGGATTAAGGTGATTATAATAAAAAGATGAAAAATTTAATAGTATATATTTTAGTGGTAGAAGTGAACTTATGGAATTTCACTGTGTATCTGGTCAGGAAAAGACTGATGACTTGTAGGATTTCATATTGAACACCTAAGAAGTGATGAGGCAATTTACTATAATCTAGAAGACTGGGTTAGGAGGTTGGAGGATTGCTTAGCCTCACTTATGATTTGTATGTTTTTACCTATCTAGGCATCATTTACACGGAGATGTTAAGAAGTTTGTAGGATTTAAAGGAGTTCTAGAGAAAAAAAATTAAACGGATATATTTGTTTAAAATTATCAGTTTAACAATACCCCCTACAGTCTACACAGATAAAATTACCTAGGACAAAATATAGATAAAGAATATGAGAGTTCCCATGGGGGTGCTTGGGTGGCTTAGTCGGTTAAGTGTCCGACTTTGGCTCAGATCATAATCTCACAGTTCCTGCGTTAGAGCCCTATGTTGGGCTCTGTCTGACATCTGAGAGACTCTGAAGCCTGCTTCGGATTCTGAGTCTCCCTCTCTCTGTTCCCCTCCCTCATTCAAGCTCTCTCTCTGTTTCTCAAAAATGAATAAATGTTAAAAAAAAAAAAAAAAAAAAAGAATATGAGTTCTCAACAGTGACTCCTACAATGCTCCAAAATTAAGTGGTCAGTTGGATGACAGTCATCAAAATCTGAGAAGTTTCAACAGAATGAGGAAGAAAAATATTTTCAATAGAAGAAATCCAAAGGAGAAAAAGGCTTCAGAAAGGCTTCAAATGCTACTCTGTAACAAGATAACAGAGAAATATTCATTGGACCTTCATGAAGGTCATTATTTTGGCACATGCAGATTTAAGCAAGTGATGGTGATAGGGAAGAGGGAACTTGATGGGAACTGGCAATTATAGTCAGTAACAATGGATAGTCACTTTAAAAATAGCTTTCTAAAATAAAGGAAAGTAATGGGAAAGATGAAGGTAAGGTACATATTTTGTTTATTTTTAAAATGAGAATTTCAATCATGATCATTAATCAAAATTATCGAAAACCAAGAAAAACTGATGATGCACAAGGAGCTAAGCATAAATGGAGAAGCAAGGATTTTGAGATCGCTAGGAAACATATGACACAGAAAATAACAAAATAACTAGATATGTAAAAAAGAATAACCTCTCCCATTTTAGCACAGAGTAAAACAGCAAATATCACTCGGCTTCAGGTGGGTTTATAGATATTTCTGGTGGAAAGACAAAGCCTTTAACCTCTGACAAATTGTAAATGATTCAACATATGAATAATTTTCCTGATACAGTGAAGACAGCAAATATAGCAGAAGCAAAAACCCGAGGGCTTATGAACTAAATACCTTTATGTGAGTTGTAGACAGAAATATGCACTTAAATTATAATAACTTACCCTATTTAGAAAAAATAACAATATAGGCTAACACTTGCACGTAATTTAGCAATATTTTGCACAGTCATGGCAGAAATATAAAAAAAATCAATAAAATATAAAATCCCAACCAAAAATGAAAATGAACATATATGAATAGTGTTGAACAAAAAATAATAGTATTTATCATTCACAGTATTTTGCAGTAATGTAACTGCAAACTATAACTGTAACTATAATTTATTTTGCAATAATGTAACTTCTACTTACAGTAGATAGTATCTTATTTTGAAATACTAAATTCCATTTCCAAAGATGGTTGAGAAGAAAAACCATAAAAATTTTTATGCCAATATATGAAATGAAATAATAAATTCTAAGATTAGGCAAGACTCAGAATACGTGACATTTGTATATTATTTTAAAATCTATTTCTTGGGGTGCCTGGGTGGTTCAGTTTAAGCTTCAGACTTTGGGTCAGGTCATGGTCTCCCAGTTTGTGAGTTTATGCCCTGTGTCAGGCTCTGTGCTGACAGCTCAGAGCCTGGAACCTGCTTCAAACTGTCTCCCTCTCTCTCTGTGCCTTCCCTGCTTGCACTTTATCTCTCTCAAAAGTAAATAAACATTAAAACTTAAAATATATATACATATATATTTCTTGAAGTATGTGTGCTCTCTTTGAATACTAGGTTATGCAAAAATACACAAAGCAAACACTTTAAAGTAATAGGATAGGGGCGCCTGGGTGGCTTAGTCGGTTAAAAGTCCGACTTTCGCTTAGGTCATAATCTCGCGGTTCGTGGGTTCGAGCCCCGCATTGGACTCTGTGCTGACGGCCAGTTCAGAGCCTGGAGCTTCTTTCAGTCTGTGACTCCCTCTCTCTCTGACCCTCCCCTGCTCACGCTGTCTCTCTCTCTCTCTCCTAGAAATAAATAAAACATTAAAAAAAAATAAAGTAATAGGATAAATTTATAGCTAGGAATTTAAATAGTTAAAATGAAGTAGGCTTAAATACATAGGAAGAGTTACACTGTAAAAAATGTAAATGTAGCCCAGTGATTAATGACACAGGTTTTGCAATCAAATAGATCTCAGTTTAAGTAAAGCAAATAGCCTCTGCTAGCTATGTCACCTTGGGCCAAGTTTTTAAACCATCCTGGCTTTGGTATCTTAATTGGTAAGGTGGCGATCACATCATCTGTCCCTCATATAATGGTAAAATTTAAATGACAGAGTATATGTGAATGCTTATCACACATCCTCTAAGTGCTTAGAAAAGGCAGCTAGCAGAGGTAGAAAGCAGAAGCAGCTGTACTATAAAATTGTTGTAAATCTGTTTCTAACAGATTTTTAAGAGAGTGTTCTTACTAGCCACCGGAATACAGCAGTATGAGAGGTATGCAGTTCAGGGTTTCACAAAATATGAGCTCAGAAAACATAATGACTCTCCAAATACGTCCTCTAAAAATGTCTATAAAAAGCAATGTCAACTACAGAGAGCCGAAAAACCTTATCAGAAGAAAAAAAGTTTGCTGATATCACCTTCGCTATTTTTTTTCTGGGCTCCTTTATTACTTTTCTTATTACATATATTGTTCCTGGGCACTTAAGCACAAAAATATTAATCCTAAATTGTATATAAAAAATTGTAGAAAGCCTATTATTTACCATTTTGACCTTTACTCCTGTTGAGGCAATATCAGTGAATACAGATTTTAGACTTTTGAACCTTTTAAACAAATCCTCCTAACTCAATTAGGTAAAATGCTTAAGAATGCCTATCATGTTTCCAGATGTCCATTTAAAATCACTTTGATTGAAAGACTTTCGGCAGAATTTTAGCTATTCATTCTTAAAAAGTATTTGATAACAGACTCTGCATAATAGTACAATTATTGGAGATACAGTAATAAACAATAGACACTGTGCTCCCTCATTAATGGACTGGTATCAGAATAGTCTTAACAACCTACAATGCATATTAATATCATGAAACTGAGATCTGTAGATTTATCTCACGTTTGAGAAATACAGAACTCGTCAGCAATAGTCATTATACAGGGCTTACAGCCAGCAGCAGCTGGAATACGGGAGTATGGAATTAACTTAGTAATGACCCTGAAGTCATTCAGAATTTTGCCTACCCAGATAGGTGTTCAAGAGTCACACAGTAATTATTATTACTCAATAATATTTGTGGAAGAAACCATGTCTATGGGCAACTTGTCAGTAACTCACGTAGGAGCATTCCCACATGTAGAGTATCCAAAACAAACTGCAAAAGTAATCTGCCATGGATGGAAAATTATTGCAGAAAATCTTTATTCTTGGGGCGCCTGGGTGGCTCAGTCGGTTAAGCATCCAACTTTAGCTCAGGTCATGATCTCACAGTTCGTGGGTTGCAGCCCCACGACGGGCTCTGTGCTGACACCCAGCTCAGAGCCTGAAGACTGTTTCAGATTCTGTGTCTCCTCTCTCTCTGACCCTCCCCTGCTCACACTGTCTCTCGCTCTCCCTCTCACAAATAAATAAAACATTTAAAAATTTTTTAAATAAAATTAAATAAAAAAATAAAATCTGTATTAACTGAAGCTGTTTTAAAAGACCTTATATTTTGGCTATTGTTGATAATGCTGCCATAAACATTGAGTGTATTTATCCCTTTGAATCAGTATTTTGTATCCTTTGGATAAATACCTAGACTCTTAAGTCTGGAGAACACACTGAAGGTTGCTGGAGGGGAGTTGGGTGAGGGGATGCATTGAATGGGTGATAAATATTGTATGTAAGCGATGAATCACTAAATCCTACACCTGAAACTAATATTACGTTGTATGTTAACTCTAATATTACATTTTATGTTAACTAACTGGAATTTAAATAAAAACTTGAAAGGAAAAAAACAGAAGTCATTTTTTAGAGCAGTATGAGGTTCGTTTCAACATTGATCATAAAGTTCGGAGATTTCTCAAGTAACACCTGTCCCCACACATGCAGACTCCCCCATTATCAACATCTCCCACCAGAGTGATGCATTATTTACAACTGATGAATATACATTGACACATGATACTCACCATTAAGTCCATAGTTTACTTTAGAGTTTGCTTCTGATGTTGAACATTCTATGGTTTTGGACAAAAGAATAAGGATCCATTATTATGGTATCATACAGAGTGCATTCACTGTCCTCAAAGTGCTCCATTCATTCAGCACCTCCTCCTCTCTAATCCCTAGCAAATACATATTTGATGTTCAGAGATCGTTCCAAACAGTGTTAGTGTTATCTAGTAATGGCATAAATGGGTGGCTAATATTTAAAAAATTATCTCTGAATTATCAAAATACAAGAAACAATTTGACTGTTTGACATCTTATCTTCCAATTCATATCATTTATTATTTTTCTAAAATGTTTTTCTCAATTTTGCTTGCTTTAATGAAGAGTAAATACATGGCCAAAAGAATGGAGGTATGTTTTAGGTTATAGGGTTTTTTCATGACCCATGGAATTCTATTGTGAGCACTAATATAAATTAATACCAATATGCTGGGAAAATTGGACAGCCACATGGAAAAGAATGAAACTGGACTAATTTTTAACATGACACACACACACCTCAGAATGGATTAAAAGGCCAAATGTGAGATCTGAAACCATAAAAACTCTAGAAGAGAGCACAGGCAGTAATATCTCTGGCATCATCCATAGAAACATTTTTCTACATATGTCTCCTAAGTCAAGGGAAACAAAAGCAAAATAAACTTTGGACTACATCAAAATCAGAAGCTTTTGCACAGTGAGGAAAATATCACTGAAACAAAATGGTAACCTACTGATTGCAATAAAATATTTGCAAATTATATATTTAATAAGAAGTTAATATTTAAAATGTATATAAGAACTTAAACAATTCAAAATCAAAAAAAAAAAAAATCTGATTAAAAAATGAGCAAAGACCTGACTTGACATTGTTTCCAGAGAAGACATACAAATGGCTAACTAACACATGAAAAGATGCTCAAATGCAAATCAAAACCACAATGAGATATCATCTTATACCTATCAGAATAGCTAAAATTAAAAAGACTAGAAATAACAAATGTTGGTGAGGATATGAAGAAAAAGGAATCCCCCTGCACTACTGGTGGGAAAGCAAACTGATGCAACCACCATGGAAAACAGTATGTAAGTTCCCAAAAAATTACAAATAGATATACCGTATAATCTAATAAATCCACTTCTAGGTGTTTACCCAAGGAAATAAAAACACTAACTCAAAAAGATATATGCAACCCCCAATTTATCGAAGCAGTATTTACAATAGCCAAGATATAGGGGCAATCCATATGTCCATCAATCAATAGACAAATGGACAAGGGATATATATATATATAGATAGATAGATATATAGATATATATATCCAAAATATTCAAATATATGTGAAATAGTAATATAAATGAAATATTACACAGACATAAAAAGAATGATATTGTGCCTTTTGTGACAACGTGGATGGACTTAGAGGGTATTATGCTATAGGAAATAATACAGACTGAGAAAGACTAATATCATATGATTTCACTCATATATGAAATCTAAAAAAATAAAAAAGAGCAAGTAAAGAAACAAAAAGCAGAGCTAGACTTATAAATACAGAGAACAATTTGATGGTGGCCAGAAGTGGTAGGAGAACTTGGGCAAAATGAATGAAGGTGAGTGGAAGTTACAGACTTCCAACTATGGAATGCATAGTCGTGGAAATAAAAGGCACAGCCTAAGAAATATAGTCAATGATATCATAATAGCACGGTAAGGTGGCAGACAGTAACTATACCTATAGTGAGTATAGCATAATATATAAACTTGTTGAATCACTATGTTGTACACATGAAACTAATGTCATAGTATATGCCAACTACACTCAAATAAATGTGGCAACTAGAAAACCTAAATTTATAATGGAAGAGTGACAACTAGAAAACCTAAATTTATAATGAAGAGATCATCTGTCACTGTAGTAATCAGGCAATACACCTGAGCTTCTCTAATAGTGGGTCAACTTTATATTATGTATCTTCTGATATGAAGAACGAACAACACCATAAAACATATCTGCCGAATGTTAGAGTTGAGTATTTCATCTGATGACATTAAGAAAAGTAAAACAAAATAATTTTAAATATGCTTCAGAACTTTAAGGATTAATATGTAACAAATGGTTTATCAGTTCAAAAGCTGAAAGAAAATAAGAAGTAGGGATGTTGAAGGAAGAAAAAAAATCACAACTATGGAGGAAAATGGTAGAATATCTATTTCAGTTTTTAAAAACTGGGTATCTTAAAGGTTATTTTAGATAACTAGAAAGGTATAAATGTAAGGGCTTTATAAACTAGTACTGTTCTTTTAAACTTTCATATTAAACTGAGACCAGTAGACCAATATTTGCTCAAAATTGTTCTTTATACATAAAAACAGAGTTGTGACTACATTTTAGTGAGAACTTGATCTTTTTCTTTTAAGCAACATCAATAAATTTTGATGGAATATATCTTCATTTTCATTTTCCTTTTTTTAATCTTTATTTTCCATGTAATACCTCACTTTTTTCTTTAGTCTGAAATATACAAATGTAGAAGAGATGTACAAAAACAGAAAGAAGAATCTGAAGGAATAGAATAGGGAATAAATGGTTAAGAAAATTTCAGGTGTCAGGCACCTGGGGGCTCAGTCACTTAAGTGACTTCAGCTCAGGTCATGATTTCATGGTTGCTGGGTTCAAGCCCCATGTCGGGCTTTGTGTGGACACCTCAGAGCCTGGAGTATGCTTCTGGGTGCTGAGTCTCCCTCTCTCTTGGCCCCTCCCTGCTCATCCTCTGCCTCTCTGTTTTTCAAAAATAATAAATGTTAGGGGCGCCTGGGTGGCTTAGTCGGTTAAGCGTCCGACTTTTGCTTAGGTCATGATCTCACAGCTCGTGGGTTCGAGCCCCGCATCGGGCTCTGTGCAGACTGCCAGCTCAGAGCCTGGAGCCTGTTTCAGTCTGTGACTCCCTCTCTCTCTGACTCTCCCCTGCTCACGCTGTCTCTCTCTCTCTCTCCTAGAAATAAATAAAAAATAAATAAATAAAAAATAAAAAAATAAAAATAAATAAATGTTAAAAAAAATAAAATTTCAGGTGCTTATTTTTTGTTTTTTAGTTTGTAAAAAAGATCTATACTTTTTATATAATATTGATAAAAGTAATAACAGCAAAAATGAAATGATAATTAGTATTTATTGAAAATCTATTATTTGTAAGATTCAGTGCTAGGAGTGCTACACATTTCAGGCTTGCGGATTTTATATTTTTCTACCATTTGCAAATAAGGAAACAGTTATGAAAAAAGTTAAGTAATTTGGACAGTTAAAATACTGAGAATTGTAAATATACATCTCCCAATTCAACTATAATTTTACATCCCTCTTTATAGTTTCACTTTCTTCTTTTATGAAATTGTGAGAAAACACAGCATGGTGCAGTAAAAAGAGCACTAGAAATGGAGTTAAGTAGTCTAAGTGCTCATCTTGGCATTCCCAATTACTACCAGTGTAGTTTGGGGAAAATTGTTTAAATATGCCTATCATAATTTTTCTCGTTTCAACAGGCACAGTACATGCACAGATGTTGTGCCATCACATAAGGTAGTGGAAGGGAAAGTAATTTTCCTAAGATGAAAATTGTAGCCTAACTCTATAACATGGCAATGATGCGATGAGATATACACAATTAAAACAAGGCACAAGCTGGCCTTCTCTCATGTCACCCCTCTTCACTCACCACAAGCGAGTAATAAAATCTCTCTCTTTTCCTTGTTATCTTAAAGAGAAAAATAAATATGATTCTCCTTATCATCATTTTTATTTATTATTTAAATAGCAAGTATAAGGAAAGTTGGAAAATTATAATAAGGTAAGTGAAAGAATATTCGATTTACATCAGGAAATCTTAGTTTAAGTTCTTTCTCCATCAATGAATATTTACTTGATCCTATGAAAATCATTTCCTTGCTCTGAACCTGATTTACCTCATCTATAACAAAAAAATTACAATATTTGCTCTTCTACCTAAGGAACATTTATGAATTCTAAATACTATAATAATAAATGTAATACCACTTGGCATGGTACACAATAATACAGTATAAATAGTAAAGGCACATTATTTTTAAAAAACTAGACAATATGATAGTAATGACACATTTAAAAACTATATAATAATATAGTGTGAGAAAGATACATTATTACAACTTATAACAATACATTAATATATTATTAGGAATCTATTTATAAAATACTAACTGGAAAATATGTAGGAAATATAGAAATATAGAGGTAAATCAACACTGAATTATTATTCTACACAAATACATGTATATATGTGATTTTAAAAAATGATTGAAATGAATTTTAGCAAAAGACAAAATATAGGGCATACTAGAAGGAATGGTAAGATATCTTTGTAAAAATATGACCCCATTTTATGTAGAAAAGGAACGCTCATATTTTCTGTTGGAGGTGGGAGGAAAATGAGAGAGAGAGAGAGAGATGCATCATGAAATTATGACATAATTCTCTACGGGCAATTTAAGAAAGCAGAGAAAATTAAAAACTGAACGGACAGGAAGCTAACCAAATCAGTAAGATAACCTTTACTAGGCAAACAACTTCTAAACTGTGACCTGAAAGATTAAAAGGTATGAATCAAGTGAAGAAAGGTGAGGAAAAAAATAATCCCAGAAGACGGAACAGCATGTTTGGTGGCCTAAGAGCAAACCAAACCATTGCATGATTGAAGATTCAAAAGAAATTTTGTATCAGAGTTTGGCATTAAGGATAAATATGATGAGAATAAAAAGATAAGTAATGGGAAGTTATTAGAATTCCTCAATAATTTCTATTTCAGTATTTGGGGTGTATCATATAAAGAGGGAGTTTAAAACCCAGTCCAAGTAGGCATAAAGCAATCAAATTTGTCTTACAAGTATATATAGTTAAAATGACGTCAAGACAGTAGACTGAAAAACAAGTTATGAGGCTGATGAAATAACTCAGAAGACAAATAATGGTAACCTAGAAGTGGATATAGATTGAATAATTAAATAGTTTAACATAAGAAATAGATAATAATTGCTCTCTCATTGATTCTGATAATAAGGGACACAGAAAGCCCAGGCTATATAACATACATAATATGTAAGGGATAGTAAATCTACATAAGTTTATCCTCAGTAACACTTAGCTGCTGGTTTTCCATAAGCTCCCATGTCAAAAGCAAAGTCTACTAATAACAGATCATCATGATTCTTCCATAGTGTTTTCAGGATACTCTTTCCAATTATGATTTACATGCCATAAAGTATTCTTATTTTAAAGAGAAAAACATCATACAAAATGAGTTTCATCTGCAGCAAGAAGCAAGTAAGTGTGCTTTCTGCTCTAATATGAGTAGAAATATAATGCATAAGATTACTAGAAGAGACCAAGTTAGGATGCACGAATATTAGAATTGCCTTTCGCTTGTCAGAACTATTGTAGATGTTAGGTGTACATGCAGAATGTTTTTCATTACTTTGCTCCTGGGATTGTGTAAGGAGACACTTCAAAGGGTTCCCTTTGATAACACAGGAAAGCTGTTAACTGAAGTAAAAAGCACTGAAGCACTAAAGAGGCAGGTCCTGAAACTTGTGCCCTTGAGTGTCTCTTGACTACCTCTGTGGTATGAGATGAATGAAAAGATTGTGTAAGCTCATCTAGGCACATGGAAATAGCTGCTTAGAAGGCCAGTGGAGAAAGCTAGGGCATTGATGAAAGACTTGGCATTTGCTGTGCCAGGAGTAGCCAACTGAGGCAGCATCAGCAAAGGACTAGGTTCTTAGCCAACGCAAGACAGCACAAGTTCACAAGACGGGGATCTGAGGTCAAGAACACAGGATGGCAAGGGATTATTTTAGGATAGTCATCCTGCAAACAAGCAAGGGATACCCTAGAAGACAACTTGATATTCAGGTAGATTTGAGCCCAAAGCTGATGCAAACCTCTGCCTCAATCTCAAATATATACAAGCAGCATTTAGGGAGGAGTAGAGGGAAATAAAAATAAGAAATACTGAGAGTATGTACTGAGAAAATTAAGCTTTTCAAAACTATTGAAACTTAATAATTGGTAATACTTCCATATATTATCTTTGGATGTTTAAATCCCTTTGATAAAAGAGATTATCTACAGAAAGTAAAGACTGTATTCTCTGTTCAAATCTGCTAAATAGAATGGAAATTTATGACTAAACCAAAAATGACTACAAGATTATAGGCTAAAGGGAAAATAAGTGGATAGTTTTACTATTCATTAAAAATAATTTATATATGTATCTCTGATGGAAGCTGATATACAAGTTTGAAGACCCAGGGAGACTTTACCTAGCATCAGCATTTAAACATTTATCAGTAATATGGGAATAGATTAAAGTACATGAAGTTAGGAGAGAGAAGCAGAACTAACCCGACACTAACATATACATAATTAAAAGACAGACCATGAAGAAAAGTACACAAAAAAATCTAGGAAACCACTTCCTAAATATATCCTGATATACCCAAAGATAGAGGAAAGCATTAGGATAAGTTCCTGCTCAAACTTTATCGGAGGTTAAATACATAAAAGGTTATGGAGTTTGTTCATGGATGATTTGGTGAGTAGGCAACCCCACCCAGAATGCATACAGTATAGTGGATTTAGTAACCTATCCATTGAACCCCAGTATGATTTGAGCTGGAGAGTGTAGCAAATAAATAAATAAGGAGAGAATGAATATTAAAGAAATACTAGGAGCTAATCTCTTAGTGGCGGAAGGCACAATGTTTCTGATGCACAGTGATATCTAAGTGTAAGCATGAGGAATGTCAGGGAATCCACATGAAGTCACAGTTTCATGAAAATTAAGAAATCTGAGGTCATAAAGAAGGTCACTTGCAAAGAATTGTGACCAAGCCTTGGCATGAGACACTTCATTAACAAATAAGAGTTTCAGAAACCATGAGGAGAGCTTATATTGTGATTAGAGAAAAATGATCTGGAAGCCAAATAATCAGTGAAGCAGCAGGATAAAACACATTTTTCAGATATTCAAGGATTATGAAAGTTTATCCTGTAACAGTCTTCTTGCCTATAGGAAATTGACATGCCTACCAAAGGTGGGGAGGGTGTAAAATGGAGGAATTGTTGAATCTGTTCCACAAATGTGGTGATACTTGGTCTTCTGGGAACAATAACACAAAAGAATAAGTAAGACAGCAACTGGAGTCAAATCATGGAAGTGTGCCTTTTAAGCCTAGAACTTGGACACTATAATTATATACGATGGGGCTTAAATAGAATTGTTCATGGATATATATTAATGAAAACTTTTCCCAAATAAAGGACCCCAGACTGTTATGTTATAGTCACTTATCCTAATGGCAATGTAGAATTTTCAGAAAAAAAAATTTGCTACCATATATATTTGTAGTGTATATATAGTTACCTTCCATTTAGAGGTATGTAATATTAAAATTGATAAGTAATCATGCTTCAAGGTAAACACTGGTTCTATTCTTATCCAGAAATAAAAATATATTAAAAGTTTATATTTGTTAAAAAATATTCATTTTTATGTAGTCATGTACTAAAAAAAGGTTACTACGAAAATTGTTACAACCTACTATTTCTTCATGAAGATTTTAAGGTTCAATTTTTAATAATAAAAACGTGTCTACTTTTATTAAAGACAAGAACACGTAATACAAAATAATACACTAATTTTTGTTTTTTGGATCAATGAGCATCTATCATTTTATTTAATTATTTAAATTACTTCTTGGCCTTTTGGCTAAGATCAAGTGTAAATTATTTAAACAAAAAAGAGAAACAGTTCACCCATTTCTCTCAGTCTTCTAAACATTGCCTCTCACAACCACCAATCTGTTCTCTTTATCTATAAGCTTGGTTGGTTGCTTACTTATTTGTTTGTTTACTTATTTATTTATTCATTTACTTATCGTTGCATATATAAAAGAGAACATACAGTATTTCTTTCCTTGTCTCACTTACTCTCTTAACACAATGCACTCAAGATCCATCCATGTTGTCACAAAAAAGTATGTTTTCATTGTTTATTCTACGGCTGAATGATATTCCAGTGTGTGTGTGTGTGTGTGTGTGTGTGTGTGTGTGTGTGTGACAATTTCCTTAACCATTCATCAACTGATGGACACTTACAAATGCAGAAAAGAATATTTTGTCAATACTAGCTTTTGGATATGTGACATTCCTAAACTTAGGAAAATGAAATAGTATTACTTAATAATCTGGCAAACACATGGATCCATTCACTTATTTTCTATATTTGATTTTATTATGGTATTAATTTTCTTACACCTTATCACATTAGCATATTTTGGCAGCAAAATGAACTAACTGTAAAAGCACCACATTTAAAATTTTTGTGATCGAAGGCAAATAAAAATATATTTTATTCCACAAATAGATTTGAGAGAACATGTTTTAATATTTTTGATATAAGAAGTTTATGCTTTAGACTCTAAGAAATGGTCTTTTGAATAGGCGGTTTGCTGGTTTGAACAACATGTATGAGAATATTACAAAGCATACTTTTTTTTTTATGTTTATTTATTTTTTAGACACAGAGAGATAGAGCTTGAGGTGGGGAGGGGCAGAGAGAGAGGGAAACACAGAATCCGAAGCAGCCTCCAGGCTCTGAGCTGTCAGCACAGAGCCCAACATGAGGCTTGAACCCATGAATCATGAGATCATGACCTGAGCAGAAGTCAGATGCTTAACCAACTGAGCCACCTAGGCGCCCCTACAAGGCATACATTCTTAATATTAGTGAGCAAAATGCCCAATATAAGGAAGTATTACTGATTAATTTGTGAAAACATTGTCCCCTCCTGGGTACATAAATTATACTTATAATGTTATTTGAAATGCATTTCAATATAAATAAATAATATATTCATGTCTGTTAAACATTTAAATAACTAAATGCTGGGTGTTTTTTCATTTTAAGTCAACTTGCACTTGTGAGTCTTGTCTAGCCTTTAGGTGTCCTATAGCTGTTTCAGGGCGATAATATTATATCACATTTTAATTGATAATATTTAGCTTTACAACAATTTCAGGAATGTTTTATTTGTTTACTTTTTTTAATTTACTCAAGTATCTTAAGGAACATTTGTATCCTTTTTTTAGGTGAGCAGACGTGGTTTGTGACACCAAACCAGCTAAATTGTAAGTTTTATTTGGTTCTATTAGCCCATACTAGACATCTGACTCAGAAGGATTCATATTAACCTAATGTTTTTTATCATACAGGAAAGTAAGAAATATACTGGCCTTGGTATTAACATCATTCCCCTTGAGTAGAGCATCCATTGACCTGCCTCTTTACAAAACTTTTCAAAATATCAGTACTACTCACTTAGTAATTAGACTCATAAAAGCTACTTATTTTAATAAAACTTAGGACAATTAGTCCATATTGACTCAATATTAATTCTTCCACATTGATCTATAGATTCGATGCAATCCCAATCAAAACCTCAGTTAGTTAGTTTATGGATAGCACCAACTGTTGCTAGGTTTTAAAGAAAGAAGCAAGAGACTCAGGATAGCCAACACAATATTGAATAAGTACAGAGTGGAAGGACTGACATTACTCAACTTTAAAAATTAGTATAGAGCCACAGTAATCAAGACAAAGTGTTACAGGGAAAAAACTGAGTAAGATATCAATGTTTCGATAATAGAAACCCCAGGAACATACCCATATTAATAAATCGATTGATAGTTGATAAAGGTACAAAAGCAATACAATGGAGGGAAAAAATGCTGGGACACCTGGAGACTTTTTACATAATTTGCCCCCATTTCTCATCATCCAAATTTTTGAAAGGTCAAGGTCTTTATGCACACTGATGGAATGGCTAAGGAAAAACCATCTATTTAGGAACATAGATAGTCATATGAAGCTGTTTGCAGTCATAGGAAGGCTTTTTAGATTATTCTTTCTCTTTAATTTAATGTCCCATTTCCTTATTCTACTTTAGTACATAAATCTGTGTACTAAAAGAGGTTTTTTTTTTTTTTTGATTAAAAAAGGACTAAACTTTGTTAACAAACTGCTGCAGACATTTTGAAATAACTTTAAGTTACCTATTTAAGCAGACTTACATGTAGCTCTTAATCTTCCTAAAAGAAAATATGAAGATGGTACAAATCCAGTTAAGGCTTTAACTTATATACAAAGTGGATTTTGACTCCTTTTCCATTCAGCTGCAGTGTCTCTTTTATAACATGCTAGTGTTGAGTAATAGCTGATTAACTACCTTAAGAATAGTTCAATGTAATTGGTCTTCTTTACATAAAGGAAAACAAAAGGATTTAAATACAAATGAAAATTTTAGAGGTTTCTAATTTCATATGACAATACTTTTATTTTTTATGTTTTTTACAAATAGTTTATTGTCAAGTTGATTTCCATATAACACCCAGTCCTCATTCCCACAAGTGCCCTCCTCCATGTCCATCTCCCCCCTCACCCCCACACCCATCAGTCCTCAGTTTGTTCTCAGCATTCAAGAGTCTCTCATGGTTTGCCTCTCTCCCTCTCCTCTACTATTTCCCCCCTTCTTCTCCCCCATGGTCTTCCGTTAAGTTCCTCCTAATCCTCCTGTATGACACTACTTTTAAATAGAAATTGGAAGAGTTTCCAAAACAACCTTATGCACAGGTAGGCTTTTGCATGGCTGTAGAAGGAATAGGTGTGAATTATTTTACAAATTCAAGTCTTGTAGTTATTGCATGGATTATCTTTTGTTAATAGCGTTGCTCATGATATAGCAACATACAAACATAGACTTCTTTTTGGCAAAAATAGACTTAGGTATTTATTCCAAATATACATTTACTATTGATATTTTAAAAGTGACCATAAAATCCAAAAATGAAGGGATTTCAACCAGTACCAAAGAATAATGAAGTTTAGTTTATGACTGCCGATTAAAGAAAAAATGTTGATGAGACCCTGCCCCGATCCCCAAGGAAGAAAGGAAACATTGAAAACCTGTATGCTACATTAAGTCCATGCTAGATGATGGTTTTTATTGTATTTTTACTTTTCACATTTCTCTGAGTTGAGATTTTATGTTCTTATATTGTAGTAATTACCCTATATGTTGCCAAAGTAGAAACAGTGTGAATACCTAGAATGTATCATTCTTTATCAAGACTTTTAGTCACCCTAAAATTAGTTCTTTTATTTGTTTAGAGCACAGTCATTTGTCTACATAACTAATAAATTCATTACTGCATGTGGGTTAAAATATTGTCATTGCATCTATCAGTGTAAAATTGTTACAAATACATACATGGAGTTACTAAAATTTAAGTAAAATTGTCATTTCTCCCAATACAAATGGAATATGTATCTTCGATAAAATATGTTGTTAATTTTTTTTTTTAATCTTAGAGATAGAGAGAACACATGAGTCAAGGAGAGGGGTAGAGGGAGAGAAAGAATCATAGGCAGGCTCCACACTCAGCGTGAAGCCCCATGCAGGGCTCGTCTCACAACCATGAAACCATGACCTGAGTGAATAAATCAAGAGCTGAACCCAAATGACTGAGTCATACAGGCACCTCGATAAAAGTATTTTAATCAAAACAGTACTATGCACACACATATGCAATCATTAGTCATAAATTAGTGTCAGTGACCCATATAAGTAATAATAATACTAATGATGATGTTATTGTATCTAATAAGCATTAATATATTGAATGATAGAAATTAAATATTCAATAAGAGTTTAGTTTATTGCATGCACTCTCAATGGGGAAAATATCAACCCAAGGGGTGAAAATTGGTTCTGAAGTGAAAGAAGAAAAAAAACTGTCTTAGCTATTATGGTAGTTTCCAACCTTCCAAAGGGCCACAGTGAATCGGCTAATACACAATACATTCCTGGTGTAAAAATTTAGTGGTGAGAAGTTAGGATATACAAATATTCAAAAAATTTCCTTAATGGGATAGTAAAGAAAAAAAGAAGTTTAAAATCACTGGCTCATTTAATCTTCAGAGAGAACCTATGATGTATATATTGATACTATCCTGATTAATAGGACCAAACCCAAGACATTTGCCCAAAGTTATAGATCTGGTCAGTGGTAAGATAGAAATGTAAATACAGGTCTAGATTGTAGTCCAGTCTCTAAGACTCCTAACCAGTATGTATGGTGCCTCTTTATACGAAGACAGAATTCAATGTATTAATTATATTTTGTTAAATAAATTTTAAAAATTGTCAAAATACATATAAAAGTCATTATTATTAATAATTATTTACAAAAATAACACCCTTATAAAATTTTAACCTTAGAGATTTGGATACATAACTAATAGCAACATAACATACATTGCCTTTACTATATTATATTTGCATGTCAATATATTGTTTGATTTTTCATTGATTGATGATATTTGGAATTAACAGTAGCTCTAGCCTATAGAATAATCATAACTTTGACCATACATTACCTATATCTTTGAAGCATAAGCTTCATATTTTGTACTTTACCACTGACTCATTTGATAAATTTTATTTTTTAATGATTATTTTTATTTTTTATTTATTTGTTAATATTTTATTTATTTCTGAGAGAGTGAGAGAGACAGCGTGAGCAGGGAGGGTCAGAGAGAGGGACATACAGAATCTGTCAGCACAGAGCCGAATGGGGGGCTTGAAACCACGAACGTGAGATCATGATCTGAGCTGAAGCTGGACCTTAACCGACTGAGCCACCCAGGTACCCATTTAAGTGATTATTTTTCAGAAAGAGAGAGAGAGAAAGAGCTCAAGCAGGGGAGAGAGGGAAACACAGAATCTGAAGCAGGTCCAGGCTCCAAGCTCTCAGCATGGAGCCTGACAAGGGACATGAATCCATGAGCTGAGCTGTGAGATCATTACCAGAGCCAAAGTTGGATGCTCAATGGATTGAGCCACCCACAAGACCCCATTTGATAAATTTTATACAAGGAAACCCACCTGGACTTGGGTATTATTTACATGTTAAATGTTAAAAAAAAAAAGTCTCTGTTTTCTCACAATTTATGCTTATTAATTCCATTGTTGCAGTAAATAATGTCACAGTTTCATTTACATTTTATGACAGACAGCAGTCAAGGCTCATTACTCTTTCTGCTGCAAGGTAAAAGTTAAATTTTTATTAAGTAAAGCAAGCATTAAGTAAGCATAAAGTTGACATAATAATCTCTTCCATCTTCACAAATAATCTACAATTAACAAAGAAAAACTGGTTTAAAAAACTCAAGACAACACACTTCTAGTCAATTAGAATAATATGAAAACAACATGCATTGGATCTGAAAAAAGGAAAATAAAAACATTTTCATATTTTAAAATATTCTGTGGTCATACAAAAGTATCTAAAAATAAAAACAGAAAAACCGACAAATACTAGTCAACAAATAATAGTCTCATTGAAACTAAATATTCAGGATCTCCTATCCAACAGAAAATTTTAACCCACTTCTCTGTGACTCAGCTCTCAAGTCGGTATAAACAATGGTATGGTGAAACATTTTTCCCTAAACAGAGATGTATATAATTCTCACTTGGTTAAAAAAAATGAATACTTAACAATTTTTCATTGTAATCAAACTATAGGTAGATATTTCTCTAAGTACAGTGTCAAAGAAAAACCAATAAAATCTTACAGAACCAGGAATATGAAGTGAAAAGTCCAGTCACTCGTGAAAAATATTGGAACAGACATTTTACATGTCATGTTTAAGTAAATCGAATGTTTCTAATCAATTTAATTGTATTGATTACATGTGCATCAATTAGAAATAAAAATTTAATGATGTCATATTCATTTCTTTTCAAAATCTAATACCACCATCTGCCAAACTATTTAAGCACTAAAACTTAATTTTAAAATAGGGAATAAAGGCAATTCTTGGAAAATACATATTTTTAAATTTTTCATGCTGAAATTTGTTTAAGGTAGCTTCTTATAATTAAGAAGTATTGACTGCACTCCTTTTAAAAAAATTATCCACAAGGCCCCTCTGGGGATACTCTGGTGCTTTCTATAAAACGAATTGCCAGGCCAAGCAGCCACTGCAATTAATTAACCAGAGCAATCTGTCACTTCTGGTTTGGCTGAGACACAGTCCTGAGCAATTTCCCGGCTTTATGAATGACTCAGAACTAGAATGAGTAATGGAGAAGGAAACTCATTGGCCTTAGCACCATCACAGAATTGTTTTTGTCTGTTGTTCATTCCATATTTTTTGGCATCAGAGACTAGATACCAAATGTGCATAGAGTTGTAATATATAGATTTCAGAACCCTATACCAAAATATGTTATTTACATATTTTAAAGAGATACAGTGTGTATGACTTGATATGCGTGACCTTAACACTGGGAAACTAATTTGATGAAAAAAGCAAATTATTCCTCTAAATATTCATTCATTACTGCTGATATCTTTTTGGGGTGGGAAAATGCAAAACTAGCAGTTATACAGTTTATATGTAATTGAAGCATTTACATTGTCAAGACAATTGACAGCAAGTCAGATCTGAGATAGCTACTGAGACTTGAATAAAATATTTATAAGCATAAATAAATGTAAAAATCTTTACACCTAGATTGGTTCTGCATCACATCTCTAAATAATAATGAAAATCATATTAGTAATATTTTCACAAATGAAAATAATTCATGAGTTCTGTATTTGATTAATTGAAGGTAGGAAGTATTGAACTACATGTTATAGTTATACTGTAGTTATATTTTCTTCTGTGTATGTGTTATTTAATAAACCTCTCATATCTAAAATTATATTCCCTTTATACTTTTTTCCATCCAACTGTGTAAATGAAAATATCACGATTAGCTGTCTGATTTGAACAGCTATGTGTCATTGTGTATAAGGAAACTGAGAGATGATAAATGAGATAATATGAAATATAAATATAGACTGACATTGAACCATATAATTCTAATAAATATTCAGTTCAATGATCCAGGGTAAGAAAAAAACACATATATAGTTTCAACATTCTTTGGAAAAGAGTAAATGAGCTAAAGTGACGTAGAAATGTGTTGTCGTCTCGATGGTGCCCACTGCATCACATGATATCTTTTACAATATACAGTAGTGTGCAGTCAAGTTACAAATCAATACATATAAATGAAAAACAACATTTATATTAGGAATATGGTAACATCTGAGCATCACATGCACAATTAATTAAAAATGACACAATTTTTCTTTTTAGGCCACATGTTGAGAAGAGTCATATACATAACCCAATAAATAAGATGAAAATTTAAAATATATATATATATATATATGTAGATATGCCAGGACAAGGCATTGTAACGTAACTTTTACCTTCAAGTATATTGTAAAATGAAAAAAATATTCAGCTTCTAAGTGTAATCTAAAGTACTTCAGGAAATAAATGTTTATCAGTTCATTTGACCTCATGAATAATTTCCTTCATTGTAAAATACAGCTGGGCTACACGTGTATTACAATAAAGTACTTTGGGTGGGGTAAGCAGCACTAAAACATGCATAATCTAAAATTCTTTAAAAATAGTGTCAGAAACTAGAGCTTTAAATGAAATAGGGAATGAAATGTGCCCATTGTAATAAGGCAATTCAAAAAAGAATTATAGTCACCAGGGCTTTGCCATGATAGACTCAGTTATCAAATAACTTTTAATACTTTTAGTATTAAAATTTTTCAGCTCCGTGCTAACTATCATTTTTGAGAGCATTAGAAAAAAAAGAGCAAGCATAGTTTGGAACCAGAGAAAACCACACTGTAATTACTACAAGTATGATTAAAACAAATTGCCAATTTCAAAATTCAGTTCTTTCTTTTGTAAAATGGAAAATACTATCTCAGACAAGTTGATTATGCTGAGCTTTGTTTATGTTGCTTTTTGGAAGGAGCTATTTTAGCCCCATTATATTTACTTCCAAGCTTTTATTAGACAGGGTAACATTTTGGGCAAAAAATATGAATTCTAACCCAAATTGACTTTAATGGAAATGAAATGTATTATCTCACTGAATGAAAAGTCTAAAAGTAGAACCAGGCTTCAACTAGGGCATATGCATCTCAATAAAAGTGACAGGGGCAAATCCATGTACTGATAAATTTAGGATTTCAATGTTACAAGATTTGTGCCCTTCTCTCCACTTTGCCATTCTTTTTTTTTTCTTTTTTCTTTTTAATGTTTTATTTATTTCTGAGAGAAAGAGAGGGACAGCGTAAGCAGGGGAGGGTTAGAGAAGGATGGAGACACAGAATCCGAAACAGGCTCCAGGCTCTGAGCTGGCTGTCAGCACAGAGCTGGACGCGGGGCTCGAACCCAGGAACCGTGAGCTCATGACCTGAGCTGAAGTCGACGCTTAACCGTCTGAGCCACCCAGGCGCCGCAACTTTGCCATCCTTAATAGCAGGCATTAAACTTGGGCTCCATAGAGAAGAAATACTATTGTGCTCATTGACTTGGAAGATTGTGATGACAAGAAGTCATGTGCCCAGCAGAAGTTATCCAGAAGTCATCTGAGAGACATTTAGGTTTCAGATGCCATACTGGGAAAAATTCTAAAAGCAATCTGCATATCAAAGACCCTGCAGTGGTGAGTGTAGGGCCCTTACCAAGTCACTTTGGTGTCAGGTTCTTGACACCAGCTATTAGGAAGTGTGATGTGGGCACTGTACTCTTGGCTACAACGTTTCTAAACCTGATTTCATACCATCAAATATTCCTGAAAATCCTATGAGTTAATAGTCTTTGATTAATTATCTTGCTTAAATCAGACAGCATCTTAGAACAGTAACTGATATAGATGGAAAATCTGCTCAGTTAGGCTAACAGTAATAAATTAAGTCACATTTTAACCCCTGGATTTACTAATATGAAGGTAAACCATGTAGTAATTTTCTTGGAAAAATCCATATATATTCTGAAAAAGGAGATAATATAATTTCTCCCCTAATCAAGTGATAGAAGAGTGAATACCTCAAGAAAGTCTCATTTTATAAAGAAAAAAAGAAGAGTTAAGGGATATTTGAAAAGCAAATAATGGGTCAACTGTAAATGAGTTACTGCAAGAACTAAACAGATATAAAAGCTTTAATGTTTTTTGAGTCATACTTCATTCCTTAAAACTAATGCATTGTCTTAAAGACACTCCAAGGTGCTAATATCCTCTACCACTCATTTTTAATGAGGGTTAAAATTGACAGGAGCTATTGGTGAACTTTGTGAAAATAAATATAATCCCTAAAATAATGATGATGAGATGATGATGGCAACGAGGATAATACAAAAATGAAAAGGAGTAAATAACTGATATGAAAAACTTCTATTTAATTCCTGTTTTATATAAGGTACTTGGAAGATGTTTGAAGTGCCCATGATGGAAGTAGTATAAAAGACAAATTTCAACAGATTTATTGAAATATCATTTTTATATCATGCAATTTCCCAGCCATAGTGTATAATACATGGAGTGTTATATAGTCAAAGAGGTAGGCATTCATCATCACAATAAATTCTTGAATATTTCCTTTCCCTCCATACAGAAAACATGTACCAATTAGTTGTCATTCATTCCTCTCAATCCCCATAAATACAGGTTCTGTCTCTATCCATTTCTTTATTCTGGATGTTTCATGTAAATGGAATCATACAACATGTACCTAGCATAAGCTTTGTAAGAGTTATCCATGCAAAAACTAGGTCTTATTTTATACATTTAATATTATGATCACACAATTAGCAATAATAAGCAAAATACAGTATTAAAGATATTAGAGCTGTGTTAATCTAGTGATATTCTAATGAGGACATTTAAGTGAATAGCATATAACTGTATTCAAAATATTTTTTAAGTTTTTATTTATTTATTTATTTATTTTTAAATGTTTTATTTATTTTTTTAGGAGAGAGAGAGACAGCGTGAGCAGGGGAGGGTCAGAGAGAGAGGGAGTCACAGAGTGAAACAGGCTCCAGGCTCTGAGCTGGCAGTCAGCACAGAGCCCGACGCGGGGCTCGAACCCAGGAACCGCGAGATCATGACCCAAGCGAAAGTCGGACGCTTAACCGACTAAGCCACCCAGGGGCCCCGTTTAAGTTTTTATTTAAATTCCAGTTAGTTAACATACAGTGTAATATTAGTTTCAGGTGAAGAATTTAGTGGTTCATCACTTACATACAACACCCACTGCTCATCACAACCAGTGCCCTCCTTAATACCTATCACCCATTTAGCCCATCACCATGCCACTTCCCTCTATCATCCTTCAGTTTGCTCTCTGTAGTTAAACGTCTGTTTTGTGGTTTACCTGTCTCTTCCCCCTACTCCATATTCATCTGTTTCATCTTTTAAGTTCCACATCAAAATATTTTCTAATAACCTCTGTCTCAGGTGGTTAACAATTTATAAGTCTGACAAGTTTCATACTTTAGAGAATGTGTTTGCATGTTCCTTAATACACTGTGATTTCTTAAAAAGATATTATGACTCATTCAGATTTTTTTACTCTCACAATACCCAGAATTATGCTCTGTTCAAAATAAATACTCACGTAATGTTTATTATTTTGCTCAATATATTAATGCAATTACCTGTAATGTATAAAGGTATCCCCCACTTTCCAAAGCCCCTTTGCCTATTTTTTTAACGTTTATTTATTTTTGAGAGAGAGAGAGACAGAGGGTGAGATGGAGAAGGGGCAGAGAGAGGGAGACACAGAATCTGAAGCAGGCTCCAGGCTCCTAGCTGTCAGCAGAGCCAGGCAGGGGGCTTGAACTCACAAGAAGTGAGATCATGACCTGAGTCAAAGTCAGAAACTCAGCCAACTGAGCCACCCAGGTGCCCCAAAGCCCCTTCACTTTTATGAAAGGCCTATGTTAGTACCCGTTTTTGCTAACCTAAATCAATTCAAAAAGGATTTTCGCCTTTATGAGAAAGAATGAAAAGCCAAAATAGTGTTCAGTGTGTGTTCTACAACGAGCCATTAGAGAGGCAGTGTGCACCCTATGCGGTGAGAACGGCATCACCAAGCTCCTTCACCGGAACTACACCTAGCATCTTAGCATCATGCTGCCACAGCTTTGAACTGTCTCTGAGCATCTGTGCTTTATCTCAATGTGTTTTGTGCATCTGTTAGCAAGATGTGTCCTAGAGTATCAGAAAAGCCTAAAAGATGTTATTTTTTGAGTCTGGGAAAAATTCAAAACATTTTTCATGTCAATTAATTGTAATCGCTCCTTTGTTTTACAACATTTTGGCTTACAGTTTCATAGGAATACTAACTTTTGGATGGGAGGGGAACCTGTACTGTTACTCATAAAAAGTACTTTTGAAAGTCATAATTCTCCGACATTAAGCATATTGACTTGCTTCAGGAACAAAAAACAATATGCTCTCAGTTTCCTTTAGAAACATACCATCTGCAACATTTGAAAGAATAAGATTTTTTTTTTTCAAACTTAGTAATGACATCCACAGGAGACACTAAAGATGCTCACTGGGTATTCTCAGCCTGATGATCACATAATTATGAGAAATTAACTGAAACTCAGTTTGGCACAATTTATCTGGTTATTCTTGTCACTGACTGCTTGCAAGGTAAATATTACAAAGGAAACAAGAGGAGGAGAGAGGCAGTATAAATGAGGTGGCCACGTTCAAATACAGAAACACTACCTGCATAATGTCTGCTTATTTTCTTTAAACAAACAAAATGACTACTAGTGTCATTGTGTACAACTACTATTTAGTAGTACTCTATGGTAGCAAAAGAATTTATTTGACAGGGCAATAAAATTAGATAAGTGCTAGAATTTTCTCTAACATTCAACATGTATTTATAAGGCTATCCATTATCAAATGATCTATTGCATATTATTGAAAAGGCGTCATGTTCAGGTCCAAATTCAATCATGCCACTAGAAGCAGAGGTAATGGAGGTCCTTAACAAAAAATAAAAGTAAAAAGAAAAAAGAGCTCAAAAAATGTTCTGAGATTTTATTTAGTTTTATTTTTTTAGTGTCTTTATTTATTTTTGAGAAAGAGACAGAGTGTGAGCAGGGGAGGGGCAGAGAGAGAGAGGGAGACACAGAATCCGAAGTAGGCTCCAGCCTCTGAGCTGTCAGCACAGAGCCCGATGTGGGGCTCAGACTCATGAACTACAGATCATGACCTGAAGCGAAGTTGGATGCTTAACTGCCTTAGCGATCCAGGCGCCCCTTAAACGGTTCCTAATTATTACCATGAGCTACATTTTGAAGACATGTAATGTACTTTATTTTCATTAAGGTAGATTTGAGGTGGTCTTTACAAGGAAGTAATTGACACTTCGAAACAACATTGATTTAGAATATAATTAGTTGATCTTTCAGATTTTACCATATTAAATACATGCATAGATGGACACACCTCCAAACCCATAGAGATGCATGAAGAGTAAATGCAGTAAAATATTCTTGTGAAAGTCCATGGGAACTAATACTTAGTAAAACCCAGTGAGTTGTAGAAAACTATTCAAATTCTCAGAGAAAAGAGTTTAGAGAGGAACACAGTGGCCATTTTCATAACAGAACTAATTGAATAATTCCTGGGTTAGATGGTGGGCTTACTAATGTATGTTTTATAATTATTTTTCAACATCCACATAAATATGAAGTATAGTCTTTCATACTTATCAAACATTACATAAATCAATTAAAGACTATCTACCTATCTATACCAGATCAGTATAATTCTTTAATATAAATGATTTTATTTGAATCTTTTGCTTCAAAATAGAAGTTAACAATGGAAAGGAGTTTTAAATGACACTCAGCGTATCAAAAAAATACATTTATAAATCCTGGATTAAAATCTGTATAGAAACCATTATTCTTCTGAATAAGCCTCCAAAATATTTATCTCCTTAATTAAAAAAAAAAGATTTGTATTAGATTTATAACAGAGAAAGGGTATTGATACATCTGGGAGTGGCCATTGGTATCTGTATTTTACTACTATCCTCTGCAATTACTACACTATGAATCCCAGTTTCATTACCTATATAAAAGTGGGAGGTTGATAATCACTAATATTCCTTCTAATTGTCAGATCTTTTGATTTCACATAGAAAGAAAATTTAAAATGCTATATAAGTCCTGTGGATCACAAGCTACTGATTGATTCTGTTAGCAAGCATAGCAAATTTATTTCACTTGGGCTAAGGTGTTGTGGTGTGTTCCTATATGTTTACTGCTCTGAAATTTTATGTATATCAAATTTATAAAGGTGAAGTGCTTTCAAAAGTTTTGTTAGTTATCTCTGGGTATTGTGGGTAAAAATGTACTACTAGGAGTATCTTAATGTGTTATTCAAGTTTTTCTTGGTATTAAATATATTAATATTTTAATTTCAATTATTTTCTTAAGTGTCCAATTCTCTTAAGTGTCCAATTCCATCCCTCTGGAAATCAAATATAATTTAGTTATTTTCTAATGCTCCTTTTTAGCTCATAATAAAGCTTTCATTTAAATATATTACCTGTAGCGCCTGGGAGGCTCAGTCAGTTAAGTGTCCAACTCTTAGTTTCAGTTCAGGTCATGATCTCACAGTTCGTGAGTTCAAGCCACACATTGGGCTCTGCACTGACAGTTTAGAGCCTGCTTGGGATTTATTCTCCCTCTCTGTACCTCCCATAGCACTCTCTCAAAATAAAAAGAAATACATTTTAAAAATTATAAAAATATGTTTCCCATAAAACATGGCATTTCTCACCTTTCTTGAAAGTTTGAATAAAATGAAATAAATTTTCATGATTTTAGTGCACTATTATACATAGTATCTCTATCAAATTGTGTGTGTTGTACCTTCTGAATAATATTCACCAGTCATTTGCAATGGTATAATATTAATTCTTTTTCTACAGGCAATTGTTAAGCTGGAAATGCTAGAAAAAAACAAAACAAAATTGGTTTTTGTTGAAAATTCAATGTTGAATGACTATTTCATTACTTTTAAATTTACATACTTTAAATCAGGTATTTATTTTTGTAATGTGTGTCTTACTTTTGTAGATAACAAAAAAAATATTTACAGATTTCCCTTCTAATTGCCTTCCACATCACCAATATTCATGAGGTTTTAAAGGTATTCATTGTGAGGTTTGAAAGCCATTGAAGTCACTGATTAATTGCATATTGTTTGCCCACTTATCATTTTTCTATATTTGACCTGAGGTAAGCATCAAGTTTTGACTTTCAGAAAAATGTGTTTCATTCAGTTCAACTGTATTGATTGTATATTTTAATGACTATTGTATCTGTTTCATCGCAAAGAAAACTGACATCCTTATTATAAAATCATTTCTTGATGGCTCAAAATAAGATTGATTTCATTCTATAAATTTAGATTTTGAACAACAGACAAGTACTTCTATTTGTTCAAAATAAAATATTGTAAAAGAGTTCATTTTAATTTCCACGACTCGCAGAGAGAGAGGGCAAGATGGCAGAGAAGTAAGGAGCTCCGTACTTGCACTCGCGCCCAAACATCACACAGAAAAGATCTGAAGCCATTGGAAACCTTACAAAACCTGAGAGATTGGGAGACAAAGGACGCAGAATCCACTGAGAGAGCCTTCTAACGTGAGTGCGAACAGGGGAAGATAAAATCGGGCCGGGATCGGAGACTCCGAGGTGGGAGGCGATCCCCCTCTACCCTCTAAGGGGAGTGAGAGGGGAAAAGGAGAGAGTCCAAAACAGAAAAACCTCCGCTCGGGTGGGAAAAAACCTCCGCTCGGTGCATAGAAAGACCGTACTTGCCAAATACCTGCACACCAGGTCCCCTCGCGTCAACTGGTCCTGGGGGAGGCTGAGCACACAAACTGCTTCTTTGTGCCGCTCCTGGAGGTTGGGTTTTAAAGCGGCGGCGGCGCGCCTGCCGCCATTGTAGCTCCAGGGCGGCTGGGAACCCTGAAAGAGCCGCGCAGACACCGGGCGTCCGCGCTCCTGGCTGGCTGGAACTCGAGAGGGAAGGCAAAGAGCTAAAAACTGGGAAATTTGCCTGTGAGTTCGTGTTTCGGGTGACGAGCCATAGAGGGACGCGGTTTTCCTCACTCCAGCAGGCTCGGGTCAGCGCACCTGGCAGGCAAGCCCCCGTGCATGTGCACCAGCCAGACCCAGAGAAGGAAGCAGCGATTCTGACTCCACCCAAGGAGCTCAGCAGGGGGCCTGGAATTGCCCGAGGGGTTTGCCTGGGAAGCTGTGTCTAAGGCAATTTCAGCGGGGCACGCGGACTGGGATTTGGCGACCAGGACTGGCCTGGGTTGAAGAGTGCAACCAACTTCAGCTGCGTCCCCGGAACGGGGAGTTGACACGCCAAAAAAAGCGAGCTGGAGCGTGGGGTTCAAGAAGGGACTGGAGCACCCTCACTCTCCTCCCCACAACCGTCAAGGCAGAGCTCCCGCCTGAGGCATTGGATAACGTCACGCCCATCCCTGCCTGAGAGGTGCCCTCCTCCCTTTTTTTTTCTCTTTCTTTTTTTCCTTTTCTTTTTCCTTTTCTTGTTTTTTTTTCCTTTTTTTTCTTTCTTTTTTTAATCCTTTCTTTTCTCTTTCTTTTTTTCTTCTTCTTTCTCTTTTTTCGCTTTTTTCCCCGAAACACAGACCTATTTAACTCTGGTCGCCAGCTTGCTTAAACAATCACAACGAGTCCATTCTGTAAATGGAAATTCTACACCTACCGACATTTTTAGCTATTTCTCTCAGGAGTAATTAGACTATACAGTTTCTCTGGATAATTCCAGCATCCTTCTCTCACCTATCCAACCATATTCTACCCTTTACCTCTTTGAAAAAAGCTTCTTATCCCTTTTGCCTGTTCATTCTATTTTCAATTCTGCCTCATCTCGCCCTGCCTTCTCTCTCTTTCTCTATGCTCTTCAACCAGCACTTCACACACACGGCTATTTAACTGTAGCTGGGAAATCCAGGTATATGCTTTAAACCGTTCTTTGTCTATCGGTTTTCTTCTTTTTTCCTTTTCTTTTCCCCTTTTCGACCCTTTTATGTATTTTATACTCCCTATTATTCGCCCTCCATCCTCCGTCTTTTCTCTTTTTCGTTTTCCCTCTCGCTTTGCATGTTAGTTGAATTAGCCTGTGCGTTTGTGTGCTCCTGCTCCCTGTGTGTCTGTCTGACTGTTTCCTTTTCCAGGGCTACCTCAAGAAACAAGCTAGAGTACACAAGGTGGAGAGTGCCAAATGTCACTACGAATAGGAAAGTAAAATAACCAAGGTCCCAACAAGAGTGAACGAGGGATACCATTCAAAAAACAATCTCTGAAAGGATAGGCCCAGGAAAGTCAAAGAGTCTTCTTGGATATAGCAGTGCTCATAGAAACAGAGAGCATAACAGGTCTTTAAAACCAATAAGAGCCAGAAAGCTAACTAAAATGACGAAACAAAAGAGCTCTCCTCCAAAGAAACTCCAAGAAGAAATGACAGCTAATGAACTGCTCAATACACATATCAGCAGCATAAGTGAACAAGATTTTAGAATAATAATGGTAAAATTAATAGCAGGGCTTTAAAAAAACATAGGGGACATCAAAGAAACTATGGCTACAGACAGAATGGAAAATAAAAATAGGCATGAAGAATTAAAAAATGCGATAAATGAGATACATAATAAATTAGAGGCCTCCAATGCACGGACTGAAGAGGCAGAAAGGAGAATAAGTGATTTAGAAGACGCCATTAAAGAAAAACAAGAAGCTGACAAAAAAAGAGACAAACTGATCCAGGAAGAGGAAAGAAGAATTCGAGAGCTCAGCGATACGGTCAAACGCAACAATATCCGTATCATAGGAATCCCAGAAGAGGAAGAGAGAGGGAAAGGTGCTGAAGGAGTCCTGGAACAAATTATAGCAGAGAACTTCCCCGACCTGGGGAAGGAAGTCAATGTGGAAATACAAGAGGCTCAAAGGACTCCTCTCAGACGTAACTTGAATCGACATATCGTCGTAAAAATGGCAAAATACAAGCACAAAGAGAATGTTGAAAGCAGCTAGGGAGAAAAGGGCCCTCACATACGAAGGAAAACCTATCAGAGTGGTGACAGACCTATCTACTGAAACGTGGCAGGCCAGAAAGGAATGGCAGGAGATCTTCAATGTGATGAACAGTAAAAATAGTTAGCCAAGAAACCTCTATCCAGCAAGCCTGTCATTCAAAATAGAAGGAGAGATAAAAACCTTTCCAAATAAACAGAAATTGAAAGAATTTGTCACCACGAAGCCAGCCCTACAAGAAATCCTGAGGGGGATGCTCTGAAGGAAAGGTTGCAAGGAACAAAGATTCCAGAGACACCACCACAAACATGAACCCTACAGAAGATACAAAGACTCTAAACCCACATATTTCAATAATAACCCTGAATGTAAATGGGCTGAATGGTCCAATCAAAAGACATAGGGTAGCAGAATGGATTAAAAAACAAAATCCATCTATATGCTGTCTACAAGAAACTCATTTTAGACGGGAAGATACCTTCAGATTAAAAGTAAGGGGATGGAGAAATATATATCATGCTACAGGAAATCAAAAGAAAGCCAGAGTAGCGATACTTATATCAGACAAACTGGACTTTAAATTAAAGACAATCACAAGAGATGAAGAAAGGCACTACATAATAATTACAGGGTCCATCCATCAGGAAGAACTAGCAATCATAAATGTCTACGCACCGAATATGGGAGCACCTAAATATCTAAAACAATTAATCACAAACAGAAACAAGCTTATAGATAAGAATGTGCTAATAGCACGGGACTTTAATACTCCGCTTACAGCAATGGATAGGTCAACCAGACAGAAAATCACTAAAGAAATAATGGACTTGAAAGACACATTGGACCAGATGGACCTGACGGATATATTTAGAACTTTATATCCTGAGGCCAGGGAATTTACTTTCTTCTCAAGTGCGCATGACACGTTCTCCAAGATAGATCACATAATGGGACATAAAGCAGCCCTCAATAAATATAAAAGAATAGAGATCATACCATGCACACTGTCAGATCACAATGCTTTGAAACTTGTTTTCAATTACAGGAAGAAGTCTAGAAACCTCCAAAAACATGGAGGTTAAAGAATACCCTTCTAAAGAATGAATGGGCCAATCAGGCAATTAGAGGTGAAATTAAAAAACATATGGAAACAAATGAAAATGAAAACACAACAATTCAAAATCTATGGGATGCGGCAAAGGCAGTCCTAAGAGGAAAGTACATTGTTCTCCAGGCCTATTTCAAGAGATTAGAAAAAGCGCAAGTCCAAAATCTAACAGCTCACCTAAAGGAACTAGAGGCAAAGCAACAAGAATGCCCTAAACCCAGTAGAAGAAGGGAAACAGTAAAAATTAGAGCAGAAATAAACAACATAGAGACCAAAGAAACAATTGAACAGATCCATGAAACCAAGAGTTGGTTTTTTGAAAAAGTAAATAAAATTGACAAACCTCTAGCCAGACTTATCCAAAAGAAAAGAGAGAGCACCCAAATAGACAAAATTATGAATGAAAATGGACTTATGACAACCAACTCCTCAGAAATACAAGCAATTATCAGAGAGTACTATTAAAAATTATATGCCAACAAATTGGACAACTTAGAAGAAATGGACACATTCCTAAACACACACTCACTACCAAAATTCACACGGGAAGAAATAGAAAACCTGAACGGACCCAAACGAGTGAAGAAATTGAAGCAGTGATCAAAAATCTCCCAACAAATAAGAGCCCTGGACCTGATGGCTTCCCTGGGGAATTCTACCAGACATTTAAAACAGAATTAATCCCAATTCTTCTCAAGCTATTCCAAAAAATAGAAAGCGAAGGAAAACTCCCAGACTCATTTTATAAAGCCAGCATCACTCTGATTCCCAAGCCAGACAGAGATCCAGCAAAAAAAGAGAACTACAGGCCAATATCCTTGATGAATACGGATGCAAAAATTCTCAACAAGATCCTTGCAAATAGAATCCAGTAGCATATAAAAAGAATCATCCACCAAGATCAAGTGGGATTCATTCCTGGGTTACAGGGCTGGTTCAACATTCGCAAATCAATCAATGTGATACATCATATCAATAAAAGAAAAGATAAAAACCATATGATCCTGTCAATAGATGCAGAAAAAGCATTTGACAAAATACAGCACCCCTTCTTAATAAAGACTCTCGAGAAAGTTGGGATAGAAGGAACCTACTTAATCATCATCAAAGCCATCTATGAGAAGCCTTCAGCTAACATCATCCTCAACGGGGAAAAACTGAGAGCTTTCCCCCTGAGATCAGGAACACGACAGGGATGCCCACTCTCACCACTGCTGTTTAACATAGTGCTGGAAGTCCTAGCATCAGCCATCAGACACCAAAAGGAAATCAAAGGCATCAGAATTCGCAAAGAGGAAGTCAAACTTTCACTCTTCGCAGATGACATGATACTCTTCATCGAAAACCCGACAGACTCCACCAGAAGCCTACTAGAACTGATCCAAGAATTCAGCCAAGTTGCAGGGTACAAAATCAACGTACAGAAATCAGGTGCATTTTTATACACCAACAATGAAGCAACAGTAAGAGAAATCAAGAAACGGATCCCATTCACAATTGCACAAAAAACCATAAAATACCTCGGAATAAACCTAACCAAGGATACAAGAGATCTGTATGAGGAAAACTATCGAAAACTTATGAAGGAAATTGAAGAAGACACAAAGAAATGGAAAAACATTCCTTGCTCATGGATAGGAAGAATAAATATAGTTAAGATGTCATTACTACCTAAAGCACTCTACACATTCAATGCAATTCCAATCAAAATTGCATCCAGCATACTTCTCAAAACTAGAACAAACTATCCAAAAATTTGTACGGAACCACAAAAGACCCCGAATAGCCAAAGTAATCCTGAAAAATTAAACCAAAACGGGAGGGATCACCATCCCAGACTTTAGCCTCTACTACAAAGCTGTCATCATCAAGACAGTATGGTAGTGGCATAAAAACAGACCATAGACCAATGGAAGAGAATTGAGAACTCAGAAGTGGATCCGAAAGTATACAGCCAACTCATCTTTGACAAAGCAGGAAAGAATATCCAATGGAAAGAAGACAGCCTTTTTAACAGATGGTGTTGGGAGAACTGGACAGCAACATGCAGAAGAATGAAACTAGATCATTTTCTCACACCATGCACAAAAATAAACTCAAAATGGATAAAGGACCTGAATGTGAGACAGGAAACTATCAACACCCTAGAGGAGAAAGCAGGAAAAAACCTCCTTGACCTCCACCACAGCAACTTCTTACTTGACACATCCCCAAAAGCAAGGGATTCAAGAGCAAAAATAAACTGTTGGGACCTCATTAAGATTAAAGGCTTCTGCACAGCAAAGGAATCAACCCAGAAAATTAATAGGCAACCAACGGAATGGGAAAAGATAGTTGCAAATGACATATCAGATAAAGGGTTAATATCCAGAATCTATAAGGAACTCACCAAACTACATGCCTGAAAAACAAACAACCCCGTGAAGAAATGGGCAGAAGATATGAACAGACACTTCTCCAAAGAGGACATCCAGATGGCCAACAGACACATGAAACGATGCTCAGCATCGCTCCTCATCAGGGAAATACAAATCAAAACCACACTGAGATACCACCTCACGCCAGTCAGAGTGGCTAAAATGAGCAAATCAGAGAACTCTAGATGCTGGCGAGGATGTGGAGAAACGGGCACCCTCCTACACTCTTAGTGAGAATGTAAACTGGTACAGCCCCTCTGGAAAACAGTGTGGAGGTTCCTCAGGAAACTAACAATAGAACTTCCCTATGACCCAGCAATAGCACTGCTAGGAATTTACCCAAGGGATACAGAAATGCTGATGCAGAGGAGCACATGGACCCCAATGTCCATAGCAGCACTCTCTACAATAGCTAAAACATGGAAAGAGCCTAAGTGTCCATCAACTGACGAATGGATCAAGAAGATGTGGTTTATCTATACCATGGAATACTACATGGCAATGAGAAACAATGAAATCTGGCCATGTGTAGCCACATGGATGGACCTTGAGGGTGTGATGCTGAGCGAAATAAGTCAGGCAGAGAAAGACAAATATCATATGTGTGCACGTATAGGAGGATTAGGAGGAGCTTAACAGAGGACCAAGGGGGAGAAGAAGGGCAGAAATGGTGGGGGAAAGGGAGAGAGGCAAACCATGAGAGACTCTTGAATGCTGACAAAAACTGAGGACTGATGGATGTGGGGGGGAGGAGGGATGGGCATGGAGAAGGACACTTGTGGGGATGAGCACTGGGTGTTATGTGGAAACTGATTTGACAATAAACTATTTGTTAAAAAAAAACAAAAAAAATAATTTCCACGAGTCGCTGAAAATGATATTTAAAAAATTCTATGGTATCCTTTTTCTTGGAATTTCATTATGCTAATTTGTAAGTCTACAAGTGACTATGATGATATTAATAAATGATTCCTTTTCTGTAAATAATAAGAATGGGAAAATAATAATACATAAAATGAAGAAACTCAGACAATATTTTTTTATTCATTATAATTACACTAATGCAATTGATGTCATGAATTATGCTAACCTTATTAAGTATACATTTTTCATCATAATTCTCCAATCCTACAGCTATGCATGTGGAAATATTCTCCTTTTCTGCCTAATTTAAGCTTTATTGTTGATCTTAGTTTTGGCTGTCATCCATTAGACTAGCCTCTATAAGGGGCGCCTGGGTGGCTTAGTCGGTTAAGCGTCCGACTTTCGTTTAGGTCATGATCTTGTGGTTCGTGGGTTCGAGCCCCGCGTCGGACTCTGTGCTGACTGCCAGCTCAGAGCCTGGAGCCTGTTTCAGTCTGTGACTCCCTCTCTCTCTGACCCTCCACTGCTCACGCTGTCTCTCTCTCTCTCTCCTAGAAATAAATAAAAATATTAAAGAAAAAAAAAGACTAGCCTCTATAAATCTGTTGGAAAATACACACACACACAAAATTATATAGACATCCTCTTTCCAGTATAAGTACCCTGGTGACCTAGGAAAGTTTTTCCATTACTAACAGTATATAATGAGTCATGAAATAATATAATAAGACAGAAAATATGAGCTTCTAAAAATAAATATTTCATATATATGCATTTCTATAATTTTTATTTCCAGAACACTATCTAAATGTTATATTTAAAACTAAATAGGTTTATCATTCACCTGAAAAATCAGTTACAGAACATATTCTTGGCATACAGAATTCATATTTTTAGGATCTAAAATATACATATTTTAGAAAATTGTGCCAAATTTTATACTGGCTGGGATTTGTTGCTGTGCTTTAAAGCAATGTAATTTCAAATTCTGTTCAGGGATTACTTCTAGCAACTGTTTTAGCTGTGTTGCCCTGATATGGCTTCCAAAGAAATAGAAACTTTGTTTTCCTCCTGATTCCCCCATGGAGTCTATGGCACACAACATGAGCCCTATAATCTGCTATAAAGCAATATTGTATAAATGATGTTTACCTGCATACATTTTTTATGGCCATTTGGAGGCTTGGATTCTGCAGGGAACCCATTTCCCTTCTACCCTGGGATCCTATCTCATCCCGATTAAACAAAGGCCCTCTCACTAACACAGCTGAGATAAAAGGATTTGTTGGGCCTCTATTACATCAGGCAGGTGATGACAGATCCCCATCTATTTCAGGAACAAACTGCAAACTAGCCTCAGGTGATTTCTTTTCCATGCTGAATGGCACAGCAGACATTCTGTTTCCCACAACAGCAATTTCTATCTTATTATTTAGCTCCATGACCAAAAAAAACAAGTAAAAGTTCAAGATTTTAAAATATGAGCTGACACATTTAAAAAAGGAAATTCATGTAGTTCTCTTTACTTTTAAAAGAGTGTTTCAACAAACATTCTAAACTATAATGTTAATTTTGCAAAAACATTTTAATTGCTTACTCATCTGTATTATAAAAATAGAAAAGGATATTTAGAGTAAATAATATGGATGGATGGATGGATGGATGGATAGATGATAGACTGATGCAATGCAATATGTATCTAAGTGGGTACAATATTAGAAGGGTAAATTTCTAAACTTTATTAAAATATGGATCTACCTATTCTGCATATAGCAAACACCACTGCTAAAGCAATAGTATTGAAAAAACCTTATAAGATGACTTATGATTAATAAATCTTATATGCATTCAAGATCCCAAGAGAATATAAAAGAAATAATTATATTTCAGAATTCAATCCATCATCATCATCATCATCATCGTCATCAAAGTGCACCAGATCACAATGTGTGGGCATGCTTCTATTTTTTGTTTGTCTGTCTGTTTGTTCATTTTGCATTTACTCTGGCATTTGTTCTGTTTCATAGCTCTTTGAGGTAGGAACAAACAGAGGGTAGAGACGTTAAATAACTGGCTAAAGGTCACTGAACTGGAAACAACATCATGTTGTTTCCTTGTAAACAAGAGCATCACGTAAGATTTATATCACAGCAGTTCCCTGACTGGACTGTTTATCTATTAAATTAGTTTTAAAATTCTTGTATTATTTCTGGCAATATATGATTTTTGTCCTTAAATACTATTAAAATATGAATTCTAACAGATAACAACAACTCATCATTACATAATCAGTATATCTGAGAAACACTGCAGTAAGGAAAATTAAGCATATTTACTTACCATCAGAATTATCTGAAATACTCAATTGCTAATATATATTGTGGTTTACAAATGGGGACATTCAGTATCCACACATTTGACCATGGCTACACTTCATTTGTTGTTTCAATAAAACAGGTTATTTTCTTGAGGAGTCAGTGCTCAACAATTTAATAATCTTATAAAATAGTTTCTAACAAATTGGCCAAATGGTATAAGGCACACATAGCAGGAGCATCCTTTCTATGTTACTTAATTTCACCTGAAGTATGGCTTTGATATTGTGCAAAGTCAAACAAGATGTTCACCTAGTACATACATACCAAGAGAAATGTGGGTCAATATAATGAACCAGTAGGGGTGGGGGGGGGAGGGAATCTATCACTACACGAGAAAAATGAATTCAAGGGATTTTCTGTAAAAGGTATGTTAATTAATATATCCTATTATACCCTAATCTTGAAGACGGCCTGAACATACTGTGAGGATAATGCTAAAAAAATTGTATATAATTCTAAAAACTACATGTTCCAAAAGCTGTTTGCTTATTTGGTCATTCATCCATCTAATCATTTATTCAGTAAACAATTTGGGTCATTTATTCTGTAGTCTAGGCTTGCACAATGACACAAAAATGAGAGATAAACAATTAATTGGTTTAATAATTTAGAAATATAAATATTAGCCTTATAATTCACAGTTTTTGATGTCAACTTCTATTTGTACAATTGTTACTACTACTGATAATTAAAATAATGCTTACCATTTACACAGCACTTACTACATTAAAAACTCAAGGAGGAAAGTCACCACAAAGATTAAGAGCACAGACCTTGAGTCAAAGTGCCTTCATTAGAATCAGATATACATATTTATTAACTCTACACGAGTGGGCAAGTTACTTTATCTCTCCACACATTAATTTGTTACTTTACCTCTCCACACTCATCTCTTTTATGAGAATAATAATAGAGCTCTTCTGAGAAATAAGTAAGATAAAATATTTACATTTTTAAATTAGGAACTGAAAAACAATAACCATTCAATAAATCTTAGGTACTATCTACACCAGTATTCTTCCCAGTTTTGTCTTTTTCTCTCTCATTTCAAGTTTTTATTTGAAGTCTACTTAGTTAACATATATGGTTTCAGAGGTAGGATCTAGTATTCATCACTTATATATAAAACCCAAGGATTATCACAAGTGCCCTCCTTACCACCTGGCAAGCCTCTAGCCCATCTGCCACCTACCTACCTCCATCAACCCTGCTTTTCTCTGTAGTCAAGAGTCTCTTATGATTTTTACTTCTATCTCTAATTTTTTTTTTTTTTTTTTTTTTGCCCTCTCCCCTATGTTTGTCTTTTTGGTTCTTAAATTCCACACAGGAGTGAAACTATATGGACCAAAGTATCTGAGTGACTTATTTCTCTTAGCATAATACACTCTAGCTCCATCCACATCACTGCAAATGGCAAGATTCCATTCTTTTTGATGGCTGAGTAACATTCCATTGTCTACATTTACCATTTCATCCTTTCATCATTAAAACATTTGGGCTCTTTCCAAAGTTTTTCTGCTGTTGATCTTGCTATTATAAACATCAGGATGCATGTGCCTCTTTGAATCAGTATTTTTGTATCTTTTGTATTTTGGGTAGTATACCAACCAGTGCAATTGCTGTTCATAGGGTAGTTCTATTTTTAACTTTCTGAGGAACCTCCACACCATTTTTCAGAGGGGCTGCACCAATTTTCATTCTCATCAACAGTGTAAGAGGGTTCCACTTTCTCTGCATCCCTGCCAACACCTGTTGCTTCTGGTGTTGCTGATTTTAGCCATTGTGACAGGCATGAGGTGGTTTTTCACCATGGTTTTGATTTATAGCTCACTGATGATGAATGATGTTGATCACCTTTCCAAGTGTCAGCCATCTGGATGTCTTCCTTGGAAAAATGTGTGTTCATGACTTTATATCTCTTTACTAGATTTTTTATTTTTGGGGTGTTGAGTTTGATAAGTTATTTATAGATGTAAGATACTAATCCTTACCCGATACGTTATTTGTTAATATCTTCTCCTATTATGTTGGTTGCCTTTTAGTTTTGTTGGTTGATTCCTTTGCTCTGCAAAAGCTTTTTATCTTGATCAAGTCCCAGTGGTTCATGTTTGCTTTTGTTTCTCTTGACTCCAGTGACATGTCTAGTAAGAAGTTGCTGGGGCCGAGGTCAAAAAGGTTGCTGTTTGTGTTCTCCTCTAATATTTTTATGGTTTCCTGTCTGATACTTAGATCTTTTACTCATTTTGAATTTCTTTTTATGTATGGTGTAAGAAAGCGGTCCAGTTTCATTCTTTGGCATGTTACTGTCCAGTTTTCCCAACATTTGTTGAAGAGACTGTCTTTTTATTATTGAATATCCTTTCCAGATTTGTCAAAGATAGTTTGCCATATAATGTGGGCCCATTTATGGGTCTTCAATTCTGTTCCATTGACTTGTGTGTCTTTTTGTACCTGTAATGTACTGTGTTGATCACTACCACTTTGTAATATAGTTTGAGAACTGGATATGCAATACCTTCACCTTTGCTCTGCTTTTTCAAGATTGCTTTGCTATTGAGGATCTTTTGTGGTTCCATATAAATTTTAGGATTTCTGGTTCTAGCTCTATGAAAATGGCTGGTGGTATTTTGACAGGGATTGCATTGAATGTATAGATTGCTTTGGGTAGTATAGACATTTAAAAAGATTGTTCTTCCAATTCATGAGCATGGAATGTTTTTCCATTTTTTGTGTCTTCTTCAATTTCTTTCATAAATGTTCTATTGTTTCCAGAGTACAGATCTTTCACCTCTTTGATTAGGTTTATTCCTCTATCTTATTGTATTTGGTGCAATTGTAGATAAGAGTGATCCCTTGTTTTCTCTTTCTGTTGTTTCATTACTGGTGTACAGAAATGCAACAGATTTCTAGACATTGATTTTATATCCTGTGACTTTGGTGAATTTGTGTATCAGTTCTAGCAGGTTTTTTGGTATAGTCTTTTGGGTTTTCTACACAGAGAATCATGTGGTCTGCAAACAGTGAAAGTTTGACTTCTTCCCTGCCTATTTGGATGCCTTTTATTTCTTTGTGTTGTCTGATTTCTGAGGCTAGGATTTCCAGTAATATGCTAAATAGCAATGCTGAAGAGTGGCCATCCCTGTCTTGTTCCTGAACATAGAGGAAAAGCTCTCAGTTTTCCCCCATTGAAGAGGATATTAGCTGTAGGTCTTTCATATATGGCTTTTATGTTGAGTTATGTTTCTTCTATCCCTACTTTGTCTAAGGATTTTGTCAAGAAAGAATTCTGCATTTTGTCAAATGTTTTTTCTGCATCTATTGGCAGGATCGTATTATTAATGTGTTGTATCAGGCTGATTGATTTGGGAATATAGAACCACCCCTGCACCCCAGGAACAAACTAGTTTGATCATGGTGAATAATTATGTTAATGTAATGTTGATTTCAACTTGCTAGTACTTGGTTGAGAAATTTTGCATCCAAATTCATAAGGAATATTGGCCTACATTTGTCCTTTTTAGTGGGGTTGTTATCTGGTTTTGAAATCAAAGTAATGCTAGTCTCATAGAAGGAATTTTCCTTTGATTTTTCTTTCTTTCTTTCTTTTGGAACTGTTTGGGAATAAGTATTAACTCTTTGATTTTTTAAGAGATTTTTTAAAAAATGTTTATTTATATTCAAAAGAGAGAGTGCAAGCAGAGCAGGGTCAGAGAAAGAAGGGGACAGAGGATTGGAAACAGACTCCATGCTGACAGCAGCAAGCCCAATGTGGGACTCGAACCCATAAAACTCTGAGATCATGACCTGAGCTAAAGTGAGACACTCAACTGACTGAGCCACTCAGGAATCCTAATATCAACTTCTTTAAATGTCTGATAGAATTTCCCTGGGAATCCATATGGCCCCAGATATTTCTCTGCTAGGAGATTTTTAAAAATGTTTATTTGTTTTTGAGAGAGAGAAAGCATAAGCTGGGGAGGGACAGAGAGAGAGTGAAGAGACAGTGAATCCCAAGAAGGCTCCACAGTATTAGTGCAGAGCTTGATGCAAAACCAGCTCATGAACTGTGACATCATGACATGAGCTGAAATCAAGTGTCAGATGCTTAACCAATAGATGCCATGTAAGGAGATTTTTGATTACTGATTTATGATTTCTTTGCTGGATACATTCAAATTTCTATTTCTTCCTGTTTCAGTTTGGTAGTGTGTATCTTTCTAGGAATTTATCCATTTCTTCCAGATTGCCCATTTTATGGCATGTAATTTTTCATAACATTCTCTTAAAATTGTTTGTATTTCTGTGATGCTAATTGTGATCTCTCCTTTTATTCATGATTGTATTTATTTGAGTCCTTTCTATTTTCTTTTTCATCAATCAGGCTAGGGGGTTATCAAGTTTATTAATTCTTTCACAGAACCAGCTCTGAGTTTTGTTGATCTTTTCTACTGGACTTTTTGTTGTTGTTGCTTATAAATCACTTATTTCTGCTCTGATATGTATATTTCCCTTTTCTGCTCACTTTTAGGCCCTATGTACTGTTCTTTTTCTAGCTCCTTAAGGTAGAAGGTTAGGTTGTATATTTGAGACTTGTTTCCCTAGGTAGGCCTGTATTGCTATATACTTCCCTTTTAGGACCACTTTGCTACATCCCAAAGGCTCTGAACTGTTATGTTTTCATTATCATTTGCTTCCATGTATTCTTTAAAGTTTATTTATTTATTTTGAGAGAGAGAAAGAGAGAGAGAGAGAGAGAGAGAGAGAGACATAGTAGGGGCAGGGAAAAGAAAGAATCCCAGTCTCTGTGATGTCAGCTCGGAGCCCATATCCTGAGATCATGACCTGAGTTGAAATAAAGAGTTGGACAATAAATTATATTTAACAACAACAACAAAAAAAGAGTTAGACACTTAACCTACTGAGCCATCCAGGCACCCCACTTCCATGTATTTTTTTTTTTAATTTCTTCTTTAATTTCCTGATTATCTTGATCCTTTTTCTCTGGCTGAGGCCTGATTTATGACAGTATGTAATCTCTTCTTAACACTGTTCCATGTGTTCATGGAAAGAATGTGTAGTCTACTGCTGTAGGATGAAATGGTCTAAATACATCTGTTAATTCCATCTAGTCCAGTGTCATTCAATGCCATTGTTTTCTTGATTTTCTTGTTAGATGATCTGAGCATTGCAGAAAGTGGGGTGGCAAAGTCCCCTCCCATTATTGTATTATCTATGAGTTTATGTTTGTTATTAATTGATGTATATTTGGGTGATTCCAAGGTTGGGGGCATAAATATTTACAGTTGTTAGATCTTCTCGTTTGATAGACCCCTTTAAGATACAGTGCCCTTCATCTCTTGTTAACAGTCTTTGGTTTAAAATCTTATTTTTCTGATTAAATATGGCTACTCTGGCTTTCTTTTGACATCCATTAGCATGATAGGTGGTTCTCTATCAACTTATTTTCAATATGGAGGTGTTTTCAGGTCTAAAATGAGTCTCTTATGGGCAACATATGGATGTTTCTCTTTTTAATTCATTCTTATACCTTCTTTCTTTTGATTGGAGTGTTCAGCTCAATTACATTCAGAGAAATTATTGATAGATATTATTTTAGTGCCATCATCTTACTTGTAAAGTCACTGTTTCTGGATATTTTCTCTGATCGTTTCTAATCTTTGCTGTATTTGATCTTTCTGTCCCATTGAAGGAGTCCCCTTTAATATTTCTTGCAGGGCTGGTTTAGTGGTCATAAATTCTTTTAGTTTTTGTCTGAGGACTTCGATTGCTCCTTCTATTCTGAATGATAGCCTTATTAGAAAAAAAAAATATTCTTGGCTCTAAATTTTCTGTGTAAACTTCTGGCTGACAAGTTTCTGTGGAGAGCTCTGTGGCGAACCTGATTTGTCTTCCTTTATAGGTTAGGGATTTCTTTTCCCTTGCTCCTTTCAGGAATTTTTCCTCATCTCAATATTTTGGAAATTTTACTATGATACTTCTTGGTGTTGACCAGCTTTTGTTGAATTTGATGGGAATTATTTGTGCTTCTTGGGTTTGGATGTCTATTTCCTTCCCCAGATTATGCAAGTTTTAAGCTATAATTTGCTCAAATAAACCTTATACTTTTTCCTCTCTTCTTATGGGACTCCTATAATGTAAATGTTTTTATGCTTCATGGAGTTGGTTAGTGCTATAAGTCCACATTCATGTCCAATACTTCTTTTCCCTCTTCGTTTCAGCTTCATTATTTTCCATAATTTTATGTTTTATATCAATGATTTGTTCCTCCACTTCTTCCATCCTTGTTGCCATTACACCCAGTTGGTTTTGCATCTCAGCAATAGCACTTTTAAACTAGGCCTGACTAGTTTTTAGTTCTTTTATCTCTGCAGTAAGGGATTCTCTGGTGTCTTCTATGATTTTCTCAAGCTCAGCTACTGTCCTTATGATTGTTGTTTGTTTGTTTTTGTTTTTTTAAATTCTGGTTCAGGCATATTATTTATGTGTTTTAATTAACTCCCTGGCCATGACCTCCTCTTGTTATTTCTTTCGGGGTGAATTCCTCCATTTTGTCATTTTGTCTAGGTCACGTGTGTGTGTGTGTGTGTGTGCGTGTGTGTGTGTGTGTGTCTTAGGAAAACCTGCTCCTTAATGGCTATATTAAGAAGAGATCCTATATTGTCCAGGCCTGGGACTTCAGAAAATGGTTCAGAGTGTGGAGTCTGCTGTTATGTTTTGGTAGCTCTTTCTGTTAGGTCCTTTAAAGAATTTCTCCTTGCCTTGAAGAGTCCCAAATATCACTACGAATAGGAAAATAAAATAACTAAGGTCCCAACAAGAGTGAACGAGGGATACCATTCAAAAAACAATCTCTGAAGGATAGGCCCTGGAAAGTCAAAGAGTCTTCTTGGACATAGCAGTGCTCATAGAAACAGAGAGCATAACAGGTCTTTAAAACCAACAAGAGCCAGAAAGCTAACTAAAATGACGAAACGAAAGAGCTCTCCTCCAAAGAAACTCCAAGAAGAAATGACAGCTAATGAACTGCTCAAAACAGATATCAGCAGCATAACTGAACAAGATTTTAGAATAACAATGGTAAAATTAATAGCTGGGCTTGAAAAAAACATAGGGGACATCAAAGAAACTATGGCTACAGACAGAATGGAAATAAAAATGGGCATGAAGAATTAAAAAATGCGATAAATGAGATCCATAATAAATTAGAGGCCTCCAATGCACAGATTGAAGAGGCAGAAAAGAGAATAAGTGATTTAGAAGACACCACTATAGAAAAACAAGAAGCTGACAAAAAAAGAGACAAACTGATCCAGGAACAGGAAAGAAGAATTTGAGAGCTCAGCGACACAGTCAAACGCAACAATATCCGTATCATAGTAATCCTAGAAGAGGAAGAGAGAGGGAAAGGTGCTGAAGGAGTCCTGGAACAAATTATAGCAGAGAACTTCCCCGACCTGGGGAAGGAAGTCAATGTGGAAATACAAAAGGCTCAGAGGACTCCTCTCAGATGTAACTTGAATCGATCTTCTGCACGACATATCATCGTAAAAATGGCAAAATACAAGGACAAAGAGAGAATTTTGAAAGCAGCTAGGGAGAAAAGGGCCCTCACATACAAAGGAAAACCCATCAGAGTGGTGACAGACCTATCTACTGAAACGTGGCAGGCCAGAAAGGAATGGCAGGAGATCTTCAATGTGATGAACAGTAAAAATATGCAGCCAAGAATCCTCTATCCAGCAAGCCTGTCCTTCAAAATAGAAGGAGAGATAAAAACCTTTCCAAATAAACAGAAATTGAAAGAATTTGTCACCACGAAGCCAGCCCTACAAGAAATCCTGAGGGGGATGCTCTGAAGGAAAGGTTGCAAGGAACAAAGATTCCAGAGACACCACCACAAACATGAACCCTACAGAAGATACAAAGACTCTAAACCCACATATTTCAATAATAACACTGAATGTAAATGGGCTGAATGGTCCAATCAAAAGACATAGGGTAGCAGAATGGATTAAAAAACAAAATCCATCTATATGCTGTCTACAAGAAACTCATTTTAGACGGGAAGATACCTTCAGATTAAAAGTAAGGGGATGGAGAAATATATATCATGCTACAGGAAATCAAAAGAAAGCCGGAGTAGCGATACTTATATCAGACAAACTGGACTTTAAATTAAAGACAATCACAAGAGATGAAGAAGGGGACTACATAATAATTACAGGGTCCATCCATCAGGAAGAACTAACAATCATAAATGTCTACGCACCGAATATGGGAGCACCTAAATATCTAAAATAATTAATCACAAACAGAAACAAGCTTAGAGATAAGAATGTGCTAATAGCACAGGACTTTAATACTCCGCTTACACCAATGGATAGGTCAACCAGACAGAAAATCACTAAAGAAATAATGGACTTGAAAGATACATTGGACCAGATGGACCTGACGGATATATTTAAAACTTTACATCCTGAGGCCAGGGAATTTACTTTCTTCTCAAGTGCGCATGGCACATTCTCCAAGATAGATCACATACTGGGACATAAAGCAGCCCTCAATAAATACAAAAGAATAGAGATCATACCATGCACACTGTCAGATCACAATGCTTTGAAACTTGAAATCAATTACAGGAAGAAGTCTAGAAACCTCCAAAAACATGGAGGTTAAAGAACACCCTTCTAAAGAATGAATGGGCCAATCAGGCAATTAGAGGTGAAATTAAAAAACATATGGAAACAAATGAAAATGAAAACACAACAATTCAAAATCTATGGGATGCGGCAAAGGCAGTCCTAAGAGGAAAGTACATTGCTCTCCAGGCCTATTTCAAGAGATTAGAAAAAGCGCAAGTCCAAAATCTAACAGCTCACCTAAAGGAACTAGAGGCAGAGCAACAAGAATGCCCTAAACCCAGTAGAGGAAGAGAAATAGTAAAAATTAGAGCAGAAATAAACAACATAGAGACCAAAGAAACAATTGAACAGATCCATGAAACCAAGAGTTGGTTTTTTGAAAAAGTAAATAAAATTGACAAACCTCTAGCCAGACTTATCCAAAAGAAAAGAGAGAGCACCCAAATAGACAAAATTATGAATGAAAATGGACTTATGACAACCAACCCCTCAAAAATACAAGCAATTATCAGGGAATACTATGAAAAATTATATACCAACAAATTGGACAACTTAGAAGAAACGGACAAATTCCTAAACACACACTCACTACCAAAATTCACACGGGAAGAAATAGAAAACCTGAACAGACCCATAACGAGTGAAGAAATTGAATCAGTGATCAAAAATCTCCCAACAAATAAGAGCCCTGGACCTGATGGCTTCCCTGGGGAATTCTACCAGACATTTAAAACAGAATTAATCCCAATTCTTCTCAAGCTATTCCAAAAAATAGAAAGCGAAGGAAAACTCCCGGACTCATTTTATGAAGCCAGCATCACTCTGATTCCCAAGCCAGACAGAGATCCAGCAAAAAAAGAGAACTACAGGCCAATATCCTTGATGAATACAGATGCAAAATTCTCAACAAGAGCCTTGCAAATCTAATCCAGCAGCATATAAAAAGAATCATCCACCAAGATCAAGTGGGATTCATTCCTGGGTTACAGGGCTGGTTCAACATTCGCAAATCAATCAATGTGATACATCATATCAATAAAAGAAAAGATAAAAACCATATGATCCTGTCAATAGATGCAGAAAAAGCATTTGACAAAATACAGCATCCCTTCTTAATAAAGACTCTCGAGAAAGTTGGGATAGGAGGAACCTACTTAAACATCATCAAAGCCATCTATGAGAAGCCTTCAGCTAACATCATCCTCAACGGGGAAAAACTCAGAGCTTTCCCCCTGAGATCAGGAACACGACAGGGATGCCCACTCTCACCACTGCTGTTTAACATAGTGCTGGAAGTCCTAGCATCAGCCATCAGACACCAAAAGGAAATCAAAGGCATCAGAATTGGCAAAGAGGAAGTCAAACTTTCACTCTTCGCAGATGACATGATACTCTACATAGAAAACCCGACAGACTCCACCAGAAGCCTACTAGAACTGATCCAAGAATTCAGCCAAGTTGCAGGGTACAAAATCAACGTACAGAAATCGGTTGCATTTTTAAACACCAACAATGAAGCAACAGAAAGAGAAATCAAGAAACTCATCCCATTCACAATTGCACAAAAAACCATAAAATACCTCGGAATAAACCTAACCAAGGATACAAGAGATCTGTATGAGGAAAACTATCGAAAACTTATGAAGGAAATTGAAGAAGACACAAAGAAATGGAGAAACATTCCATGCTCATGGATAGAAAGAATAAATATAGTTAAGATGTCATTACTACCTAAAGCACTCTACACATTCAATGCAATTCCAATCAAAATTGCATCCAGCATACTTCTCAAAACTAGAACAGACTATCCTAAAATTTGTATGGAACCACAAAAGACCCCGAATAGCCAAAGTAATCCTGAAAAATTAAACCAAAACGGGAGGGATCACCATCCCAGACTTTAGCCTCTACTACAAAGCTGTCATCATCAAGACAGTATGGTATTGGCACAAAACAGACACATAGACCAATGGAACAGAATTGAGAACTCAGAAGTGGACCCAAAAGTATACAGCCAACTAATCTTTGACAAAGCAGGAAAGAATATCCGATGGAAAAAAGACAGCCTATTTAACAGATGGTGTTGGGAGAACTGGGCAACAATATGCAGAAGAATGAAACTAGATCATTTTCTCACACCATGCACAAAAATAAACTCAAAATGGATAAAGGACCTGAACATGAGACAGGAAACTATCAACACCCTAGAGGAGAAAGCAGGAAACAACCTCCTTGACCTCCACCACAGCAACTTCTTACTTGACACATCCCCAAAAGCAAGGGAATCAAGAGCAAAAATAAACGATTGGGACCTCATCAAGATTAAAAGCTTCTGCACAGCCAAGGAAACAACCCAGAAAATTAATAGGCAACCAACGGAATGGGAAAAGATAGTTGCAAATGACATATCAGATAAAGGGTTGATATCCAGAATCTACAAGGAACTCACCAAACTACACGCCCGAAAAACAAACAACCCCGTGAAGAAATGGGCAGAAGATATGAACAGACACTTCTCCAAAGAGGACATCCAGATGGCCAACAGACACATGAAACGATGCTCAGCATCCCTCCTCATCAGGGAAATACAAATCAAAACCACACTGAGATACCACCTCACGCCAGTCAGAGTGGCTAAAATGAGCAATCAGAGAACTCTAGATGCTGGCGAGGATGTGGAGAAACGGGCACCCTCCTACACTGTTGGTGGGAATGTAAACTGGTACAGCCCCTCTGGAAAACAGTGTGGAGGTTCCTCAGGAAACTAACAATAGAACTCCCCTATGACCCAGCAATAGCACTGCTAGGAATTTACCCAAGGGATACAGAAATGCTGAGGCATAGGAGCACATGTACCCCAATGTTCATAGCAGCACTCTCCACAATAGCTAAAACATGGAAAGAGCCTAAGTGTCCATCAACTGACGAATGGATCAAGAAGATGTGGTGTATCTATACAATAGAATACTACATGGCAATGAGAAAATGAAATCTGGCCATGTGTAGCAACATGGATGGACCTTGAGGGTGTTATGCTGAGCGAAATAAGTCAGGCAGAGAAGGACAAATATCATATGTGTGCACGTATAGGAGGATTAGGAGGAACTTAACAGAGGACCAAGGGAGAGAAGAAGGGCGGAAATGGTGGGGGAAAGGGAGAGAGGCAAACCATGAGAGACTCTTGAATGCTGACAAAAACTGAGGACTGGTGGATGTGGGGGGGAGGAGGGGTGGGCATGGAGGAGGACACTTGTGGGGATGAGCACTGGGTGTTATGTGGAAACTAATTTGACAATAAACTATTTGTAAAAAAAAAAAAAGAAAGAAATATATTAGCAGGAAAAAAAAAAAAAAGAATTTCTCCTTGCCTAAAGTGGGGAGTATTTGGACCTTGTCCAGCATGTGGCATTTTAACTACATGTGCTTTGGTCTATTGGTTAAAATAAACCTCATCCTACTTTCACTACAGCTGAGTCTTTGCAGCACTTTATGACCATGAGACCTGGTGCATTCAAGTGGGTGGGGAGGGGAGGGTCAGGGTTGTGATGGTCTTCTCAGGGAGGTGCCTGCTCCGCAGGTTCTCAGGCTCACTTGGTCTAGTAAAGATGCACTTGCAGGGTGTGGGGAAGGGGGCTTGGTGTACGTGGCTCCAGCCTCCACTTTGGACACCGTGTTACTCAATGAAGTCTGTCAGTACTGATGGATGGATAAGTGGGGTGAGAGGGAATAGCATCACCCTGCTTTCTCCTCCTGAGCAGAAAGTTTGTCCCCATCACTGTTCAGAAAGCCCTCACAGAAGTGAACAATCTCCCCTCTTGTGTCAGGAAGATTGGACCCTATGTCCTGCTGGCCCACACTGATCCTTCTGAGGAGGGTCCTGATGCACTGTAGCTGGTGCCGATTTGTCCCAAAAGAATAGTTTCAGAATCACACAGTGGCTTGGAGTTTATGGTAAAGTACAGCAAAAAGTTGGCACCAAGTTTCCTGCCCTCAGCAGGTGTCTCCGTTCCCATGCACCTGCACAGTGCAGCAAATTGGCACCCGCCAACTCTTCTGTCCCCTGAGAGGCAGTGCCACATCTCCCAAATGCACTTCAAGTAGGGGAACTGTCTCTCCCAGTGCCACCCAGGGTACTCTCAAACTGTGCTGTCTGCTCCTGGGCTTCTGCCTGCCTTCCCCACATCAGGCTTGCCTGACAGTTTCCACCTGGGTAGTGGCTTGGGCTTCTAAAACATCAGCTTTGAGCTCCAGTACTTGTAAAATCTTGCAATAATTAGCCACTCTAGTTTTCCCAGTCAATGTATTTGGGAAGTTTTTCCTGTGCAATCCCCTGCAGGCTGCTCTCTCTCTGTTTCTCTCTCTCTCTCTCTCTCTCTCTCTCTCTCTCTATCTATCTATCTATCTATCTATCTCTATCTCTCTCCTCTCTGAGATCAGGGCTTCATCCACCATGCAGCACCAAAGATTTTTTTCTCCCCAATATCCTGTCTCCACACCTTCCACAATGTGTTTTTATTTTTTCCCTCTCTCCAGTTCTGCAGGTTGTTCTCTCAGCATTCAGATTGATTTCTTGGGTGTTTGGAATGATTTAATTTTTACCCAGCTGTGTTTGAGGGACGAGGCAAGCATAGGCTCCCCCTACAGCTCCACCATCTTATTTCCTCTCTCCATTTTTGTTAATATATTCTCTAAAAGACTTTTCAATAATTCCCTCTTTGCAATTTTATTTTTAATTTGTCAAACGCTTTTAAATGGTATTAAATTTATCATTACATGCAAATACAGAAAAAAATGTCAAAATTCTGGCTTTATTGCAAATAGTAATATTTAAAAAATTTAAATGGAATTTTAAATGTGTACAATATCAGCAAAATGCCTTAGGAATTTGATACCTTACATTATCCTTGAAATATTAACAACTTCTTAAGAAAACAATAAATAAATGGATAAAAATGGAACGAGTATAAACATGTCATTCACTCTCTGAATTCCAGTGTTATATGCCAAAAATTATATAATAATCTATTATCAGAATGTATGCCTCTTGCCCTATCAACTGGTATCTTAGTTGAAGTCTTCCTTTAATATGTTAAAATAAATAAATAAAAACAGAAGCCACCCAACTTACAAAAAATAACTTGTTAGTGTGGTTCACCTTTTGTTTTTTAATGTTTACTTATTCTTGAGAGAGAGAGAGAGAAAGAGACAGAGCCCAAATAGGGGAGGGGCAGAGAGAGACAGAGACACATAATCCAAAGCAGGCTCCAGGCTCTGAGATGTCAGCACAGAGCCCGGCATGGGGCTTGAAATCACAAACCATGAGATCATGACCTGAGCCAAAGTCAGATGCTTAACTGACTGAACCACCCAAGCACTCTTGGTTCACTTTTTAAATATTACCTCGATACTTAAAATTGTGACTACTTTTAATTTAAATCCCCAGAACACATCACTACAAAGAGACTAGAGGTATTCCTTATTTGTAATCTCAGGTGTAACCTGCAATTTATGGCAGCTGAATTCAGAAAAGAAAATGCACAGGACAGTTTCTGGCTGATAATTATTAAGTATGAGTATATGAAATTTGAAATCCTGGAAATTTATTATTGTCAAATAATCATTTAATATTTTTATGTACTCCAGGAGTATATGTCTTATTTTGAAGAACGTAATTATTTTAGGTTTTCAGAACAATCCTGTGAGTAAATGAAATTACATCCATGTTCACAGAAAAACAACAACAACAATGGATTATAGAGGTTAATCTGCCAAGGTCATAAAAACTAATGAGTGGCTGATTTGGGATCTATGCCAAGGTAGTCTAATGTCAGGTTTGTCTTTATACCAATGCATGTGCTGGGACAAAATGTACTTGAGCCATCATCACATTATGGTTCACAATGAAAAGTACACTTAATTTTAGAGACTGAATTTTTGTTAGGACATTGGAACAAATACATTTTGAAAGAGGATAATAGCATGTGTAAAAAATAGCTGAAATAAGTTATTTCATCAATTATCTAAATTATTGCACACTTTAACATCTAAAATCTAGATATATGTTGCAATTGACAGAATGACCAAATTTAATTTACAGAGTTTTTTCTAGTTAGTGATACATAGAACACATATATTTTTTAAATTATCATATAAAACGTAAAGAAAAATAAAAAAAAGAAAGAACAATAAAATTAATTCAGTCAGTCAGAAAAAGACAAATACAATCTGATTTCACGCATAAGTGGAATACAAGAAATAAAACAGATTAACATAGGGGGACAAAAGAGAAAGGCAAACCATAAAACAGACTCAGCTATATAGAACAAAGAAGGTTACTGGAGGGGAGCTGGGTGGAGGGATGGGTTAAATGGATGATGGGTATTAAAGACGGTACCTGTTGTGATTAGCACTGGGCACTATAAGTGATGAATCACTAAATACCACTCCTGAAACTCATATTACCCTGCATGGTAACTAACTGGAATTTAAGTAAAAACTTGAAAGAAAAGATCGATCAATCATTCAATCAACTAGAAATATCATTGTGCAATATAAATGTGGAGAGCTTGCATGAGATGAAATGAGGCTGATTAGAACTAAAAATGTGACTAACAATTAAACATTATTTCAGTCCCTGTGAATATCTATGAAATGTTATGTGCTATTAAATATAATTTCTGTATTTCTACCAACTTTTTAAGTGGTACATATAATTAAATGTTAATTATTTTATAATTATTAATACTTCTGAAAAAGTAAATATATTGTCCTTATTTGCTGACTGCATATATTTGAAACTTAAGAAATAAAAAAATGAATAGAAATTAGGTAACCTTTTATATATAGATGTTTGGATTTAAAATTGTTTTTATTTTAATTCTAGTATAGTTAACATACATTATATTAGTTTAAGGTATATAATATGGTGAATTTACAATTCTATACATTACACAGCATAATAAGTATACCTTTAATTCCCACCACCTATTTTATCCATCCCCTCAGCCACCTCCCCTCTGTTGACCAGCAATGTGTTCTCTGTAATAAAGAGTCTCTTCCTTGGTTTGTCTTTCTCTCTCTTTTACTTTGCCTGATTGTTTTCCTTCTTAAATTGCTTCTTAAATATAACTACTGTCATTTGCATATGATTAAAATCATACAGTAATATGGTATCCATCTCTCCCTTACCACCATTTTGTCTAACTCTCTGCCTTCTTTGTGCTAGAAAAGCCAGTTATGTCTCCTTCTTCTGAAAGTAACTGCCTTATGAAGAAGAGTTCATGTAATGTCTGGAACTTGACGCTTCAAGGAGTATCTCTTTTATGTGCTATGTGGGCTCTGCTATTGTGTTTCGGTCACTCTATTCTTCAGGACGGTCATCTGCAGAAGTCCTTCTTGCCTGTTGTGGGTGCGTTTGATTGTTGGGCTAAATACGGTGACTTTTAACTAGGTGTACCCTGGTCTGCTTGTAAAATGAGATATGACCCAACTCCACCAGAACTGAGGCCCCTCCTGTTCAGCAGACATGGTGTGGGCAAGGTTGTGCTGGTTTTCTGGAGGAGGGGTCCACCACTCTCTAGCTCTATCCCTGTTTTGTAAAGGACAAGATTTCATTCTTTTTTACTGCTGGACGATATTCCATTGTACATATATACCACCCCTTGCTTATCGGTTCATCTGTGGTTGGGCATTAAGGCTATTTCAATAACATGACTATATAAATAAAAATGCTTCAATAAACAGGGGTTTATGTATCCCTTTGAAACTAATGTTTTTGTATTGGGGGGGTAAATAACCAGGAGTACAATTATTATATCATAAGGTAGTTTCATTTTTATCTTTTTGAGAAAGCTCCCTACCGTTTTACACAGTGGCTACATCAGCTTGTTCTCTCAACAATAATGCACAAGCATCCCTATTTCTCCACATCCTCTCCAACACTTGTTTCCACATTTTAAAAAATGGACCATATTGGGCACCTGTGTGGGCACTTGGTTAAGCACCTGACTCTTGATTTTGGCTTAGGTCATGATTCTCATGTTTCATGAAATTGAGTCCCACATCAGGCTCTGTACTAACAGTGTAGAGCCTGCTTGGGATTATCTCTCTCCCTCTCTCTCTCTCTGTATCTTTCCCTCTCTCAAAATAAATTTTTTAAAAATTGACCATATTTACACTCTTTGACAAATATATATATATATCAAGAGCTGAGCTGATTTTAAGACACATTAGTCCATAAATCACTGATCATAGTATCTAGAAGAGGATGTCATCTCCTGTTTAAGTAAAAATAAAATAAAGACGTGATTTTGAAAGACTAAAATCCTGACTTTCATGACTCATTTACCGCAGATCCAATTATTTTTTCTTTAGTAATAACATTCACTATAATTAAACACTTGTATAAATGTGCCATTAATTTTATTTCCCAATGTTAATATGAGATTTCTAAAAGAAAATATTAGGAGTTTTATAAATTTTTATTTTATAGTAATTCATTTTTAGTATCATGAAATAAACAAATTTTTGTTTTCTTGTAATATTATTAAAATATACTCTTTCATTTTAAAATTACAAATGTTCCCCATCATCGATAAATACACTTGTGGGTTTGAGACCACACTGGGCTCTGTGCTGACAGCTCAGAGCCTGGAGCCTGCTTTGGATTCTGTGTCCCCACCTTTCCCTGCACCTCCCCTGCTGCCACGGTCTCTCTTCCTCAAGAATAAATAAACATTGGGGCGCCTGGGTGGCTTAGTCGGTTAAGCGTCCGACTTTCGCTTAGGTCATGATCTCGCGGTTCGTGGGTTCGGGCCCCGCGTCAGGCTCTGTGCTGACTGCCAGCTCAGAGCCTGGAGCCTGTTTCAGTCTGTGACTCCCTCTCTCTCTGACCCTCCCCTGCTCACGCTGTCTCTCTCCTAGAAATAATAATAAAAAAAAAATTAAAAAAAAAAAAAAAGAATAAATAAACATTAAAAAAAATAATTTCTTCCATGCCATCAACAGATTAAAAAAGAAAAAATCAAATGATTCCATCAATAGATTGAGAAAAAGCATTCAAAAAATACCAACACTCACTCGTGATAAAAATTTTCTGTAAACTAGGAATAATGCATTTTGTCACATTGAAAAAGCTTACCTACAAACAATAAGTAAAAAAAATCTACATCTAATATAATAATGGTGAGAAACTAGAAGCTTTCCCACAATAATCAGGCAGAAGCTAAGGATATTCTCACTCAGCACTCCTTTTCAAATCATACTGGAAATCCCTACTAATGCAATAAGACAAAGACAATAAAAGATATAAAAACAGGGAAGGAAGACATAAAACATCTTTGTTCACAGATGATGTAATTTTCTACTTAGAAAATCTTAAAGAATCAACAAAAAAACTACTGAAACCAATAAGTGATTAAAGCAAGTTTGTGAGATACAAGATTCATATGCAAAGGTCAATTCCTTTCCTATATACAAAAAGTGAACAAGTAGAATCTGAAATATAAAATGCCATTTACATTAACACCCCCCCCTCCCAAATGAAGTAGTTGTGTATAAATCTAACAAAATACGTAAAAGACCTATATGGAAAAAAAAACTACAAAATTCATGAATAAAATCAAATAACTAAACAAATGGAGAGATGTTTCATGTTTGTGGACAGGAAGACTCAAAATTGATCTGTAGATTCAACACAAGCTCATTCAAAATCCTAGCAAGTTAGTTTGTGGATGTTTGTAAACTGATTCTAAATATTATGTGCAGAGGAAAAAGATTCAGAGTAGACAGCATAATATTGGAGGAGAAAAGCAAAGTTGGTAGACTGAGGCTACCCAACTTCTAGACTTACTATAAGTCTATGGCAATAAAGATAGTGTGTTATTGACAAAGAAAGAGATGAATAAATCAATGGAACAAAATAGGGAGTGTAGAATATGTCCCCAAGAATATAGCCAAGTAATCTTTGACAAATGGAGCTGAAACAAATGGACATACACAAGTTTAAAAAAATGACCTGGATATAAATCTTACACACTTCATTAAAATTAACTCAAAATAATCAAAGACTGACATATAAAATGCAAAAGTGTAAGTCTTCTAGAGGAAAACAGAGAAGATCCAGATTGTACTGTGAAACCTTTATAGAGACAGCACCAAAGGGTACAAACCATAAAATAATAAACTGGACTTCATTAACACTAAAACCCCATTAATATTAAAAACATTTCTGTGAAAGATAATATCAATAGAGTAAGAAGACAAGCCATACTGTGGAAGGGAATATTTGCAAAAGACACATCTGATAAAAACTGTTATCCAAAATATACAAAGAACTCTTGAAATTCAACAAAAAGAAAACAAACAACCTGAACAAAAAATGGGTCAAAGACCTTAACTGATGCCACATCAAAGAAGATAAACAGATGGTAAATAAACACATGAAAACATACTTCATATCATATGGATCAGGGAAATGCAAGTTAAAATAATAAGATAATACTACACAGCTATTAAAACTACTAAAATCTGGAAATCTGACAACATGGAATGCTGGTGAGGATGTAGAAAAGCAAGAACTCTCATAATTTGCTGGTAGGAATCCAAAATGGTACAACCACTTTGTAAAAGAGTTTGGTGGTTGCCTACAAAACAAAACAAGCTCTTACCATATGACCCAGCAATCACACTCCTTAGAATTTATCCAAAAGAGCTGAAAAATTATGCCTACACAAAAACTTGCATGTGGATGTTTATGGTAGCTTTTTCAAATGCCAAAACTTGAAAGTAAGCATGATGTCCTTTTGTCAGTGGATCAGTAAACAAACTCTGCTACATCAAGACAATGGATTGTTACACAGCACTAAAAAGAAATGAACTATCAGTTCATGGAAAGAATGGAGAAAACTTAAATGCATGTTAATGAGTGGAAGAAAACAATGGAAAAGGCTGTATGATTCCAACTGTATGAGATTCTGGAGAGGACAAAACTATGGAGACAATAAAAACATAGTGGCTGCTAGGGGTTAGGAGACCAATAGGCAGAACACAGCCAAATATCAAGGTAGTGAATTACTCTGTATAATATTATAATGATGGATTTACATCATTATAAATTTGTCCCAGCTCACAGCGTGTACAATGAGAAGAGTAAAACCTAAAATAAACATAAACTTCAGGGGATTATGTGTCAATGTAGGTTTATTCATGATAAAAAATGTTATCACTCTTGTGAGTGATGTTGATAATGTAAGCTATGCAGGTGTGGAGCAGGAGGATTATGGGAAATCCCTGCACCTTCTTTTCAATTTTTTTTTTTTTGGTGTACATGTGAACTTAAAACTACTCTTATAAATAGTCATTAAAAATGAAAAAAAAAATATCAACCAACTTCAAATTCATACCCATAGTTTGGATGTCCTTACATGCCTTCCTATGAATAATATCCTTAGTTTCAGTATATCTTCCAAGATTTTGAACAGTGAAAATTTCTCAAAACAAAACTGATCTGTGACTCAGCTTCTTCAATCTCTTCTACAAATCTATTTATTGTTCTATTAAGCTAACAGTTTTGACTGTTTTTCTCCTTTCTTAATTCTTAATAAGAAACCTAAACTCTTATAAAGTTCTAAGGTTCTATAACTTGAGGGAATTCTATTAAGTTATGTATTTATAACTTAAACAATAAGTCCTCTTTTCAAATATCATATATATTTGGAGTTTTTAAATATAGGTAAATTTTTCTAAAAACATTAAAACTTCATCATATCTGAACAATGAGAGCTATCAGAGAAAACAGCATATAAATAATAATTATTGAAGACTGCTGATACAAATACAGTTGCTTGTCATTATGTTATGTCTATAAACAAAACCCAGTGTATTCATACATCATCAAAAGAGCAAATAAACATTGCCTCTCTAGTATATTGAAGATACTTAACTGTTACTCAAACATGATATATTGTCTGAAAATCCTTAGATCTCAATCTAACCTTTTTGTACTTGTTTCTTTCTTAAATTTTTAAGTATTTCTTTGTTTACTTATTTATTTATTTATTTTTGAGAAACAAAGAGAGCAGAGGAGGAGAGAGAGAGGGACAGAGAGAAAATCCCAAGCAGGCTCTCTGCTTCTGTGCTGTCAGCATGGAGCCTGGCACGGGGCTCAATCCCACAACCCTGGAATGGTGAAACCAAGAGCCAAATGCTTAACTGAGTGAGCCAACAGGCACCCCTGCTTACTTCTACTGCAGGTGTGTGATGTTGTGTTTGAACTCAGAAGAGATACTTTCATCAAAAACCTTTTCATATCCTATAAAAGAGATAGGAAAATTCAAATAGCTTTATAAATAGAATACATAACCTTAGGCTTCCTGTTTGCCTTTCAACATATATCTTCATACATATTTATATGTCTCTGCTGTTCTGGTCATGCTAATTCTGGTCAAACTTTCTAAGAAAAACTGCCAAACGTAGCTAGCCGATTTCTTTTTTTTTTTTTTTAATGTTTTATTTATTTCTAGAGAGAGGGAGAGACAGCATGATCAGGGGAGGGTCAGAGAGAGAGGGAGTCACAGATTGAAACAGGCTCCAGGCTCTGAGCCGGGAGTCAGCACAGAGCCCCGCGGGGCTCGAACCCAGGAACCGCGAGATCGTGACCCAAGCGAAAGTCGGACGCTTAACCGACTAAGCCACCCAGGCGCCCCCTTTTTTTTTTTTTTTTTAATGTTTTGCTAGCTGATTTCTTTAAGTATGCTTGAAAAGAGATGATTCCAAAATAGTTCCAGAGTTTTATATTTAATCTTTTTTTCCAAATATTTCTGCTTCTAGTTTACATTTGCTTATCTTCCTTTGTGACATTCAATTATATTTTGTGCTATCATCACTAGACATGGCCCTAATATTTATTTGGATTGATGCCTTGATACTGTCTGAAATTATGATACTACTTTGAATTTTCTTTGAAGTTTATAAATATTACTGAGGAAGAGTTGGTCTTGCTTTTAAATTGTTTCTTTGTTTTGATAGGTGTAGACATCTGTTTACTTCCCCACAATTATTAATCAGTTCAGTGTGTTACATCACATAATCTTATCTAAGCCTAAATATATGCTTAAATATATTTGATTTATATAGAATAATTGATTTAAAATAGGATTATTCTCTCTTATTGTTAAATTAATTATACATGGTGATCATTAGGCTGAGGTGCCTTTAATACTCTGATAGCCTATGTAAGCAAACTGAAATCTAAGCCTGTAAATGCCTTAAGGTTACAAAATCAAAAGGTAAGGGTAACCCATCACTGACAACCAAATAAGCTTTAAGCTATAGACAACTAGTGATTTCCTTACTTTGCTTCTGTCTTTTTTCTATAAAGATCTCACCCCAAGTTCCTTTTGGTGAACACTCCTAACACCTGTAGTGCAGCTCTGCCCTACATAAAATTGTAAAGATTAGAGGGTTTAATATATTCCAAAGGAAGAATGGGAATCTCTATTTCAAGACAATGCTATAGAAATAAATAACGACCAACAAAATGAAAAAGCAAAGGCTATTTATATAGAGTTTACTGTAGCAAAAGAGTCATCTGCCATCATATGCAGGTGGACAGAGACTCAAAGACAGGCAGAGGAGTACATAAGCTTCACAGTGGAAGAAAGGAAAGGCTTCCTTTCTTACTTTTTCATACTGTTTGAAAGCCACTTACTTTCATACTGTTTGAAAGCCACTGGCATGTGGAAGCTGGAGGTGTGCTAACTAGAAGCAGAGGATCCTAGATGATTGCTTAGGAGTGCCTATTTGTCATGCTCTGGTTGATCCTTCCTTGAAGTGTGGACAAATTTAGGGAAGCTGTCCATTACGAATAAGTCCTGATCATTTTGATCCAACAGTTTCAGAAGTTATTGCTTGGCTTGCTGAATTGTCACTAAAGATAGCAATCTGACTTCCTGCAAGTCTAATGGATAGCAGACTGGATTCCTGGGTTCTTTACTACAGATAAAAGGGATGGTTTTCTTGGCAGGCTACTGCAGGCTGTGGGTCAAAGTCCTGCTTTTATATATGATCTGGCCATTGCCTGTTTGTATATTCAGTCTCTCAATTCAGTTACATGTGATGTACCTGAGTAAAGTGTACCTGCTTGCACCAAAGCAGCCCTAAGACCCACCTTGCTTACTTAATGCTAAAATAGTAGGCAATTTTGGGGGGTTATAAACCTTTATTTTCATATTATTAGTTTTTTTAGTATATGCTGATCAATCTGGGAATACAAATAGCACAAACATATCCAAAGACAAACATATATACTAAAAGATAAAATAAAGAGAGGAAAAAGGGGCGCCTTGGGTGGCTTAGTCGGTTAAGCGTCCGACTTTCGCTCGGGTCATGATCTCGCGGTTCGTGGGTTCGAGCCCCGCGTCGGGCTCTGTGCTGACTGCCAGCTCAGAGCCTGGAGCCTGTTTCAGTATGTGACTCCCTCTCTCTCTGACCCTCCCCTGCTCACGCTGTCTCTCTCTCTCTCTCTCTCCTAGAAATAAATAAAACATTTTTAAAAAAAAAGAGAGAGAGGAAAAAGAGTTTACCCTCCAATATAGAGGATATAAAGGCTGGGTTTTTAATAAAAAAATGTCATAAGAGGTTTCCTAAAACTTTTATTTAAATTCTAGTTAGTTAAAACACACTGTAATATTAGTTTCAGATGTACAATGTGGCAACTCAGCACTTCCATACCATACCCAGTGCTTATAACAAGTGTCCTCCTTAATCACCATCACCTATTTAACCCTTCCTTTCATCCACTTCCCCTCCGGTAATCAGTTTGTTTCCTATAGTAATGAGCCTGTTTTTTTGGTTTGCCGCCTTCTCTCTTTTTTCTCCCTTTGCTTTTTATTTATTAAATTTCACATGAGTGAAATCATATGGAATTTGTCTTTCTCTGAGTGACTTATTTAACATAATACTCTCTAGCTCCACATGTCATTGCAAATGGTAGGATTTCATTCATTCTTATGCCGAGTAATATTCCATTATATATATATTATGTATATATATATATGGTGGTATATCATATACGTCTATTTTGTCTATTTGTCTATTCATCAGTCAATGGACATCTGAGCTATTTCTATAAACATCAGGATACATATCTTCCTTTTAATTATTGTCTTTGTATTCTTTGGGTAAATACCTAGTAGTGAAATCTCTGGGTCATAGGATAGTTCCATTTTTAACATTTTGAGGAAACTTCATACTGTTTTCCAGTGTGGCTGCACCAGTTTGCACTCCTACCAGCAGTGCAAGACGGCTCCCCTTTCCCCACATCCTCACCAGCACCTGTTATTTCTTGTATTGATGATTTTAGCAATTCTGATAGGGGAAGGTGATATCTTTTTGTAGTTTTGATTAGTATTTCACTGATGATGAATGATGTTGAGCATCTTTTCATATGTCTGTTGACTATCTATATGTCATATGACCACCGAAATGTCTGTTCATATCTTCTGCCTAGTTTTAACTGGATTGCTTTTTGAGTGTTGAGTTTCATAACCTATTCATATATTTTAAATATTACCCCTCTATCAAATATGTCATTTGCAAATATCTTCTCCCATTCCATAGGTTTCCTTTTAGTTTTATTGTTTCCTTTGCTGTAAAGAAGCTTTTTGTTTTGATGAAGTCCCAATAGTTTATATTTTTACTTTTGTTTCCTTTTCCTCAACATAGGAAGAAAGTTGCTATGGCCAATGTATGTCAAAGAGGTTACTGTCTGTGTTGTTTTCTAGGATTTTTACAGTTCAAGTCTCACGTCCCTCAATCCATTTTCAATTTCTTTTTGTGTCTTGTGTAAGAAAGTGGTCCAGTTTCATTATTTGGCATGTTGCTATCCCATTTTCCCAACACCATTTGTTAACGAGACTGTCTTTTTCCCATTGGATATTCTTTCTTCCTTTGCAAAATATTAATAAACAATATGGTTGTGTGTTCATTTCTGGATTTTCTATTCTATTCCATTGATCTACATGTCTATTTCTGTGACAGTACTGTATTGTCTTGTTTACAACAGCTTGGTAATATATCTTGAAGTCCTGAATTGTCATGCTTCCAGCTTTGCTTTTCTAATTCAAGGTTGCCTGGGATATTCAGAATCTTTTGTGGTTCCATACAAATTTTAGGATTGTTTTTTCTAGCTCTATGAAAAATGCTTGTAGTATTTTGATAGGGATTGCTTTGGGCAGTATAGACATTTTAACAATATTTGTTCATCCAAACCATGAGCATGGATATTTTTTCATTTCTTTGTGCCATCTTCCATTTCTTTCATCAATGTTTTATAGTTTTCAGAGTACAGGTCTTTCACCTCTTTGGTTAGGGTTATTCCTAGGTCTTAATGGTTTCTGGTGCAATTGCAAATGTGATGGATTCCTTAATTTCCCTTTATGCTGCTTCATTAATATATAGAAATGCAACAGATTTATGTACATTGATTTTGTATCCTTCACTGAATTTATTAGTTCTAGCAGGTTTTTTTGATGGAGTCTTTCAAGTTTTCTATATAGAGAATCATGTCACCTGCAAATAGTGAAAGTTTATTTCTTCTTTGCACATCTGGATGACTTCTATTTCTTTTTATTGTCTGATTGCTGTATATAGGAGAGTTTTCTGAATGGAGAACAACCAATTCTTTGAGGAATAATTTCAGAATTTCACATGTACTATAACTAAAACCATAAGATTTGTTATGTTATGAAATTGCTTGAGATAATAACTATCACATGATCCCTGAAAAATAGTTCATCAGAATGTTAATAAAAATATGAATTCATTTTCACTTTTATAATAGCATAATGTGGCTATCCATCTAAATTAACAAAATCAAAAGCTATTTTTAATTTGACATAAGTACTCTGACTGCAGTAAGTCAGAGTCTACAAAGAGACTCAATAATACATCAAAAGATGAATTTGGAAGTATATGAATTTGGAAGTCCTAAGTTTGATCCATGACATTATAATGTATTAAACTGATGAATTTGCATCCACAATTTAGTCAGAAATCTTCATTTTTAAAAGTTGCAGGATGAGGGGCGCCTGGGTGGCTTAGTCGGTTAAGCGTCCGACTTTCGCTTAGGTCATGATCTCGCGGTTCGTGGGTTCGAGCCCCGCGTCGGGCTCTGTGCTGACAGCCAGCTCAGAGCCTGGAGCCTGTTTCAGTCTGTGACTCCCTGTCTCTCTGACCCTCCCCTGCTCTCGCTCTCTCTCTCTCTCCTAGAAATAAATAAAAACATTTAAAAAAAAAAAAAAGTTGTAGGATGATAAGGACTGGTATACTCAATGTATTGTTTTTAACAAAAATCAAATGAAATCATGCATTTAGGTAATTAAGTATGATCTACATTAAGGAATCTAGATGTGCTATCCAATGTAGGGTTTTAATAACTCTATTTAGCAGAAAAATGAGCTTATCCAAGCCAAAGAATGAGATTGAAAAAAATTACAGAAAATGTATTTAAATATAAATCTGGATACTTAAAACATGTATCACTAAAAAAAAATATGTTATTGCCTATTTTTTTGAGAATTTTTATGTAATACTTTTTCTTGGGGGACATGGTTAATATTAAATTCACACTAGGCTCCTCATAATCTACTTAGTGTTCCTTGCAACTGTTTTAGTGTTATTTTTCCATAAATAAACAAAATATGCAGTTACATCAGTTCTTAATATTTTAAAACAACATCCTATTAATATTAGTCTGATATGCTAAACAGTACTTTCCCTTGAAAGTGTTGGATAACTGTAATTTTGTATCTAATCTTAAGGTATATTTATGAGAAGCCTCGTTACTTTTTAGTACATTTATTCTGCACTTTTCCTTAAGCCTCATTTACGAGATTTATTGCCATCTGTATTAACTTATTAATAAATAATATAAATGAAATACTTGAATTATTAATTACTTGATATCAATCTCTTGGATTATCACTATTCTTCCTGGAGGGGAATGTACAGTGAATTAATTGCATTGGTGCTGTACTATCATTATTTATAAGTTATTTTGTTGGAAGCTGCTGTTCATTCTCATATTCAACATTCACACATAAAACTAGTAATGAGAATACTTTTCTTCAAGGCTGGATATTATGGGTATTTTGTTTAAATGACAATGTTCTAAGAATTAGATTTGTTTTTGACTGGCAGTAGTTTAAAATTAAATGAAGCAAAAATAAGAAAAACAGAAAGATATACTCATGGCACTAGAAGTGATTTTTCTCTCTAAAGGTATGTGTTATCCAAGTGGCTGTTTAAAAGGGAAGATTAGCAACCTTTATTTGCAATCATGAAACGTTTTTTAATATATAACTCCAAATATCAGAATAATGTATAACTCCAGCTATCAAAATAATAGTATTTTTATTATATATTGGATAATAATTAATTTTGACATTATTGAAAACATAATAAACTAATAATTTTGGTAAATTACATAAGAAATCTATATGAAAATTCTGAGTATATAAATCATACAAACGTGGCTTTGTCTTATTGAAAATGAAAGAAAATTTTGTCAAAATCAGAGTTTCCAGGGGTGCCTGGGTGGCTATGTCAGTTAAACATCCAACTCCTGATTTGAGCTCAGGTCACGATCTCACAGTTTGTGGGATTGAGCCCCGCACTGGGCTCTGCCATGACAGTGTGTAGCCTGCTTGGGATTCTGTCTCTCTCTTTCTCTCACTCTCTCGCTGTCCCTTTCTCTCCCATGCTCTCTCCCTCTCTCTCTCTCAAAATAAATAAACAACAAAAATTAAGAATTTCTGTTTTAATTGCATCCCAGAGAAAGTCAGTTAAAGTTTTGAGTTTCCATTTTATTGGTGGTAAATAATACATAATCGAAAGTATAGTGTTGCTATTGGTATCAATTGAGGCAATATTTTTGGAAATCTCTTTATAAAATATAACACTTACAATAAACATAAGATTATTACTCTTCATTACTATTGCTATTATAAAATGCATTATGTTAATTTTGTGTTAATAAGTGAAAAGGAAAATCATATCACAGGAAAAAATGAGTAAAAGTCTAGACATTCTACGTGTTCAGGTAATCTGGATTAATGAGTACATATTTTTGCGACTATAAGAATCAAACATTTGTATTTTGGAAGGATGAGGAGATGTTCTATGCAGATATCTTTCCAAGGACTTGCTGCCTTGCTTCAAGAAGAGTGGTCAGCAGACAGCCTCCAACTGTCAGCTCTTGCAAGGACTTCATTAGCAGTAGAGAGCCCTCTTTCTCAAGGGCACACCCCTCCTGGATTTGGGATGCAGGTGTCATATTATGACAAAGTTGGGATTGCAAATATTGAGCAATTTGTTTCATAGCTTCCCACTGAAACAGCCAATTTTGTCAGACCTGCATCTGAGTTCAAGTTTTTCCTCTGCCCAAAACTATCTGCTTCTTCCTTTCACAGGTGATGATCACTACTAAGGAACTTGAACCTGGAAATCTATCTTAACCTTTATGTTCAGAGAACTGCCATTTTTCATCAGATGATAAGCTCTTTGAGCTTAAGAACTCAGGGGCAGGCTGTGCATTGAAGACCCCATTAATCGTGATAAATGGAGCACTTACTACCCATGGCACACTGGTGAAAGGGTAATGATGGAAATCCACTAGTCAGCGTGAGGTATTTACACCCCATGAAGGCAAGAATGTAATTCACTAGCCATGGATCTACTGTGGAAAATTTCAGTCTCTTACATCTGGCCTGATGCCATTTTAGGGTATGCCCCCAAATATGGACTCTCTAGATTCTTGTTAACTTTCTGAGTTTGCAGATATAGTCTGTTCATTTATATTCACAGCTATATCCTCCCTTTGCTGGAAGAAAACTCAGAAGCTTTTCCTTCACAAGAGAATGTGTGCTACCTTTAGAAACAGACCCCATCTCTCCTCCTGGGCCACTTGCCCTTCCTTCAAGTTGAACTGCAGTAGCCTCACACTGGGGATGCACTGGCCCGATAAGGGACAGAAGGCCTTATCTAAAAGCATGCAGAAGGTCTAGCCAGCATGCAGTGGAAGAAGCTGGGACAGTGGCCACTGGACTCAATTCTGAAGATTTTTACCAAGAAGACTGATAGATGAAATTGGGTAAAGAAAAATGTGATGACCTGAGACCATTTTCCCCAGTTAAACCAATTAACACCTGATGAGCAACAAAGAAAGCTTTTGAATATAAAAAGCATCACAGCCCAAACTTAGTGAAGGTGAAAGTCTAAATTGCCACAGAAATGATGAAAGTTTCAACTAAATAACAGAGAAACGTTCCATATACCAAAGCCTCTAAGAGGTTGAGAGGGGCACCAGGATCATTAAAAAGCTACTGGGGGCTCTTCTCCACAGGTTCATGTTGACAGTAGGAGAAACAATAACTGAATGGTCTGTTTTGCTACCAAATACATGTTAGGACTACAAAAAAAGAGAGGCTAACGGATGGCACATAACTGAGAAGAGTAGGGATCTCCATTTTCATAATGACTATCACGATTATATGTGAATATGTTATTTAATAATAAAATAATTACAACTGTCAGAGTATAACTAAAACTGGTATAAGTAAAATGACAATTTAATGGTCTGTAAAACAAAAAAATCCAAGAGAAGAACAACTTTGTGTTGGCAAAACCAGGAAACAGATGCTCCCTTGTGGCAATGATTATGACCAGCTCCAAGAATGCCCCTCCATTCTCTTAGGAACAGAAAACAAAACACACTCCCAGCCTGCCCCAACAATCTGCTAGTGTTGAGTCTCATTTGCTGATAGTTTTTGCTTCAGGCTCATGTCCGTACATGTACACTCACTATGGCCAATGTGACAGAAGACATAGGCAAATAATGAAATTAGTTACATTAGACTATTTTAATGTTGGATGATACACGTCAAAATCACTCAAAAGAAACAATTGTATTTACACTAACATGATTACTAATTTTGAATGTTTCATCATTTCAGTATGTAAAGTAATTTAAAAATGGCTCCATTGCCAACACATGCCTTGGCAAAAAAAAAAAATTCACATTTCAATATCTTATTTTGTAAACAACTTCATTTTATTCTGATTATTTTAGCATTCTTGTTTAAAGAGAACATCTTTTATGCAATGAAATTGTAGTTCTTGTAATTACAACCAAGACACTAAGAATAGAAATAAAATAGAAATCCAAGGTTTCATCTTACTTTTCTCAACCTTTTTCGGTTGCGTTTAGCATTCTAGAACAAAAGTTATTAAGCTATTTTATCATTATAACTTTTATGAGAAAAACATACTTAATTATCCAATATGTTCAAACAAGTTAGTATAAATATAGCAATAATTAGAATAGTGGTACTCATGTAATTCTGCTTCCCGAGTTTGTCATATTTATATAACATACTGAAAGAAAACTAAGCATATGTTGTGTTCTCATAAACAAAGCAATTCTGGAGGAAATTGCCACTTTAGGGGAGAACACAAGTACTCACAGGTTTTAAGTGCTATGTTTAAAATCCAGGTTTAATTATAAAAGTTGGCAAAATGAAATGATGAGAAACATCATAGATCTAGGATAAATTATGTCTAAACTAATTAAAACACAAGTATTATAGGAAATTGCATAAATTACTAGAAAATCCAATATTGGCCTCTACATATTTACATAATACAAATATTTTCTATTTTTTAAATGATAATAATTAAAAGAAAATACTATAGTATGAATTTGTATAGGATAAAGTGCTGTCTGGCAAATTTTTAGCTCTTCACATTTTAAAATGTCATCTTGACTGTTTAAGCTCTCTTCATATATATGAAAATTAAAAACATGAAACAGGGATGACATACAGGAAAGCTTGAAATTATATTTATCATTTTATTTTATACTATAGATTTTCTAAAGTAGGATTGAAAATGAAGGTTGTTTCAGCCAAATTGTGTATCTGTCAAATTTCATTAGAAAGCAATTTTCCAAAAAATAGATGTATTCCCTCTCTTCAAAAAATATGCTGGTATAAAATACTTATTTGCACCTAGAACTAAATTGCTAATAATAACTAGAATTAAATCACTAATAATAACTGTCTCTATAATAATTTTTAAACTTAACACCAGAAAAGTATCTAAGATCTTGTATTGAATATTATCATCTTTTTATTTAGGCAAAGTTAACCATGGTTTATTCTACTGTGTTCTAGATTTCCAAAAGATATGAATAGGTTTCCCACAGCCGAAGGATATGTCGGTTTTATTAAATGAGATAAGCTCATTTTTATTTTCTATTTTCCTTAAGTTTATTTATTTTGAGAGATAGAGGAGTACAAGCAGGGAAGGGGCAGAGAGAAAAGGAGAGACAGAGAATCCCAAGCAGTCTCTGTGCTGATAGCACAATGCGGGGCTAGATCCCACCAACCATGAGATCATGACCGGTGCCGAAATCAAGAGTCCAGTACTCAAATGACTGAACCACCCAGGCACCCTGACTGAGATAGGCTTATTTTCAAAGCTATACACACAACCAAATTTATACAAGCCTTGAAATATTTTAAGAAAAAAATATTTATTTAAAAAGATTTGCCCAATGTATAACCCTTTTAGGAATAATCCATCATAAAGCATAAGTTTATAATAAATTAACGAGTTATGAATAAGGTAGCATTTCTCAAAGTTATTAATTGGAGTTTTTCAGTTATAACCACCAAAAATCAACTATGTTTAATTGAGCAAGAATCAAATTTTTTTAACAGTTAGCAGGCAGTGTACAACATTTCCTGGAATTGGAGAATGAATCTTAGAAATAGTTCAGAATCTAGGGCAGAAAATGTAGATAGACAGATAGATAGTTTATATAGAAATAATCTTCAACAATTTTCCGCTTAGCCCTGACATCAACCTATTCATTTAAAATGTTAGATGATTAAATTATTGTCGAGCTTGAGTCACATTCCTTTGTTTAGGTGAAGTAGACATTTGCCTGCCCAGGATAGAATTGATTTCTCAAATGACACCCTGATTACCATTTGAAGTAGTATCTCTCTGCATTAAGCATTGTCTTTACGCAAGGACATCCCTAGATGATCTCCTATTAAAATGGCATGCTTAGCTAGTCAGACACCTTGAAGTACTTTGAATCATGAAGCAATGACAAAGAGGAGAAATCATCATTGTAGTCATGTGTTACAGCAGAATACTTTTTGAGTCATGAGGAATTTGGTTACTGAACAGAATGGCTGCTTTTTTCATACTATCCAATGACTTAAAGGCAAGACAATAACAAAAGACACACACATATGCTATACTTATAATTTAGTATTTGTTTATGTTTATATGTTTTCATTTTATTTGTTTTGAGTAATTTATTTCTGGTCTCCTAAATTTTGTTAAAAAACATGAACACATTTTGGTCTAAAATATTGTTATCTATTCTCCTGCCCCTCCTCCACCAAACCGATTTTATGTGGATTTTGGCTGCCTTTGCTATTTTTGTCTTTCCCATAGGTTACACAATTCTGAGATAGGATAATGATAAGCCATTGGAGAAATGTAAACTAAAATGAATTCCTGGGTATGAATCATTTTGGGGGCTAATATTATTCCACTTAACAAGACTCAATTGGTTTTTATGGAATTTCCTCAAATTTACTGATCAGTTAGGGGCGCCTGGGTGGCTTAGTCGGTTAAGCGTCCGACTTTCGCTCGGGTCATGATCTCGCGGTTCGTGGGTTCGAGCCCCGCGTCGGGCTCTGTGCTGACTGCCAGCTCAGAGCCTGGAGCCTGTTTCAGTCTGTGACTCCCTCTCTCTCTGACCCTCCCCTGCTCACGCTGTCTCTCTCTCTCTCCTAGAAATTAAAAAAAAAAAAAAAAAATTTACTGATCAGTTAAACAAAGCTGAAAATGACTAAATATTTTTTTCATTCCAAAATTATCAGGAAAGGGCAGATGAATCAAACCTAAGTAAATATTCTTAGCTGAGACAAAAGTATACACAAATGGTGAAGTTTATCAATGTAATGTAAACGGATACATTTGCACATATTCAAACAAAAGGTACATACTATGTGGAATTGTTCAACTTACCTCTATCTGAAAGTCTGTCTTTGTTGGGTTTTAAATTTCCACATGACCTCAAGAGCAATCTCCACTGATTATTCTTTTGCTATAGAAGCACATTCTCTCTGAATTCTTAAACAGTGGAATGCAAAGAGTGCACTATTTAACTTTTTACCTATTATTTTTATCTTGTTATTAAATTAATATGCCAACATTTGAGGATATTATTCTTTAATTGGAGAATATTACAAGTAATTCTTATCCTATCTAACTACCTCTTATGCTGTGTAAGATAAACTGAAAATTATTTTGATACAGTCATTATATTTAAAATTTTTTAATGATCGTTAAAGTATAATTAATATTAGTCTATCTCAAAAAAAATCTGACTTATTTTGGCAATCTATTTCCTACCAATTTATAATTTCTAAAAGGACATTTCATAAATTTAAACAGTTTTAAAACAAGATATAATTTTAGGTGTAATCTAGTCCACTCTCCTTGTTTTACATATTAGGAGATTGAGGCTCAGAAAGAAAGTGTATACTAATTAATACTGACTAATTTGTATTAATTTTTAGGTTACTTATAACTCATCTGACTCTAAATTAATAACTTTTTTAAACATTTTTTTATTTTTGAGATACAGAGAGAGTGAGAGTATACATGCGAGCAGGGGAGGGGCAGAGAGAGAGGGAAAGAGAATCCCAAACAGGCTCCATGGTGTCAGCCCAGAGCCTGGAGCAGAGCTCAATCTCATGAACCATGAGATCATGACCTGAGCCCAAATCAAGTTAAGTTGCTGCTTAATTGACTGAGCTATACAGGCACCCCTAAATAAATAACTTGAAAGGAAAGTTAAAGGTTAAAAGAATTGGTGTAATAAAGGAAAATTTAAATAGGCTCAACAGGAGAAAGAAATTATAGGTTAATATTTACACATTAATTAAATGTAATTGTGAAAGTATAGGATAAAAACATACATAATAACAAATTGAGTTGAAAATGTGAGGTTTTAATTTTTTTAACGTTTTATTTATTTCTGAGAGGGAGACAACATGAGCAGCGGAGGCTTAGAGAGAGAGGGAGGTACAGAATCTGAAGAAGGCTCCAGGCTCTGAACTAGCTGTTAGCACAGAGCCTGACGCGGGGCTCGAACCCATGATGCGTGAGGTCATGACCTAAGCCAAAGTAGGTTGCTCAACCAACTGAGCCACTCAGGCCCCCTTGAAAATGTGGGTTTTTATGCTAAACAAAATTACCAGAAAAAGACAAATGCCACATGATTTCACTCATATGTGGAATTTAAGAAATAAAACAGATGAACATAGGGGAAGAGGGAAAAAAAAGAGAGAGAGGTAAACCATAGAGACTCTGAACTATAGAGAATGAACTGAGGGTTGATGAAGGTGATGTGGGTGGGGGATGGGCTAAAAGGGTGATGGGTATTAAGGATGGCACTTGTGATGAGTACTGATGTTCTATGTAAAAGATGTATCACTGAATTCTACTCCTGAAACCAGTATTACTCTATAAGCTAACTAAAATTTAACTAAAAAATTAATAAAATCTAAAAAGAAAATATGATCATTTTGTGACATAAAATACAAAATAACTGAATAAAGTATTTTTTTAATTTTTTAATATTTTATTTATTTCTAGGAGAGAGAGAGAGTGAGAGACAGCGTGAGCAGGGGAGAGTCAGAGAGAGAGGGAGTCACAGACTGAAACAGGCTCCAGGCCCTGAGCTGGCAGTCAGCACAGAGCCCGACGCGAGGCTCGAACCCACGAACCGCGAGATCATGACCTAAGCGAAAGTCGGACGTTTAACCGACTAAGCCACCCAGGCACCACCTGAATAAAGTATTTTAAACAATCATAATATATTAAACAGGCATTCAACTTCAGTTTGATCAAGGATATACTTATAAATCACCTTTTTTTTTTAAAGATAGCCTATGGCAGTTTAGAATTCATGATCTAATACTCAATCTAGGCTTTTGGATTTTCTTTGTCAATTAAATGAGAAGCCTTTAAGATTATATTTATAAATCCTTGTGTCTACATCTAAGAGTCACTTCTTTTCTTAAGGTGTCACAAGAATCCCTCATACACTTGACATCTATTGATCTCATCTACTTAATGGTTTTCTTTTCCACTATAAATCTATGTCCTGGTCTTATTTCAAAATGATAATGACTCTCTCAATTTTCTTTTATCTCAAAAAGAATTAACTATGACATTTTAACATTCAAGCTGGACAGAAATATAATTAGATATCATTTCAGCTACTCAAGTAAATTACCCTGCTTTTCACAGGTGTATGCATGGACAAACATTCCAGAAATAGCAACCACTTACTTGAGAATGGATAAATATCAATTTAATATGGCCTGGGAAGTCCTAACAGTGACATCATATTTGTTATCTCATGCCCCTGTACCTGAACCCACAAGCTTCTCCTCACAAATCCCAATATTTAAGTTTTTCATTCACACAACTTTCCAATATTCCTTCACTTATTATGAAGGAAGAAGGGAGTGAATATTATAATGAATTCTGATACTACTCTTTGGTAGCTACACCAAAATACCTTCTTAGGCAAGCTAGGAGTTTAAGGACTAAATAAAGGAATTAGGAAACTGGAAGAATTTTCTACTGTCATTGTGACAAAAATTATTCCAAGGTGAATAGGGAGCAGCTAAGAAGCAAGTGATTTAGAATGACGGGAAATTTTATAGAACTGTCCTTAGTTACTGTTTAAATATTTGTATAATAAAAATTATATGAAGAGAATCCTAGGAAAGATAGGTGGGAAGGAGCTACAGAGATGCAAATACAACTGCAAGTTCTCTTTCCAAGCCCATCATGATGCAAAAGAGTGAGGCTGCACAGTTAATTGATGCCTGGCAGTTTGAAGACCATGTCAGTTTGGCAATATATCTCTGCCATTATGCTACTGCTTCCTTACACACTAGGTCTAAGTATTCAAAGTAACATATCATGTGTAAAAACTAGATGACAATTAAAACTAAGAAAGTAATTAACATTCCAGAATACTGTTTAGTTTCCAAGTCCTAGACCAAATGTCAATTGTCCTCCATCCATATGATTGAAAGGGCAGTAAAAGGTAAAGAGAAGGAAGATGAAATCACAGTGAGAAATAATCAAATTTCATTAATCATCAATAAATAAAATTTTAAAAAATATGTTACACGTACACATTTTTTTAAAATTGTGACTAAAAGTATGTGTATAATTACTGCACTCAAAGCTTTCATGTGAATAGCTCTTTAAAATACTGCTTATTTATTTTTTTCTCTTTGCAGGAAAGGTGCTCTAACCTTGAGAATTTGTATTTGATGCGATCATACTGAAGTTACATAGTGATGTTAAAAAGGGATAAATGATTTAAAGCTTTCAAAATTTTCTAGAAAATAATGAAAATTTTGTAAATAAAAATCTATTAATGTTATAATAGCATTTTAGACATTTTTATGTGTATATGTTGGGATACAAAGCCTGAAATTTATATTTGCACGTTTTCTTCCTTGGCATTTGCATAGCAATTTAGCAATAAAAATGTCCAATATTTATAAATAATCTGTAACTCGTGTTTCATTTAAAATTGCATGTAATTTTATAAGGAGCCTGGGTGGCTCAGCAGGTGAGACGGCCAACTCTTGATTTCGGTTCAGGTCAGGATCTCATGGTTCATGAGTTAGAGCCCCATGTCGGGGTCTGTACTAATAGCATGAAGCCTGCTTAGAATTCTCTCTCTTCCTCTCTCTCTGCCCCTCCTCTGATTACACTCTCTCTTTCTCTGTGTAAATAAATGCATAAACTTCATAATTAAAAAAAATAAAATTGTATTTAATTTTAAAAATAATGATTTATTGGATATGCTGGAGAAAAATCAAGGCAGGGTGTGGTGGAATACAAATCTTATGCTAAGTAATTATTTTGCTCTCTAAATATCAAATAGTTTCTTTTTTCTAGAATAAATGTACTTTATATATAATATGCCTAATGGTTCATACATCCAATAATTCATTCAATAATTACTTATTAAATATTTACTGTATACTATCCACCATTTTAAATTCTGGAAATATGAACTTATTTACACTTTAATGGAGTTTACATTCCACTAGCAGAGACAGAAACTGATTCCTAGTAGAACAATGGTCAACTAGATATTTTGCTTGTTTTTTTTTTCAAAATTGAACTGAATTTGAGATCTCTTGTGGCATCTGAACTTCCATTATTACAAGAGAAATAAAGGATATTCTAATAAGTGATTCCCATGTCATTCTTAATTTATACAAAGTACTACACAAAATTATTGTAGGAGTCACATTAAAATTTTCATGAATAATCTAAGCCAAAGGTTTTTATATTGCCCTGAGATTTTATATAGAAGCAGAATAGGTAAAATAATTAAACCATTTATTCATTAATTAGTTTTCTAAATACTGTTTGACAAATGTCATATACTGACACTGATAATAAGTTGACATTTTTTCACAACTTTAATGTATTGATGATAAGATAGATTAAATCAATAATTATTTTTAAAAACCCTTATATAGGATATTAGGTGACAGAAAGAGGGAAAATAGTTGAAATAAGTGGATACCATTCACAGTAAGAGGAAATATTAGGAAAACCTGTGACAAAGTGACTTTGAACCTGAACACATAATGAGTAAGGGTTAGTTATTAAGAACTAACGGAACAATACCCAAGGTAAAGGAAACAAATATGGGGAAAAGCACGAAGTCCAGAGGAAATTTGTTTCTTCGTTACCAGAAATTTAAAGCAAAAAGAGAACCCCTGATTTCACAATGTGATGATACAATGTCCAAAGAGTAGACAAAATTCAGATAATAAAGATTTTTAGGCTATATTAAGGTATTTGATTGGAATTTATCTTAAGAATAACAAGCTGTCAGAGTACTGTATAGCCAAGAACTGGAAGTTTTGTCTAATTATCCAAAAATATTTCATTGATTGCTCTGTAAAACTTGATTAAAGTTGAGAAAAATTGATACATACATGGAAGCAAGTGGGGTGATTATTATAGCAGTATAGGAAAAATGTGATGAAACTTTGCAATTATGGCAGTGGTAATAAATAGAAATTTGTAGATAAAAGCAAAGAAGGGGAAGGAGTTGACAGATGTAAAGGTGGTATCAGAGGCTCTGGTTAAATATTGCCATCCTCCCAGAGAGGAAACTTTTGTTGAGGGGAGGGGTGCAAAGAGAGAGGGAGAAAGAGAATCTTAAGTAGGCTCCATGCTCAGTTCAGAGCACAATATGGGGCTCAATCTCATGACCCTGAGATCATGACTTGAATCAAGAGTTGGACGCTTAACCGACAAAGCCACCCAGGCACCCCATATAGGAAACTTTTAATAAGGATTCTCCCAATTTTTAAGGAGTCTTAATAAGGGCTCGAGTGGGTAAAATCAGGTTCAGTCTAGTCTGAGCCTGACTTCACTTCAAGACACCAAAAGAAGATCTCAAGAGTAGTTGCCTAATTACACAAAAACAGACACATAGACCAGAAAAAACAGAACTGAGAACTCAGAAGTGGACCCAAAAGTATACAGCCAACTAATCTTTGACAAAGAGGAAAGAATATCCAATGGAAAAAAGACAGCCTTTTTAACAGATGGTGTTGGGAGAACTGGACAGCAACATGCAGAAGAATGAAACTAGATCATTTTCTCACACCATGCACAAAAATAAACTCAAAATGGATAAAGGACCTGAACGTGAGACAGGAAACTATCAACACCCTAGAGGAGAAAGCAGGAAACAGCCTCCTTGACCTCCACCGCAGCAACTTCTTACTTGACACATCCCCAAAAGCAAGGGAATCAAGAGCAAAAATAAACTGATTGGGACCTCATCAAGATTAAAAGCTTCTGCACAGCAAAGGAAACAACCCAGAAAATTAATAGGCAACCAACGGAATGGGAAAAGATAGTTGCAAATGACATATCAGATAAAGGGTTGATATCCAGAATCTACAAGGAACTCACCAAACTCCACGCCCGAAAAACAAACAACCCAGTGAAGAAATGGGCAGAAAATATGAACAGACACTTCTCCAAAGAGGACATCCAGATGGCCAACAGACATATGAAACGATGCTCAGCATCCCTCCTCATCAGGGAAATACAAATCAAAACCACACTGAGATACCACCTCACGCCAGTCAGAGTGGCTAAAATGAGCAAATCAGAGAACTCTAGATGATGGCGAGGATGTGGAGAAACGGGCACCCTCCTACACTGTTGGTGGGAATGTAAACTGGTACAGCCCCTCTGGAAAACAGTGTGGAGGTTCCTCAGGAAACTAACAATAGAACTCCCCTATGACCCAGCAATAGCACTGCTAGGAATTTACCCAAGGGATACAGAAATGCTGATGCATAGGAGCACATGTACCCCAATGTTCATAGCAGCACTCTCCACAATAGCTAAAACATGGAAAGAGCCTAAGTGTCCATCAACAGATGAATGGATCAAGAAGATGTGGTTTATCTATACCATGGAATACTACATGGCAATGAGAAACAATGAAATCTGGCCATGTGTAGCAACATGGATGGACCTTGAGGGTGTTATGCTGAGTGAAATAAGTCAGGCAGAGAAGGACAAATATCATATGTTTGCACGTATAGGAGGATTAGGAGGAACTTGACGGAGGAATAAGGGGCAGAAGAAGGGGGGAAATGGTGGGGAAAAGGGAGAGAGGCAAACCATGAGAGGGTCTTGAATGCTGACAAAAACTGAGGACTGATGGATGTGGGGGGAGGAGGGATGGGCATGGAGGAGGGCATGTGGGGATGAGCACTGAGTGTTATGTGGAAACTAATTTGACAATAAACTATTTGTAAAAAAAAAAAAAAAAAAGAGTAGTTGCCTAATTATATTTAATTTTTTTAAAAAATGGAAATAGCACTGATATCTATCAATGGGAAGATTACAGATGGAATTTGAAAACATAAGAATGGTTAAGGACTGCTACATGAAGAGTCACTAATGCTGAATCTAGAGAAACTGAAATTTTTCAATTTTTTTTAACTTTTGTTAAAAAATGCAACAATACTGAACTAATATGGTGAAATGGAAATTAAAAAAAAAAAAAAAAACCCAAGAACATATGCATGGGTAGTGAGAGTACTGTCAGCTATCGGCCATTCAGGCTCTTCCCTTCTCTGCCGAACTTACTTCCTCTGACTGGAGTGGGCCCATGCCAGTCAGTCCTTACCATGTGAGTGTGATCATGGTTGTCATCCCGCCTAGAGTTTGTAGGACATTAGCTAATTCTTGTGTCTTTTGCTTCAGCAACATGGAGAAATTTCTCAGAGTAAAGTAAAACAAAATGTACTAGCTTCAAATATGAATTATTTAGAAGAAAGGTATCAGTAAAGAAGGCTATGATCAATATTTTGGTGATGTAAGAATAACAAGATCACTGAACTCATAAGTACAATTGAATAAACTAAAAAGTAGATGCAATCAAAGACAGTCAGAACATCAACAGCTTCAAAGAAGATATAAACAAACCTGGAAACAGCTTTTGTTTCTTAGTGGACTGCCACTAGGTTAAATAGTTCATAAGTTAAATGTAACAATTCAAAATATAACATGGTCTCCTTTAAATAATATGAGGACATGCTCCATTTTCCTTCAATAAGTGTCTGCAATGATGGTCATGATTATATAAAATTTATTATACTACTTAATGAAGGAAACAAATAAATAAAATTACCAGAGACTATCTTCCAAACCAATATATGGTGCTAAGTGTTGAGTTCCCAGATTGGTACCATTAATTTTTACATGACATGAAGTGATAAGCTAATTAAAACACCAGAAAAATGTTTATCTCATAGGATTTTGCACAAGAGAACAAAGTGCCCAAATCTGAAGACTGTGCCACTATGCCCATAATGGAACTGTTTAAACTTCCCATGTACATATTTGCTTTGTAACAAGTGGGTAAGTACAACAAAATCACCTTTTTTTAAAGTTTTTATTTAAACTTCTGTTAACACACAATGTAGTATTGGTTTCAGGTATAGAACTTACTGATTCATCACTTACATACAAAACCCAGTGGTCATCACAAGTGCCCTCCTTCATACTCATCACCCATTTAATCCATCCTCCAGTAATGTTCAGTTTGTTCTCTATGATTAAGAATCTGTTTCTTGGTTGACCCCTATTTTTTTCCCATATGTTCCTGTGCTTTTTTTTTCTTAAATTCCACACATGGGTGAAATTATACGGCCTCAGTACGTATAGTATTAGCATATTATGCAACCATAGTTTCTATAGCTCCAAACTGTCATTATAGAAGACAATGAGAAATAAGAAGAGTAATATTCAGAGACCTACGTATTTGTTTAATATGATGCAGTGTGGTATCCTTTTAAGAATCTTAAAACCATGAGAATTACTGAGGGAAATTGGCTGTTGAATATCACTTTCAAGTTAGTAAGATAAAAATTTTCATGAATCTCTTGAACATTAAAATGTCCTCTCGACACTGTAAGGTGAAATTACAATTACTAGCATTTCTGTCAACAGATATTGTTAAACATACGGCTTATAAAGCTGGAAATATTGTTCAGCAAAACAATATGAACAAATAAAGAAAATGTAAAAATTATTTTCGATCTTAGATTTTAATCCCAAATTTTCAAGCATTTCAAATTTCATAAAAATGAAGAATGATATTTGATAAAACTATAATTTTATCTTACAGTTTTTTTGTGTTTTTTAATTTATTTTTGAGAGAGAGAACATGAGCAGGTGAGGGGCAGAGAGAGGGGGGGACAGAGGTTCAAAAGCGGGCTCTGTGCTGACAGCAGTGAGCCTGATGTGGGGCTAAAATTCATGAACTATGAGATCGTGACCTGAGCTGAAATCAGAAACTCAACTGAAAAAGCCACTCAGATGCTCCTATCTTATGTTTATACAAGGGTTTAGGTAAATAATATATATATTAGTGTCTTACATGGCTTCCTGGAAGATTGTGTAACTTCAAGTTCCAGGTGGAGAATTATTTTCTCTTCTCCTAATTTTGCTCTCCCAGATCACAGTCATACCTGTCTACATACTTTCAAAAATATCCTCACATCCATCACTTATATCCTATAATTACTGATTAACCAAGTATCGATTTAGATTTAGATTCCCTATCATTGTGTTCTAATAACTGGTCATAAAATTCTCTTTTCCTTTTATTTTAACCAGTTTCACCTTACAGATTTTAAGTAGTATTTGTAAATATGCATATTATTTTCAAAAAACTGTCATTAATTTTTAAAAATACATTTAAGAATAGAACTGGTTGGGGCACCTGGGACCCTCAGGCAGTTAGGCAACCACCTTTGCCTCAGACTATGATTTCCCAGTTCATGGGTTTGAGCCCTGCCTGGAAACTGCTTTAGATTCTGTCTTCCCCTCCCATACTTGCACTCTGTCTCTGTCTCTCTCAAAAATGAATAAACATTTAAAAAATATATAAAACAATAGAACTGCTATTTATCATTAAATTGGTAGCTTTTGGTATGTTTAGTAGTACATGGTGGGATGTTGGATTGCTTTAGAATCTAAGTTCTGATTTCTTGCTAACATGAACTGCCATTGCTTAAAATCTGACAAATAGTTATTTCTTATATTTAAAATTTTTTTTAATGTTTTATTTATTTCTGAGAGAGAGAGAGAGAGACAGCATGAGCAGGGGAGGGTCAGAGAGAGAGGGAGACAAAGAATCTGAAACTGGCTCCAGGCTCTGAGCTGGCAGTCAGCACAGAGCCCAACACAGGGCTCGAACCCACGAACCATGAGATCATGACCTGAGCCCAAGTCAGACGCCCAACCAACTGAACCACCCAGGTGCCCCCAGTTATTTCTTATATTACCATCCATTTTTATGTGTCTCTTGAATAGATCTGCATTTGAAAGTAGGTAATTCTAATAATTTTCTAAAGAAATTGTAATCTACAAAAGCAAAAGAAGTAATTTCAAATATTCTTACAAAATTCAACTTTCTACAAATACACTTAAAAATTAAGAACTTCTTAGATCCAATTTGTAGACCATTATGATAGTGGGACATCTTTGCTGTAATCATAAGTGAAATAGACCCCAGAGTTGCATCAGCAACTTATTATCTTAGCTAACTTCCACTGTGTATGAATGGCTAATTTGTTCTTTCTTGGAAATAAAATACTTGTACTTCAACCAAGGGGATGACTAAAGTACAAGGATTTGTTGTGTTACGTTTGACCCAGGTCAATATTTACTGATACTATCAATGCTAGTGAACTTTCATCATGGGCCATTGGCTCAAGTTCTATCGCCTGACTACTTGGTCAGTATGTTTCTCTGTGTGTAACTGCTTTACAAGTCTAACACTCAGTAAAAACAGCTAATATCAATGCCTGCCTGGGGTCTTTGGGAACGTCTATATTCCTCCTGCACCACACATCTGCCAAAAGTAAGCAGCGGGAACTCAGCAACTGTTTACACATCACATAACCTCTTTTTCCTATAGGTGACCCTATTTGATAAAGGGATTCATCTGTGTGGTGATCTCTGGGATTTTCAAACACAGAACAGAACACAAGTCTTGTCTGTATTTGACACTCTTCCAAATAAATCTGTAAACATACGCCCCACTGGATTTTTGTACAAAAGGGTAAAACCAGAACATATGTATCTCGCTAGCTGCTTCCTTTAACCTTTAATTTTGTCTTCAACCTTTTCACCCTGAATCTCTTTTAAAAAATGGCTTCTTGCACACTTTCCTTCCTGTCCATCTTTCTTTCTTCTTAAGGAGTTACCACACACTCCCCTATCTTTCCTATGCCCAACTGCTGCTAGGAAAAGAAAAAGATATGGGAGGGAAATGGTGGTGGGGATGGAGGGAGAAAGTCTTAGCTTTGTTTCTGAGTTATAAATATTATCTCCATTGTACATAATACTTTTCTTGGGAAAGAAACATTTTCTAGAGTAGGAGTGATGACCAGAGCCTAAGACACAGAGCTTACTATAAAATATGCACTCCAAAAACACTGATGCAGTGAGACAAATTAAAAATAAGACAAATAAACAACTATACAGTGATTATATTTTTTTATATTTTTAAAACAATTTCTAAATGTTATTTATTGCTATTTATTTATTTATCAGAAGTCATTATTCTTTCCTCTTTGGTTATATATACCTTACTTTTAACAAACAGTCTTGCTTTTTTCAGTCTCTATAAATAATATTTCACAAAAACATTTAGCAACTATAGCAAATCATAATCCTAAAAGTATCAATGTTGCAACTCAAAACTTAACGACAGAGTAAGTCATTCAAGGTAATGTAATTTAATAATAATGTGACAAGAAATAAACTGGCTTTGCAGATAGATACAAGGACACAAACAAGCATGTTATTCTCTTTTCTGATTGAAATTTCATTCCATGTCAAAAAAATTACATTATAATTTGTGGGGATATTTATCTAAGATAAGCATAAGATATTCTTGAAAGATACCTCTGTTCTTTTTAAATAATTTTATAGTAGATCATGCAATTCAAATTTAAGCTTCACAGTGGATCTTCCATGCAACGCATTAAAATTGGTATTTTGACAACATAAAGGCTTATCTGCATTTTATAGTCACTTAATAAAAATTTGAGAACTTGCCAAGGCCAAGATTTTGCCTTTTTCAAGGAGATAAATGTCTTAATAAAACTCCCTTTCATCTTCATCTTAGTTTGAGATGCATGCCTGGTACTTCATCTGAATGCAAAGTTCTACATAACAGTAATAGCTAGTCTGTAAAGCTTGATTTCTTAAATCTCTATACTAGGCTAGGTGCTGTAACCACTAGTAATTAAGTAATGGATTTAAAACAACGTATTTGAAAGTTAAAAATTAAAGACATGGACAAAAGAAAGATTGAGTTAAATATAGATTTTCTTAAAATTGCTGTGCTAATTATATGTCTTCATTTACTAATAAGCGATAATGACCAACTAAAATGTATTACTAGTCGAATTAGTGGTTAGAATCATGCATAGCATTTAAATTCACATGTTTTAAAATGCTAAATTCTTTTAAATGGTTTTATGGATAATAACATTGGCAATGAATGCTATAGAAATAGTTTTCTACTACCCCAAATTAGTTTAAATATTAAATATTTGAGAAGAGTATTGAGTAAAATTAATCCCGTGTTTTAGCTTCATGTTTCTTAATGAAGCTAAAACTCATCACTACTTCTTTGTACCATTTGTTACCACACACACACACACACACACAGAGGCATGCACACATCTCTTCTAAAGGTAAAAGAAGACTGATGATTTCAATATAAATTTTATGAGACATATTGCCTATATTGTGAAGCCTTGGCATTGATGTATCCCTAGCCCCTTGAAATGCTTAGTACAATTAGATGCTCAATAAATATTTGTTAAATGAATAAATGAATGCAGGGTTTGCTATATGTCATGGTTTTGACAAACTGCTGATAAGATATTAAACTATTTATTATTTGTGTATATGATTCATAATTATTTTACTTTATTTGAGAGAGAGAGACCATGAGTGAGGAAGAGGGGCAAAAGAAGAGAGAGAATCCAGAGTAGGCCCCATGCTCAGCATGGAGGCTGGTGGGGCTCGATCCCACGATCCTGGGATCAAAACCTGAGCCACAATCAAAAATCGGTGCTCAAATGACTGAGCCACCCAGGCACCCCATTTCACTTTATATTTTTTAACTATGATTTCTGTTCTCTATTTTTTTTTTAAATGTTTTATTTATCTCTAGGGGAGAGAGAGAGAGAGAGACAATGTGAGCAGGAGAGGGTCAGAGAGAAGGAGTCACAGACTCTGAAACAGGCTCCAGGCTCTGAGCTGGCAGTCAGCACAGGGCCCGACGCGGGGCTCTAACCCACGAACCGCGAGATCATGACCTAAGCGAAAGTCGGACGCTTAACCGACTAAGCCACCCAGGCGCCCCTCTGTTTTCTATTTTTGATGCAAGTAATATGGAATAAAATGTTCTCTGAGCCATGTTTTAAAATTCTCGTCTGTTTATTTCTGAGAAACCTACATACTGTTTTCCAGAGTGGCTACACCAGTTTGCATCCCCACTCTGGAAAATCATGCGAAGGTTCCTCAAAGAGTTAAAAATAGAACTACCCTATGATCCAGCAATTGTACTGCTAGGTTTTTACTCCGAAATACAAAAAATATTAATTCAAAGGGATACATGAGCCCTGATGTTTATAGCAGCATTGTCTATAATAGCCAAATTATAGAAAGAGGCCAAGTATCTATCAACTGATGAATGGCTAAAGATACACACACACACACACACACACACACACACACACACACACACACACACACACAGAGGAATATTATTGAGCCATAAAAAAGAATGAAATCTTGCCATTTGCAATGACATAGATGGAACTAGAGTGTTATGCCAAGCAAAACAAGTCAGTCAGAGAAATACAAACACCATATGATTTTACACACATGTTGAATTTTAGAAACAAAACAAATGAGCAAAGAAAAAGAGAGAGAAAGAGGCAAACCAAGAAACAGACTCTTAACTATAGAGAATAAACTGATGTTTACCAGAGGGGAGGTGGATGGGCAGTTGGGTGAATGAGGTGATGGGGATTTAGGAGTGCAATTGTGTGAACATCATGTGTCAGATGGAAGTGTTGAATCACTATACTGTACACTTGAAACTAATATTACACTGTATGTTAACTGGAATTTGAATAAAAACTAAACTAAAATTCTGATTTCAATAGACTATTAAAAATACAGAGCCTCATATAGTTTCTCTTTAATTTCTCTACTTCTAATTTTTATGCTATGAAAAATTAAATACTGAAATGCATTCCTCCTCTTTTCTTTTTATAACACACAGTTTAAAAAAACAACATTGATTTCTATCGCTCTGTACTATCATGCTATGAGTAAGAACAATTTATTCCATATTGCTTCAACAATAACTGACAATAATATATATGCTTTTTACAGCTGATGATGTTTAATGAAGTGCATTTTTCAACTGAACTATAAATTCAGGTAGGATCAGATGCTACTGTTTCCCCTCTTCTGATACTGAAATTGGGAATAAGTGATAGTTTAATAACCTATCAATTTTTAACTGCCAGATTTCACAGTTCTGATATAAACTCAAACTCCTGCTTAGACCTGAAATACCTCTTTCCCTAGTTAGGTGCTGCCCTCTAAAGATGATCTCGAATTATTTTCAACTGGAAATCAGGGTTTTTTTTAATATTGTTGTCTTTCTGGATGTAACAGGTAATTTTCTACTTTGAACATAGTCTTACAGTAAGTAGAATTAAAATTTTAGGAAACTCTTTATGAAAAAAATCAACCTTTATTGATTTTTTAAATGAATTTCTAATAAATGGTTTTATGTTGTTAGCATATTTTATTTTACTTAACATAAGATAGTAAAATATCTTTTTTGAGAAATTAGAATAAATTGAGTCAATCATTAATAGTATGCTTTATAAAAATTAATTTACAGGTTATTATACATGCTAGATGTGATATATATAAATAATTTTAAATATATTTTGAAATATTTTATGACTAGTTTTTGAAAATACATCAAATATGTATGTTAGGAGGATAGACAAACATTTATAAAAGAGAATTATGAAAATACCTTCAGTATTATAGTGAATATATAATTCACTATATAATTCACAATATTATTCATTGTATAATAAATCTGTTCAACAGTTTTAATTTCATCAAGTGAAAACTTCATGAGCTAATGTTACAAAAGGATTTTCTTTGGGGACACTGATTTTTTTTAATCCTATTTTATGTATTTAAATGCCAACTTATGGATCAACACCTTTAGTTTGTATATGTGATATCATGCTACTTTGATCAGTTATAATGCATAGTCTAGTTCTGGTTTAATTCACTAGACATTTTCAACTATGATGGTATTTTTTTTTTACTTTAATACTCAGTTTGAAGAAAATTAATTGGATGATTTTTCAGCTTTTGAATAAATATTATCAAAAAGGTTTTAAAATATTTTAACTGATCAGAAATTTTAATTATTCAATAAATACTATTTATAAACTGTGCAACAAGCTATATACTTAGGGGACTGGTTGACTTGTGTCATAATGTTTATCATACAGAAAAAAGTAAATTAAAATTACTTAGCAAGCAACTGAATTTTAGGATAACGAGTTTTTATATTCATACTAAAATGTGTGTTGCCTACCTGAAACTTTATTAAAGTAACACTATTTGCACAAATTCAAAGAAAATGTTAGTTCCACTTTATAATGTATAGGCTATTCTAGTAAAATTTGTAACAAGTAAGACGTGTTTTTTTAATTTAAGTATAGTTGCACACAATGTTACATTACTACAGGTGTACAACATGATGATTAGACAACTCTGTAACTTAATGCTATGCTTACAAGTATAGCTACCATCTGTCACCATATAATACTATAACAATACCATGGGCCAATTTCCTGGGCTTAGTGACTAGGTGGTTTTAAGCAGTTAGAATATATATTACATTAAAGGAAAAGAAAATTAAGTGAGAAAAATCTATATATTCATGTTACTTAACAGTTAGATTAGGATAGTTTTTTCTAAACTCAAGTCTCAAATTTTTAATCTTATCTATACCAAGCTGTAGAAATTACATTTGTAATGGTAAAATCAACAGAAATGATTCTGCAATAAATTTTGTATACAAATTTAAATATTAAACTCTTAAAACTTAACTGAATTTCATCATACCTCTGAACGTGTGTGTGTGTGCACGCGCACGAGTATGTATGTTTCTAACAAAGCTAAAAATTATACCACAAGTAATTAGTGGGCCTGCACTTTATGATGACATTTAAGAATATAAGTTATGTAAAGATGTATTCTGAGGTCAAACAAAACATGTGAGGAAAGGGAAAATAAAATTAATTTGTTATAAAATGTTGCTTTCATTTAAATGTTTTGATTACCATCAAGTAACTTAATAAAGTCCTTTCCTCTCTGTCTCTGTGTCTCTTTTTCTTTCTCTTCTCTAGTACATACAGAAAATACTCTTGAAAAAATAAATGATCTCCAAAATCTAAGTGCAGGAGCACCTAGGTGGTTCAGTCCCTTACACCAGTCATGATCTCAGGTCATAATCTCATGGGGTTGTGGGATTGAACCACATCCCAGGCTCTGTGCTGACAGTGCAGAGCCTGCTTGGGATTCTCTCTCTCTCTCTCTCTCTCTCTCTCTTTCTCTCTCTCTCTCTCCATCTCTCTCTGCTCCTCCTCTGCTTACATGCACTCTCTCTCTCTCTCTCTCTCAAAATAAATAAACTTAAGAAATATATACTAATTGCAGCTTTATGATCATTCCATGTCCATATCCAGCTGTGAACTGGTAAAGCAAATGCATAATAATCTTTAGGTCTCAAAATCTTCTAAGCTTTTTGAAGTATATAAAATGTATTTTCTCAATAGGTTATAATTTATAACACACCAAGCATGTATTACTCATTTTATTTTCCCAATAATATGTGAGCTAGATATTATAGTCTCTCCATTTTTTAGGTGTAAGAATTGATACATAAAATATCTAAGCAACTTATTCACATTTATTAGAAGTAGAAAGAAAGAACTCAATTACACAACAACAAAAATTCACTTACTTCTTTCAACTTTCCAAAGAAGTGGTAATTATTTCTCTCACTGTTCTGTTAAAAGAATTAAAATATACAGATTTTTATGCATTATATAAAGGCTAGCAACTTAAAATCTATTTAATTTGTATATGAGCTGGATGCATTATGTGTACTGCAGGTATGCCTGAATAAAATAGCCCAATTCTCCCACTTGAAATTCTTAGCCAAGAAACATTTTATTAGAAAAGTAAAGTATAAGGTTATTCTGCTCACTCTATGAAGAAGATTAAACAGCTACTGTATGAAAGTATTAGGGATGAGATTACTTTAAGATCCAGAAAAGAACTTCAGACAGCTCATAATAGATTGGTTCTAAACCTAAGTAGGCAGGAAGCTAAAAACAAATTCAAGATTAATTTAGCTGTAGAACTAGCTGCAAGATAAGAACAAGACAATAATACTAAACTTCTAAACTTGGCAAGAGGTTATAGGTGTTTGGTACATTACTGAATACTGATCGATTTTTATCTGTTTATAAAAAGAGAGTTTAAAAAGCACATGGTAATAAAGCTACTGGGACTGCTAAATGATTTTAAAGTTAAACAATAAACCCTTATGCATTACTTCAAATTTTAAATTTCTATAAATAAATCAAACTTAATAAATGATTTGATATTATATATTTTAGTTATAATACTCAATAGCTAGTCTTTCAGAAGGGAATACAATCTCCAATAAATACTTGACGTATTATTTCATAATTGAAAGAAAAAGGCATAACAGTTCCCTTAGGGACATTTATTTCACGTGAATTTCTTGAAGTATACTTTTCTTCAAATGGAAATAATTATATCAAGAGCTTAAGGTACGTTAAGTACAAAGTAATGACGAAAAAAAACACAAAACAAAAACATGTTTTGTTTTGCTTACAGATTTAAATTCTAGTGAGGAGGTACAGTCATTAAGCTAAGTAAATAAGTAAAACTTGTACTATGTTATATGATGATATAAAATATGAATAAAAAAGGAGAAAGCAAATTGTTACAGCCAGTTGCAGGCTGATTGCAGCTATAAATGTCATGGGCAGAGAAGGTCTCATTGAGAAGGTGAAATGAAAAACAATAGACTAAGAAAAAATACTTGTAACGTATCTGATTAAAATCTCTTATACATCAATAATAAGATAAACAGTACAATAGAAATGGATAAAAGATATGAAGAAACATTTTACTGATGAAGATATGCAAATGGTTAAAGGAGACATGAAAAGATACTCAATATCACTAGTCATTAGGGAAATATAAATCAAAAACTACAATAAGAGACCATTTCCTACCTGTTAGCATGGCTATAATAATAATAAGGGATTACATACACTGCTGGTGAGAATGTAAAATGGTATAGTCACTTTGCAAAATAATCACCAAGCACAAAATTACCATACAGCCCAGAAATCCCAATTCTAGCTACAAACTATGAGGAATGTAAACTTATTTCCACACAGTTTTGTACATGAATGCTTATAGAAGCATTACTCATAGTGTCCAAAGAATGGAAATAACCTAAATTTTAACAATTAGTAAATAGTAAATCCCATACAATGGAATACTATTTAGCAATGAAACAGAATAAGCTACTGATGCATGGTACCTCATGGAAGAATCTCAAAAACATTATATGAAATGAAATGTGATAGATACCATATTATATGAAATGTCCAGAAAAGTATAATTTATAAAAACAAAAATTAGATCAGTGTTCTCTTGAGGTTGGACTAGAAATGGAGAGTGACTTTACATAGGTATGAGAGATCTTATCAGTGGACAAAAATGTTCTACAGTGATTTTTGGTCATGGTTCCTGTATTCAGTAAAGCCACTGAAATCATCAAATTGAACATTTGATGTGAATGAGTATTATTATATGCAAAATACACCTCAATAAATTTTTTTATTTTTTTAAAGACTGAAGATTACCCCACGTAAAAGGATAGAAATACCTTGTACAATGCAGTAGTCATTTGGTATCTATGGCAATTTAAGTTTAAACTAATTTAAATAAAATGAAATTAAAAATTAGATTTCTTGGTGGTACTATCAGATTTCAAGTGCTCAGTGGCTGTATGTGGCTAGTAACTATACTATAGACACCAAAAATGTAGAATATTTCCATGGAAAAAAGAAATATCTTTGGGCTATTGCTATTAGAGAAACCAAGGTGGTAATGATGAAGTCAGTGAGAAGTGCTGAGACTCAAGACATATCTTGAAGACAGAATATGTGATGCATTATTTGTAGGCATAAGACCAAAGGACATTAAACCAATACTCAAGGTTTGGGCTGAAGGTAAAAACAGTGTAGAATTTCTATAAATTGAAATTGTTAAGAATGCAGTAGGAGTAGGTATGGAGGTGGAGCAATTAACCACACAGTTGGCTTTAGGCATGCACACGGTATATATATATACCGTGTGCATATAATATATATACACACACATATATATATATATACATATACACATATATATATGTATATACACATATATATACACATATACATGTGTATATATATGTGTATATACATACATATATACATGTCCATATATATATATGTATATATATATATATATAACATGTCCATTGATAGTCATGATCAACTAGAGAGAAAACAAGAGAAAAAAACTACTGTTCTGATACTCTTGAAGACAATGGGGACTGACATAATATACAAGTGAAAATGGTACTCTTCCAAGAGTTTGGGTAGCTCGTGAAGAGCAATCAGATTGAGTGGATGGTCAGGATATAGACATGTGCGAAAATGTGCTGAATTACACTAGAGTGCTGGTAGATATTCTCTTCTAATTATTTCTCTTGCCTGGATAATGGAAAAGTCAAAGTCAAAAGTTCTGGAGGTCTGTTTCACAAAAACATAAATATAGTTAACACTTCTAATCTATACACTTAAAAATGATTAAGATGATAAATGTTATGATACATCTTTTTTTACCACAATTAAAAATGTCAATATCATCAGCCAACAGTGAGAAGAAAGGAAAGTTACTGGAACGTTCAAGAGAGAGAAAAACTCAGAGGACAGTGAACAATGAATAGATAAGGAGAGAATAATATGACTGCTGAGGCATCTAAGAACTTCACTTAACTCTATGTAAAGTTAGTGATATAAATAAAATAAGTCCAGTCAGCATGTTTCCCCCCCCAACTCTGGCCATCCATATAAGAGGAGACATAGAGAAGTGGAAGTTATAAAGAGGCACTACTGCATAGAGCTAACTAACTGGAATGGAGGTAATGCAAAATAAGTACAACAAGGGATAAAGTGATTCGAGATTGGTTGGAGATGTATATAAATGATGATAATTATAAATTCTTGTGAAATTTAAAATGAGATATTAAGACTGTGGATATATCCAAGTGGTGAGGTAAAAGTTGTAGTATCTGTGGCATATTGGTCCTGGTGGGTTATATGAATCTTCACGGTCATGGGGGGAATGAATGGTAAATATAAATGTTATGGGTAAAGATTAAGACATATAAAATTGAAACTACTTAGATGATAGCATTATTTGTAAAGACAGTTTCAGGAGTAGAAGGCTGTGGTAGGGTGGTGGACTATATCATTAAATGAAGGCCAGGCTTTGCAAGTGTCAACTAGTAGTAGATACTAAAATCACCAGCAATTATAAGAGGAAGTGTTTTGACAATGGCAATGGCAATTGCCAAAGACAATGGCAATAAGAAGGAAATAAAGTCTTTTCAATGTTTGTTTTTTATTTTGAGAGAGAGAGAGACAGGAGACTGTGTGTGGGGGGGGGAAGGAAAGAGAGAGAGAGAGAGAGAGAGAGAGAGAATCTCAAGAAGGCTCTTCACTTTCAGCATAGAGCCTGACATGGGGCTTGATCTCACTTCCTCAAGATCATGATCTGAGCTAAAATCAAGAATCAGATACTCTACCAACTAAGACATCCAGCTGCCCCCAGAAATAAAGTCTTTAAGATGAAGTATAATATTGCTGTTAGCAGAGAATTCCAACAAAAGCTTTAATGGATCTAGATAGTAGAATCTAAAGATATAAGATTAAAAGATAGGGATTTCTAGAAAGGACGAATGGAAATTTATTTAAAAGCAGCAATGAGAAAGAGGATTGCTCTCCTACACTTAGGCCCATTGACAGAAGGTGCAGTGGAGGAAAGCTTACTCTATTTGAACAATCTGCAGGAGGAATGCCTTTTGGAGAGAAGCAGATTTCAGTTACAGCCAGAAAATGACTATTCTCTAATATATTTTCTACTGAAAAATATATTGTGTCATTGTAATCTGATGTTAATTGACTTTATTAGTTTAAAAGTTCATACAGACTCATTCTACCAAAAGCATATCAAGGAGGAAAAGTCTGAGATTTTAAAAGGCCAAAACACAAGTTTTATACTATTTTTTCCTTACTTACAAAGATCAAGAAAAGTATTGCTTCAACAGAGATAAATACTGAAAGACCTTCTTTCATACTGGAAATTGCACATTTTGTGTGTAAGCATAATGGTCTTACTCTATGGGTTATGGCTTGTAAAAAAGACACATTTTTAAACATTCCTGAAATAGAAGCTGGGTTATAAAATTAGAAAGCATGTTTGGAAACCTCAAGTTAGGTAATTTTTCAAAGATTCTAAGGTTTTAAAACATTTCTGCTATGTATCAAATCCGAAAAATGACAAATTAAAAGTACAGTAAAACTTCTAAGTAGTATAACTGACATCTAACCCTAGGTTAGATGAGACAATGAGCCTTAGGTACTCACTGTCCAGAAAAACAAATGTTAAATGTAGTATCAAGTTAAATAAGTAGTAATTTATGAGATAACCTTAATTCATACATCTAAATACCATATTTTAATGTAATAAAATTATCCTACCAAATGCAAGATTTTTATTCAACTCAAATTTTCATTTGACAAAATGATAAAACTTTTCTTTTTAAAATGAATATTCTGTATCTACAATTACTTACAATTATATATAACTTGGGGAATAAAACTTCTTTATATAGAGTAAACCCTGTTATCTCATTTAAGGTTTATCTGTTGGGTCTATAAAGATGCTAGATTAGGTGATGATTTCTATTCTTCTTCTGCAGTATCTTCAAGTGAAAAGGTCTTTAACTGTCTTGTTATCATGAGTACGTTTTGAACATGTATAAGAGGGCAAGGCCCTTGATTATGGTGAAATAACAAGACAGGTGAAATCTGTGTTCTTGAATGATCAGTGGAACAGATTTATCCCACCAACTAAGACTACACTTCTCAGGTATATTACACAGGAGAGATATACACTGTTAGACACTTTAGATATTTTTGTACTCCTGAAAAAAAAAAAAGAGCTGGGGTAATGGTATTTCCTTTCTGTGCTGAGAAAAAAAAGTCACAATATTCTTGGGAAGAGTAAATTTTCACTGTTGACTGACTGTTTACTTTGTGACAGATTGAGGTAATTCACTTACCATAAAATTCACCCAATTAAAGTCTACATTTAAATGTATTTTAGCATAATTATAAAGTTGTGCAGCCAAGAACACAATTAATTTAAAACATTTTCATTATACCAAAAAGAAAGCCCTTCCCCTTTGGAAGTCACAACAGACACCCTCTATTTCCAGCCATAGGCAATAGCTAGTCTACCCTCTCTCTGTCTTTATAGCTTTGTCTATTCCTTATATTCCATATAAATGGGATCTTTTAATTTGTGGCCCTCTGTGAATAGGTTTTTTTCACAAACCATTCTTTTAGGATTCATCCATGTTGTAGCAGTGGTCAGTACTTCATTTCTTTTTATGACAAATAATATTTCATTGTAGGACATACCATATTTTATTGATCCGTTTATCAGTTGATGGAAATTGGTTTTGTTTTGTTTTGTTTCACTTTTAGGTTATTGTGAGTAATGCTGCCATGGACACTTCTGTGCAAATGTCTGTGTGACATATGTTTTCATTTACCTCAGGTATATACTAAAAAGTGGAATAGTGAGATCATGTGCTGACTGTATGTTTAACCTTTTTAGGAAGAGACAGACTATTTTCCAAAGTGACTGTAGCATTTTACATTCCCACCAGACATGGGAATATAATTTTCCACATCCTTAAACTTCCTGTCTCTTTGACTATAGTCATCCTAGTGAGTTTGAAGTGTTATTTGATTATGGTAAGAATATATTTATTAAATCAACCTAGCCTTTACCCTAATCAATAAGCCTTTTTATCTTGATGGTCATTATAATTCTTGAAAGAGAACAAGAAAAATAAAATGGGCCCAGAAACAAGATAACAGTTGGAAAGGTACTGTTGTAAAAGAAAAGAAAAGAGTTGGCAGCTGGAAGGGTGAGAGAAGTTGAAGAAAAATATTCATTTTTTCCTTTCTTTTTTTTGTGAGAAATATTTAAGCTAAAATGTACAATCTAGTAGAGTGTTAAAATAATATTATTGTACGGGGTGCTTAGGTGGCTCAGTCAGTTGAGTGTCCAGTCATGATCTCACAGTTCATGGGTTCAGGTCATGATCTCACAGTTTGTGGGGTCGAGCCCCACATCGGCTCTGTGCTGACAGTTCGGAACCTGCAGTCTGCTTTGGACTCTGTGTCTCCTTTTCTCCCTGATCGCGTGCTGTCTCTCTCAAAAATGAATAAACGTTGAAGACAATTTAAAAAATATATATAGAAGATGAAGTAATGACCTACCTGTTGAAGCAACTCTGACTACATGAAATAAAAATCTTATTTACTCCTAAAGGAAAAGGGGTAGAATTAGCTGTGAGTGCATAGAGTTAATTTATAGTAATCAGAAAAACATAACATTTATAGCTGTAGGAGAAACTGTGAAACTTATAGGCACAAATGCCAGCAGAGTTCTTTTTAAAGAATTATTGAGACTCTACATATTTACTTCCTAAGTTCATATATTCACTTCTCAGCTTTGAAACTTGATTATTTCCAGCATAAAATATTTTTCACCAATATTACAGATAGACTAGATTTTTTTTTTTAATGTTTTATTTATTTCTAGGAGAGAGAGAGAGAGAGACACAGCGTGAGCAGGGGAGGGTCAGAGAGAGAGGGAGTCACAGACTGAAACAGGCTCCAGGCTCTGAGCTGGCAGTCAGCACAGAGCCCGACGCGGGGCTCGAACCCACGAACCGCGAGATCATGACCCGAGCGAAAGTCGGACGCTTAACCAACTACGCCACCCGGGCGCCCCAGATAGACTAGATTTTAATAAATTGCATATGATATTTTTCCTTCTTATCCTGACTGTCATTTCAGATAAACTAGATACAACAACCTGAAAACTTTTCTCTTTGCTGACAGGTAATCAGGATCTATTTTTCTCCAGATCACTATTCTCATATCTTTTTTGCTAATTTCCTTTAATTAGTCTGTTAAAAGTGTCTTTCCTTTAAGGGTCACTCTTGACCCTTTATCTTTGAAATCTCTCCCCATCCTCTCTCTCTTTTTTTCCTGAAATCCAAAATCTTTTTAGACAATCTCATATTATACTCATACAAATCACTCACGAGACTGAATTTCTAAGCTGAGAACATGACACGCACACTCTAGGATTCATGCTAGGGGATTCATACTTAGAGGATATCTCAGTGTTCACACAGAGCCAAACATTACTAGATTTCTCAATAAATAGCACCTCTATCCAACTAGTAAAGCCAAAAATGTCCATCACTTAGGGGCACATAGGTGGTTCAGTCGGTTAAGCGTCTGACTTCGGTTCAGGTCAGGATCTCACAGTTCATGAGTTTGAGCCCCATATCAGGCTCTGTGCTGACAGCTTGGAACCTGTTTTGGATTCTGTGTTTCCCTCTCTCTGCCCTTCCTCTGCTCACACTCTGTGTCTCTCTGTCTCTCAAAAATGAATAAATGTTAAAAAAAAAATGTTAATAGAGGTGCCTGGGTGGCTCAGTCTGTTGAGCGTCCAGCTTTGGCTCAGGTCATGATCTCATGTCATGGTTCATGGGTTCAAGCCCCGCATCAGGCTCTGTGCTGACAGCCAGCTCAGAGCCAGGAACCTGTTTCGGATTCTGTGTCTCCTTCTCTTTCTGACCCTCCCCTGCTTGCTCTCTCTCTATCTCTCAGAAATAAATAAAACATTAAATTTTTTTAATTTTAATAAAAATAAAAAATATGTCACTTTGACATTGTACTATTTATCAGTAATTCTCTCGAAAATAATTTTCAAGATTTTTTTGTCATTTCATTCAATTACTGATTCATATATATAGAATATAGAATAGATTGATTCATATATATATTCAATCTATTCTATATTGAATATGTATTCATATATATTCATATATATATTCAATCAATACACCAATCTACGCATATTCTTTATATAAATATTTTATATCTAAATGGATTTTATATTTTATATGTCTATATAAAATTTCCTAAAGGCTGGTTCTAAAATTATAACAAATTTCTTTACTTCTATTTGAACAATATGAAGGTTTAGGTATGAGGAATAATCTTCCCAATTAAAGTAACACATAGGTGAGTATTCATGAATATGATTTTTAGGGCACCAATAAACTGGCATGAAAATAAAGAATCCGTTAATCCAAAGTGAAGTGAAATAAAATTATGAAATGTCATACAATTTACTCCAAAAGCTGGTTTTTGAACTGAGAGTATGTGTGAACTCTAGGGATCACACATGTCTGCTGTAACTGGTAAGCAGTATAAAGGAAAAAGAGTAAACATAGTCTTCCCAAGTGGGTAATCTAATAAAATATCACAGCATAAGCCTCACCTTCAATTCTCTAATCATTTTAAAAATGAATGATTAAAACGAACAAACCAACAGGCAAGCAGACAACAATCTCTGAATAAGTAATAACTGCAAAAATTCCTGTATTGTTTTTAGTACTGCAGTGTAGGGCAGAAACATAAGTTAAAAACAACAAACAAACATTTCTGCTAGGAACTGATGAACACAAAATCACACTTCACACATTTCTCAGTTTTTCGAAGTGGGTGTGAGATTCCAAAATATCTAACTAGAATATTTAATTTTTTTTGGCTTTGTGTTGTTAGCACTCCCACCTCAAAATAAGTGGTAAAAGCAAATTCACCTCCCACCCACAGAAACTAAAATTCTACTCAGCACTCAATACATTACTACTAGAAAACGTTCATAAAAATAACTTCTCAAAACACGAAGAAATCAAGGCCACAGGAGTAAAATCCTTAGGGGGGAAAAAGGGACAATGCAAGACAATACAAGAAGGCCACTGATACTTCCAGATACTGGAGTTATCAGTCAGAAAACACCAAATGACAATGTTTTATACATGTAAGAAACAAGAAGTTAAAATATATAAATTAGGAATAAAAGAATATAGATGAAACACAAACAAAACTTCCAAATAAAATATGCAATAACCAATTAAAATTAACTGAAGATTTTGCACATCGGAAGATATAATTATGAGTTAAAGTTAAAACTGAAGAAATTATGCAGAATACACTACAAAGAGAAAATGAGACGTAAAGTAGAAGTTTAAAGGTTAGTAATGAAAAGAAAATCTGATGAACTATAATGAAAATAAGCAACACACACATACACATACATACAAAGGCACAGTGGTGCACACATACCTGGATACTTTCTAGTTTAATTCAGGCATTCAGTCTCTCCTTCTCTCTCTGCCCCTCCCCAGCTCACACTCTCTCTCTCTCTCTCTCAAAAATAAACATTAAAACTTTTTTTAAAAAATAGTAAAATAAATAAATAAATGAGATTCTAAAGATGTGCTTCAGGCAGAAATAAAATTTCACATGAAATGTCTGGGATATAAAAAGGAATGTAGAGCAAATGTATTGGTAAGAGTGTTGGAGACAGTAAACAAAGAGTGATTGTTCTAAATGATATAGTAATAACTTATTACTGTTATAAGATACCAGAGTAGCCCTAAAATATTTCTTTTAAAAATAGTATGTTTATTTAGGTGAAGATAATGGTAATTAAATATTCTAATATCTTTGTATTCCAGAGAAATCAATAATATCAAATCCTATTACTATAGATACAATAGTATTGATTCACACACATTTTAGGAAGAGTGCTACTTGGGCACCAAAATATACTTTTTCTTATTTCAATACGAATACAAAAAAAAAATTACTTGTGAACTTGAAATATCAAATACAAATTAGGATTCTCAGCTTTGGAATTAGGTACAAACATGAGACTACACTCCTGCCATATCAGTTGGTTAATGGAAACTGTTTGTCTGGACATATTTTCTCTCTCTTTTCCCTCCAGAAAAACAATATGTGGAGCTGAAACATGCCTGACCATGTACACAAAGAATTACCTTCGATTTGGCAGAGCAACAAGAAGGAAGGTGTGAAACACAGCTCCCGCCTACCCAAACTGCTCTCATTCCACAAAACTATTACAGAAAACAAGATAAAAGCTCAATTTTAAAAAGCCAAATCAAAACAAACACACACAAAAAACTATTTTATTCTAGAGAAAACTTGTTATAGGGGTGTAGCTAACACTCTCTACAACACCATGTTAAAGTAGCTAAGGTTACAATTAAAATAGTTGACATAAAGTTTTATGTAAGATAACTCTTGACAAAAGTAAAGTAAGCAAATGATAGTAGCACACAAACAACAGAAATACATCTTAATTCATCCATAAATACAGTAAATACATGTAAATAAACTTACCAATAAAGAGGTAAAGATTGTGCAATTTAAGATTAACACACACACACACACACACACACACACACACACACTTTACAGGAAACCAGTATCTAATGCAGGGCATAAGAAACTGAGATACAGAAGAGTGTCTGGGTGGTTCAGTTGGTTGTACTTCTGACTCTTGCTTTTGGCTCATGTCACGATCTCACATTTTGTGAGTTCACGCCCTATATTAGGCTCTTGTGCTGACAGCCGTGGAGCCTTCTTGGAATTCTATCTCTCTCTCTGCCCCTCAACTGTGCATGCATGCATTCTCTCTCAAAAATAATTCAATAATCAGGGGCGCCTGGGTGGCTTAGTCGGTTAAGCGTCCGACTTTCGCTTAGGTCATGATCTCCCGGTTCGTGGGTTCGAGCCCCGCGTCAGGCTCTGTGCTGACTGCCAGCTCAGAGCCTGGAGCCTGTTTCAGTCTGTGACTCCCTCTCTCTCTGACCCTCCCCTGCTCACGCTGTCTCTCTCTCTCTCCTAGAAATAAAATAATAATAATAATAATAATAATAATAATAATAATTCAATAATCATTTAAAAAATCCCTCCATTCTTAAAAGAAAAATAAAGAAATTGAGATGATATATAAAGGTCAAAACACAATAAAATATTGTAGTCGCTCCATTAAAATCAGAAGAGATACATTTTTTAATGTTTATTTATTTTTGAGAAAGAGAGCATTGGGAGAGGGCAGAGAAAGAGAGAATACCAAACAGACTCTGCGTTGGCAGCACAGAGTCCAATGCAAGGTTCAAACCTATAAACTACGAGGTCATGACCTGAACCAAAATCAAGAGTTGGATGCTCAACTGACTGAGCCACCCAAGTGCCCAAGACAAAATAAATTTTAAGGCCAAATGAATAAAGAAAAGAAAGTGACTCTATAATAATTGAATTGTTCCATTAGTTAAGAATATGTGATGGGGTGCCTGAATGGCTCACTCGGTTGAGCATCCAACCCTTGGTTTCAACTCAGGTCATAATCCCACAGCTCCTGAGATTGAGCCCTGTGTGGAAATCTGCACTGACAGTGCAGAAGCTGCTTGATATTCTCTCTCCCTCCTTCTCTTTCTGCTCCTCCTCTGATCTCTCTCTCTCTCTCTCTGAGTAAATAAACTTAAAAAAATATATATGTGAAAATTCTACCCTGATATAATTTTAATTATATAATTTCAAAATGTAAAGAATAAAATTACATAATACAAACAGAAATATCTGCCAACATCATGAATGATTTTAACATATGTTGTTCAGAAATCAGTAAAATGGACCAAAACTTGTTAATTATATAAAATTCAAAAAGCACAAGGTTAATTTAATAGATCTATATTATATATCATAACACACACAAAGTAGAAAAAACATAAATTTTAAGTACATATGAAATCTATTAAAATTATACATATTTTAATCTATACAAATTTGGTACAAAAAATCAAAATGATGAATATTGTGCTGTCAACATTATCTAACCATATTATAACCAGAGACTTAACTCAATAAGTAAAAATAACTATAAAAATACATTCAAAAACTTATAAGCACACTTCTGTTATTAAAATTTATTTATTTAATATGAGAGAAAGAAAGAGAGTGAATGCACATAACCGGGGTGGGAGGCAGAGAGAATGGGAGAGAGAGAATTCCAAGCAGACTACATGCTGTCTCAGCACAAAGCCCCACGTGGGGCTCAATCTCATGAACCATGACATCTCAACCTGAAGTGAAATCAAGAGCTGGACACTTAATTGACTGATCTACCCGGGCACCCCTACAAGCACACTTCTAAACTTTTTCATCAAAGAAACAATCAAAATGGACATTAAAATGACCTAGCAAAGAATCATAAAATTATCACACTTCATCTCCCCTCCTTCGTCTGAGAAGCAGCTTAAGGATTAGTGGGATTTTATAGCTTTAAATATTTACATTAGAAAATGTAAAGATTTAAAAGTCACATATAATCAATCTAAGGTGTCAGAAATCAATGTGTGATACAGGGATTTGCATGCATGTAATTCTCTGGAGCATAATCCAAAGTGAGAAAGCAGGAAATGAAAGCTGGTAATGGCTCAATCAAAAAACAACAAAAATCAAAAGACAAAAAACCCTTAAAAATTCACTATTGAAAGACCTACCATGATGAGCAATTAGGGATCAATCCTATTCGGAAGCCTTGAAGCAATTAATGTACCTCAGAACTGCTCCCCTCTCCAAAAGATGTAAGGCTAGGGCTCTTATCTGATGACCATTCTGCCCCTTCTCACCTGCTGACTTAGTGATGACTACACTGGCATTGCTTCCATTGTAATTTTGGGCTCTGCTAGCTCATTGCTGAGTGAGCTTTTGTGATTCTGGAAAAAAATCCTAAAGCAGGAAAGCTTAAACATAGAGTACCTGCTTAGGTATCTATCAGACACTATCAGAATGCTTGGATATTTCCTGCTACAGTTGCATCTATATTAGGAGGTAGACAGATAGGACATGATGCCTCATTTTCCCCATTGCTGAAACCAGGAGCAAATTAGCTGATGTGAACGACTACAAATGCAGCCAATAGTGCTTGACCACTTTGAAAAACAGGCAGAGCAAGAAGAATAAGAAATAAATCTTGAAGAAAATATTACTTCAGAACTTGCAAAAAAGTAAGTCATGCATTATTCCTTCTCCCCCAGTGTGATGTCATTAGTGTAGTGGATTGGCGTTATGTCTTGTGGGATCCTGATGAATTCAACGTCTCTAAGGCTATTTTGTGGCACAGTATGAGAAGAGAAATATATCTAAGGGAGACCATAAGTTTATATGTCTTCCTTGCCATATAAAAGGAAGCTGTGAGCAGAGACAGTATCTAACTTGATATAAAGAAAATTGTCTATAACAAAAGCAGCAATTAGAGTAACATGTGACTAGTTTTGTGGTCACCACACTGCCCTAGATTCACCAGTCTAAGGACAACAGTCCATAAAAAAAAAATCTATGGCAATGCAATAGCAGTCAACATATCTACAACCCTTCTATGTTTCAAACACTCACAGAGATTTGCATTAATTTTGTTTTGTTATTTGATTAAAAAGAGAAATGCACAGACATTTCATTTTGCCTAACCACCATCCATGCTAACTCTTATTTATAACTCAGCTTCAAGGAAATAATCTGAAGATTCTTAAAGGTTCTGGATTTATCCAACATACATTTAGGAACTGAGAAAATACCCATGATTCTAGTGGAAGCTTACTGAGTTTACTGGAACAAACTTCTTTTGCAACCTAAATAATCTCAAGCCCCCACATTCTGGATGGTTAGTCCCAAGCCAGTATTCAATTACCCTGAGAACTTGGATATTTCTCCTTTCACATGTAAGAATAAATTGACATTTGTTTAAACAAATGCTAGAAGGAAATTGCATAGTAAATAATTATGAAAATCCTGAAGAGTCTTTTATCAAGAGTACTTGAATTTCCTTTCTTTTTGAGAGGCATTGATACATATTTGGATGGTGAAAAAAAACCCATTACACTAAATATAGCATTGCAATTTTTTTTAATCCCACATAAAATGTCTTAGCCTACTGAAAATTTACTTATCAAATGTTTTGTAATACAAAAAAAAAGTAGATTCTCAGAGATTAAATAAAAAAAAAAACTAAGAGGGGCGCCTGGGTGGCTAGGTCGGTTAAGCGTCCGACTTTCGCTTGGGTCGTGATCTCGCGGTTCGTGGGTTCGAGCCCCGCGTCGGGCTCCGTGCTGACTGCCAGCTCAGAGCTTGGAGCCTGTTTCAGTCTGTGACTCCCTCTCTCTCTGACCCTCCCCTGCTCACGCTGTCTCTCTCTCTCTCCTAGAAATAAATAAAACATTAAAAAAATTTTTAAGAAAAAAAAAAAACACTAAGAAAACCTAATAACTATCTAGTTCCTCATTCCAATGGGATGTAAATGTACACAATCACCTCAGGAGCCGTTGAAAAGAAATGTCCTTTAGTATAGATAATGCTCTTGCACTGAATTTGAATGACTGTGCCTGATGGCTCTACTCCATTTCTTTATGAGTTATACATTGCAAGGTCTGAGGTATCCTGATTCCTGATAATTCACTGGGTGGTACCTATGCCCCTTCAGTGAGACAAGCATGAAATTAATATGTTTCTAAAATACTTCTCACCATAATCAGTCAACTTCTGATAAAAGTCAAAACTGATAAAATATCTAACTAGTTAAGCTTAAAAAATATTTCATCTCTTTAGGAAATTTATCTATCTGCATAGATTATGCTATTTTCATTTAGTAATTATGCCAGCAAATATCAACTATGAATCTCTGATTAGTCACTGGAGATTAAAGAGGATAAAGCACCTCTTAATTATGACACAGGTATTTTAGAAAACTTTTTTTTTCTCTTAAGTAGCTACTGGATCAAAAGAACTGTTAGTGACATAAGCTGAATACCTTATTGTCATCCTTACAAACACTGCAAGCAATTAATTTTCCCTTCATACTCTAAAGTTACCTTCAAGGATAACAGAATTAACAACCATGAAAATATGCATAGACAGCTCTGCTTGATGAAAAAAAACAAATGATTTAGTACAATGGGCCACATGAAAACTTAATTGATCCAATTTTCAATTTGCTGTTTCATTGTTATAGGTTGATATCAGTATCTGGTATGGGAATTATATTTAAAATTAATAAATATTTGAAGAATATATAAAATAAAATCAATTATATAATCATTTCTTGCTACTGCACTACTGTTACCGAAATTGTAACAAACAAGGGAAGACAATGATAGGGATCTCTGAAAATATCATCATCACCGAGCTTTCCTTGATTTTACAGTGTGAAAGTGATAGTGTTATTTTGCACAGCTGTCTTGTACTTCCAATAAATCTCTATACTTTATGTTATGATGCCATGCATTCATTAGGAACTTACTCTCCACAACCACTAGCCCCCTCTCCTCAGCTAAGGTATCTCTAAAGGGTGAGGGAAAATGATTTTTGTCAGTCTTTCCTAGGAGCTAGTAGAGTATAGTTACTTGATATGAGGAAGGAACAGAGAGAAGATACGGTAAGAAGAAAGAAGGAAAAAAGAAGGAAATAATGAATGCATATCTCTTTTCTACTTCATGTGTCTCTTTCCACACCACTATCATTGTGACATGCAGAAATGAGGAATCCAAGTCACAAGGCCAAGACCATCCTCAATGTGGCAAAGGTACACTTTGTCCAGAAAGGGAGAGCACAACAAAGACACCTTGCAGAAGGAAATAAGTGAAGGACAATAACCCAATCTATTACAAGCACCGCTGGCACCACAATGAACACAGAAATGATTTATTTTCGATTCAACACCTCTAAACATTTACCACAAACACAAAGGCACATATATTCAAACACACCCCACACTACACACACTACACTACATACACACATACACACATGCTTCTTTTGTTCTATTAGCCTGAAAGATGACATCAGATACTTTTTTAGAAACTGTTAAGCAGGTTCCATTATTTGAAAAGGAATAGAAATTATGTACAAGATTTCATTCATCATATAATATAAACACAAGCATCAAATCTGATGATTATCATTTCCTTGTGTCATTAGTAAGGCATTTTAACCTGTCCTGACTTCCTCACTTATAAAAAATGTGAATACTTTTATGTGTGAAGTTGTGCAGTTTATATATTCTTCTCCATTTTTCATCTCCTACTAGTCTCATCCCGTTCTAATCAGTCTGAAAATGATATCTTCAGATACTGATAGTCTTTGCTAGCCTGATGTTCTAAGAATACTTCTGTGGAAAAATCTGAGCTTTTATTTGCAAGGGCTCATATACACAAAAGTTTATTGGGGGATCATTTAGGCTAATATCTAAGGTAATCATTTTATAAGTAGATAAAAGATTATATATTTCCCTAATAGTGTGTAAATGTGACTATTAAACTAATTTATCTCCCAAAGCATATATATAGATTATACTCATTGAAGCAAATTTTCATAATTTATAAATGTGCAATGAGATCTATTCTCAAAGGGGATTAGACATTTTAAGCCACATTCTTGGGTTATTTAGATAATATCAGTAATTTCAGTTCTTTGAAAACTATGCCTTTATTAGAAAAAACGTATTTTCTAGAATATTTACCAATTTATTGAGTTATATTAATTTACCAAGTTTAAAAGCCGATGCACTATGAGGTGGAAAATTTGATTCGGGTTATTCTTACATTTTATTTTCAAGCAGGAGTAAGAGAAGCATAAATTCTAAATTTTGCTTCATATCTTGTCCTTTTTAGTTGGGATAAAGTTTTTAGTTTTCTAAAAAAAAATAATAAAAATACTTCTGAGTTGCTTGGTTATTAATTTTTAATGATTATTTATTGTCTACTCTGTGCCAAGTTCTGGTTGGAGCTATAATCATGCAGTAGTTCAATGAAAGGAAAAGAAAAAGAAACACAGAGCTTGCCTCCACTGCCACAAGCATGCCAGTGGGACCCTCCAACTTCGGGAGTCCATGCCATCAGCCATGGCCCTTCAGCTGCTTGCAGGCCCAGATGCATCCCTGTCTCTGGTCACTGGCCTGCACTACGAAGCTCACCTGCCGCTAGGCCCCTTCAGCTGTGCATCTGCTCACCCTGGCCTGATTCCAGACACCAGCCTCCATCAAAAGGCCATGGCAAGTCCCAGCAGCCACGATAATATGCACTGACAGCCAGGGTCCTCATGCTGCCAGTGGCCTCTGTGTCTGTCAAGAGGACAACTAGATGGGAGGCTGGCTACAGTTGAGCCCGATGGTGCAGCCCAGGGGTTAGAGAGAAGGCTGAACTGGGGCCCACAAGCAGCAATGGAGGCACCAGTTGTCAGCATGCACTCTCATGGCTACAGATCTTACGGCGGACACACACATGTCAATGGAGGTGATGACTACAGGCCAGTGGCATGCAAGGGCACAAATGAAGGGGCTAACCCCAACTGTGTGCATGGCTGTGCTAATTAACTGCAGGTATCTAGACTAGCACCTTGTTCTCCTATAGCCACTGAGGCTTGAGCTGGTTGCCAGAATGGATCCCAGGCTCTGGCAAGGGCAGAGAGAATAAAACAGCGAGAGACTCAGGTGGCTGGCATAGGCTAATGTAAATATTTCTGGGGCAAAGACTGATGAAATCTGCAGGGAGAGTCTGTGACAGCTGTGCAGTCTCTTGGTTTCTTCAGTAGTGACAGTTTCTGGGGTCTTCCGTAGAAGAGATCACTGGAGACCACTGCTATTTCTATAATGTGGCTGATACTGATGGTCCTGCTCTTCTTCCCTGTTCCTAGCAGTCTATATCTTTCTGCCTTTGCTGTCTCTGGGTGAAACATTAACGCCGCTCTAAGCTGGGCCAGCCTGGGGGACAGGACACTGCGAGAAATATGGAGCTGTTCTTCCTTTCTTTTTGGAGCAATTATTCTTGGAGGCTTTTCTGTTGTTCCACTGAGTTGCTGAAGTCTCTTTAGTGGACTCCTAAGCTCTCTCAGTGATGTTTTTGTTCCTGTATAGCTGTTTAATTGTTCGTGTCCATGGGGCATGGGTGCTGGGTTCTCCTACTTTGCCATCCCTCAACTTGACTCTGATTTCTTTTACCATGTTGACATAAAATATATTTAAGGACCATATACCTAAGAAGTTCCTTGTCATGCATACTAACTGAAAAGAAATAATATAATCCAGGGGTGCCTGGGTGGCTCAGTTGCATAAGCATCCGACTTCATTTAAATCAGATCATGATCTCACAGTTCGTGAGTTCAAGCTCTGTGTTGGGCTCTGTGCTGACAGCTCAGAACCTGGAGCCGGTTTTGGATTCTGTGTCTCCCTCTCTCTCTGCTCCTGCCCCACTTGCACTCTGTCTCTTTCTCTCTCTCTCAAAAATAAACATTAAAAAAATTTAAAAAAGAAAGAATATAACCCAAATTCATTACTTTCCATATTGATCTTCATTGTTTTACAAATCTCTTAAGGACAAAGCTCCACAATATAGTATAATCATTTATATTTCTTTAGTTTTAGAAGTAGAAATAATTTTCCCAAGCATAGCACCCTCAATATTTGGGTTTTCTGACAACTATTAAATCATAACCTTTTCTTTTTCTAGGTGTTCTAGCAAGTCTAAAAAATTACCAAGTTTGTTTGGTTTCAGTAATTTATCTGTGGCAAACAAAAAATGTTCCATTTATAAAGTTTATTGTGAAAGGCCCCAATACTGCTGATACTTACATAACTTCTCTGTTTTGTTCTTGCAAAATCCAGAAGGCACTAGGGAATGATTGCAATGGATCACAAACATGAATATTTCAGTACTTTAAAGACTCCTCCTCAGCATATTGCAGAGTATAAAACAAAGTGCTATTTAAGCCAAGGGGAAAAAAAAATACCAAGTATAAGACTTTCCAAAATGAAGCCAACTAGTTGCAAATGCTTTTCTTAATGAAGAGTTATTATGATAATATAATGGTATGAAAGATGATGACTAAAATGGATCTAACAGTTTTCACAAACAAAAGAGAATTTCTGGCCATTCTGGTAATTTTAGAAAAGGGAAAATCATAAGCCAACTGAGGAGTTGGGGGAAAATCAGGCTGTATTTTTTCAATCACTCTCACACATCGACATGTTCAGTCTTTGTTAATGGGTTCCAGTTTGACAGCTGACTGGTATTTAAAATATATTAATTATTGTGTTTTTAATTTTAATATCCAACTAGAAAAATTAAAATAAATGATGATGAGACAAAGGTAAGTTTTTTGAGAACGCTGTAGCTCACTTGTTCTTCTCCTGCCTCTCTTTCTTGTTGAAGATCAAGCAGAAAATAGATTACATTAAAATCATGGAAAATTCCATGACAGTTTAAAACGGGATAGATAAAAAAATAATACTCTTTTACAAAGAACACCTAAAGAGAATAAATCACATGAGTAAGCTATTCTAAAGAACATATATTTAAGATAAATCTATTAATGGTATTTGAGAACATGGTGGGGGAAAAGTAGTACATTAAAACACCTTAAATGGCAGAAGGTCACATAGGGAGAAATGTGCAGATTGCAATGATAATTCAATACCGAATAACTTCACTAAAATAACGGAATTTTCTTTTCTGAAGATGTTCAGACTAGGTTATTTCTCATTGTAAAAAAAAAAAAATGGGAGCAAGTGGCCGTATATAAACATTATCTCTTAGACATTGTACTACAAAGTATATTATTGATAACTTGATGGAAGTTCTTATAATAAATTGTTTATCAACAACAAAACAAAAACGTGTGTGTGTGTGGGGGAGACAGAGGGACAGTTCTGTGTCAACAGTATTATAGATAGTTGCAATAGAACTGTTGCCTCCACACAGCAACACAACAAGCCAGACCTGCTAAAATATCATAGCTTCTCTGAAACCATCAGAGAACTAATATGTATAGTTGATGAGAAAGTAGAGACCTATGGCTCTTCTCATTCCTGTCAGAGTGTTGAAAAGCAGAAAACCCACCACAGACAGAAGTAACAGGGGCGTGACAGAAAAGCTGAGAGAAACCCATCTTACAATCTATCAAAGTGATGTCTCCAGGCACAGAGAACAAAAGTCAAGACCAAAAAAAAAATCAAGGATTACCCATTGAACGAAAAGCTGACAGTAGGTCAGATATAGAACACAGAGAGATTTATACTGTGGAAAGTGGAAGCTCAGCAGTAAAGCACAGAAGAGATCTGTTGAATCTCCTCTTCTCTCAGATCTCAAGTCCCAAACAAAGAAGTAAAAGTTTTGATCCTAAAAATATTTGAACATAACAGCAAACAAAATCAAGTTAAACATTCAAAACTACCCAGAACCTGTTCAGCTACTGATTAGATTGATTTGGCTCCCCAGTCAAGTAATATGGTTGAAGGAAGAGCATGTTATTACAAAATAATAATAGTATTATACTAGCATCACAATACACATGAATAAACATGAAATATGAGACATGGTCATAAGAGAAACTGTCAGTAGAAGCAGACACAGAAATTTCCCTGAAATTATCAGAAAGTGACATTAAACAGAAATCCTAAAAAATAAACTGAAAATTGTGAACATATCAATATGTATTATGATATGAGAAAATTCCTCAGAAACAAAGAAACCAATAAAAAGGAATAAAATGAAATGGAATGTTAAATTAAAAATCAATATCATAAATAAAGAATTCATGGATTTTTTTTAAAAGAATGTACTGAACAGTGGGAGAACTTGAAATCAACTTAAAAATATATCTATACTGAAAAACAACAGGGGAAAAAAAGACTAAAGAACATAAAGTTTCAGACCTATGGTACACATGAAATGTTGGAGCACATATGGAGTTTATTTGCTGAAAAGGAGAGGAGAGAGAAAGTGGGTTAAAAGAAATAAAGACATAACAAATGAGAGTCTTCAAAAATTAATGAAAGACATCCACTACAAATGTAAACTTAGGAAACCCAAGCAGGAAAACTACCAACATGTCGTGCAGGAGATGGTTAATTTTATGCAACTTAACGAGGCTAAGGAATGCCCAGATGGTTGGTAAAATACTATTTCTAAGAATGTCTGGGAGAGTGTTTCCAGAAGGGATTAGCATTTGAATCAGAATATTGAATAAAGGAGATTGTCCTCATCAGTGTAGGTGGGCATCATCCAATCCTTCAAGGGACTGAAGAGAAAACTAAGGCAGAGAATGGGTGAATTTGATCTCTGCTTGAGCTAGGACATCCACCTTTGCCCTTGGACATGGGTATTCCTGGTTCTTTTGCTTCCAGGTTCAGATTGGTACCTTACATCATTGGCTCTTTTGGTTCTCAGTCCTTCAGGTTTGGACTGGAATTTACAACACTGGTGCTCCTGGGTCTCCAGCTTGTAGATGGGAGATTTGTGGACTTCTCAGCCTCCATAATCATATGTGCAAATCACTCATAATAAATATCTTCCTATACATATGTATCCTATTCATTCTGTTTCTCTGGAAAGTCTGACCAATGCACCCAAAAATCAGTATATACATATCTATACATATACCCAAACTCAACAAAAGGAACAATTGAGATCTTTGCATTTTATTTTATGTAAATAATACAATTAACTTTTAATAAGGAAGTGAGAGAATGAATGATAAAATATGTAAACTCATTAACATGATATAACTTAATATATAGAAAACAATCAGTTCTAAGGGTGATAGATTCAGAAAATTTAAATTACATTGAAAAAAAGAAAATTTAGAAAAAAATACATAACACTGGAAGTCAGTGAGAGGTGGAATATTATGATGGGACTAATTGGCAGCCATGAGTCAAAGTCAGACAGATTAGTATCTGTAAACAGATCCTCTATAGGAGAGGAAACTAAAGAAAAATGTGAATCAGAGAGTCACAGTAACATATGAATATTTCTTTTCTTTCCCAGACATGGAATGTTAAGATATTTAGATAACTGCCTGACTGATTCTTTGATGAATCAGTAAATGTTTTGTTTTCCTGACTACTGGTATAATTTTATCTTCAGAATGAGGAAAACATGCATCAGTTCAGTGCACCATTTTTCTTAGACTTTAAGACCTGAAGGGCCTATACATAAAGCAGTTGCACTATTATAAGATTTATCTTATTTTTTCAAACAACAGTATTGTATAAGGTATTTATGAATAACACAATTTATGTTTTCTTTTTTTTCAATTTATGTTCTTTCAAAATAATTAAAAAGCTGATATGTGTTGTTGGACTAGGTTATTATACAATATCAATGAACTGTACAATTTTTAGTACAGAGTTGATTATTGATTTTTTTGCTAATCTACCAAGTAGACGTTTTTCTTATAATTTAATGGAAGCTTGAAAAAAATAATTATCTCCATTGTTCTATGAAATCTGAGAAATAAACTTCATTTTTTTAATGATCATTTTATCCTAGAGCATGCTGACAAATGACAAATAGTTGCCAAATAACAGAATAAATAACTTGGGCAAAACCTATTTGGAAATAGCTTTTTTACAATGTCCTACATCATAACAAGAGTATTTAGATTATTTAGATTCTAGATAAATAGAGCTCTTTTGAATCATAACAAGTCTTTCAAGTATGCTTCACATCAGATCATAATATTTTGGATATGGTGAAATTTCAAATAGTCTGAACTCTAGAAATATATACCACATGTAAGAGCTAGGTGTTTATCAACATAAGGCTATATTTTTTGACATATTCTTCTATAAGAAAACATCAGGATATTAGAAATTACTGGAAATAAATTAATTGTTATAATCATGTTAATATACATATTATAGAATACTTGATTATATGTCTTTACTCTATTTGCTATTGGTTTCTCCATACTTAAAATAGAAAAAGAAGATTTTTAAAAATCTCTTCCTAGTAAAAGTCTAAAATAAAACAGAGCTTCCAACAACTTTTCTTATTCTCAATATCTCAGATCCTGAAAATACTACTAAATTATTCCAATGAATGTATTTCAATGGAAATATTTCTGAATTACAAACTCTTAAAATGAAGACAGTAACAGATATAAAATGAGAAAAATGAAATTGCAGCTTTGAAGTGCAGTTTCAGACAGCCTCATCATGATTTTAGTCAGTAATTCTAGTGTCATTGTGAAAGAAAATGTCAATCTTCTGCACAATAACAGTGTAGTGATATTACAGGCTTTTAAAAGACAGTAACAACTTCACTATTTCATCTGCAACATGTCTCTGTAACTCAAGCTTAAAATGGAGGGTCATAGATACTATTGGGTACATATAATGTAAAAGACATTTTGTTATTTTATTTTTGAAGGCTCATTAGGTATATATTTGCTTTCAGTTTGATATTTATAAAGAAGAAATAATCTACTTATTGCTTTGCAGATAACTAGCAGGAAAAAAAAGCAAATATTTTCTCACTGAACTAATACATATATCCTCTCATTATTTATAATACATAAATATAGCCTCATTGCTGCTCTTACTGAAAGTTCAAGAACCAAACGGAAAGATTAATTGACTGAGAGGGGAAGAAGTCTCCTGAAAGTAATACTTTACTTTTTTATTATTATGCCAGAAACAAAAAAAGTTTTATCAATCCTTTGAGGTAACAACCATAATGGGGAATAAACCCATCACTTTTATCTGTGCAAATGTACCACGCATTATGGATACCCAAAATCGCGGGAAGTTATAAAAAGGAATAAGTAACATAAAGCAACACCAAATTTTATTCACGCTTTAATTTTGTCTTCTACCTTTTTAATGATATCTATAACTCCCTCTTTTTTCCCAATTTTTACCATACAGCCTAGCAACAATGGCTCAAAGGCTTTTTGTTTTAGAGATTCATAAAGTTGAACATGGAAGGAAGATATAAAGATTAAGAGCAAATTTTGCAATGTTTAATATGATTTAGATTAGGAAATTTTGAAGACAACACTCTAACTCATCTATAAATAATAGTGATAAGAAAAGTAAGGTAGTATGTTTTGTGATCTAGATGCAATCAAAAACATAATTGTGTATTATATACCTGAGAGGTTGCATTTATAGAAGATGCATTTATAGAAGCATTATAGGATAAAATGATTTCAATCTTTTGTGGCATCAGGCAGAAGGAGATGAACAAACAAAAGGCAGTTTATGAAAATCTGAGTATCTTTTCTTCCAAAAAAATTATAAATCAGTCCAACTGTATATCTATGAATATTTCATCTCTATTCTATCATTATTAATTGAACATCTAGATTAATATATTTCAGAAAATATGTTTTGGTTTTGTAGAAGAACAAAAACAAAGAAAGAATTTCATTTAAAATTATTTTAAAATATGTTTTATAGAGAGTTTATTTTTATGTGATTTTACATACAGGAAACTATTTTAAATAGACTACCTCTATTAATCCTAGTTTTATTTTTCCCAAATTCTATGGTATTGTTCTTGTTGATGGTAAAATAAGGTCAATTAAGATAAAACAATCCACCCATGTCTCAGAGTTTGAGGTAAGTGTGCATGTTTGTATGAGCATACAAGCACACACATCATCGTATATTTCTATATATAGTTTTACAAGAATATGGAAACTTAATATAAATGTTTTGGAATATTTCCTCTTTTATTTTAAAAAGTCTGCATTATGACTATTAAAACTTGCATTACCTAGAACTAAACAAATAAGATCAAAGATATTTTTATTGCAAATATTTCTGTAAGGTTCTGGGGGGGGATTATGCAATACACAAGTTTCTGTGTGTGTGTGTGTGTGTGTGTGTGTGTGTGTGAGTGTGTGTGTGTGCAGGCACACACAAATATGTACAGAACTGAATGAATAACATAGCAGAGAATTGTAGGTAAGTAAGGTCCACAAAGATTCACTGGAATCTGCTTATAGTGGATTAAGGGTTTGGATAAGTTTGGATAAGTTTGAAGGCAAGTCCCTAATCTTCAGAGTATTCTAATGAAATCTAATCATTTCCTCTTATGATCTTACTTATTCATGTCTGCTCTGAGAATCTTCAAATACCTTACGAGGCCACTTAATGATATCAACTTAAACTACAATTTTTCTCAGAGAAATTTAAAATGTAAATACTATTGGAGTGTGTGGGTAGCTCAGTCACATAAGTGACCAACTCTTTGTTTGGGCTCGGGTCATGCTCTCAGGGTTCATGAGTTTGAGCCCTGTGTCTCTCCCTCTCTCTGCCCCACCCCCTCTCAAAAATAAACTAAAAAAAAACATTTAAAAACAAATAAATAAAATGTGAATACTATTAAAACTATATCCTAAATGGATGCCACCATTTACAAGTTCTTTAAAAGGTCTCAGGGTCTCTCCCTTATCCCTGGAATCATTCATTCTGTAAAGAAAATCAATCGTTCCCCCTTTCATCGTCTTAATTGTTATTCCTCATCATGATTGGACACACAGAATATTCTCTGATACACTCACATGGTTACCTAAGAATAATGCCTGCCCTATCTTGCTGAGAAAAAAATTAATGTGTAAACTTTGACCAACAAATACCTAGAACGTATTATTCATTCTTTATATTAGGTGTAGAGATTCTTACAAACAAATGTCACTATTATTAACCTCTAAAGAAAGATAAAGCATAAATAAGAATATTTAGGAGGAAAAAGGTAATAAATCCTCCCTTAAAACCATATATAGAAAGTTATATAGTGGGGCGCCTGGGTGGCTTAGTCGGTTAAGCGTCCGACTTTCGCTTAGGTCATGATCTCGCGGTTCGTGGGTTCGAGCCCCGCGTCGGGCTCTGTGCTGACTGCCAGCCAGAGCCTGTTTCAGTCTGTGACTCCCTCTCTCTCTGACCCTCCCCTGCTCACGCTGTCTCTCTCTCTCTCTCCTAGAAATAAATTAAAAAATATATATATATATATATTTAAAAAAAAAAAAAGAAAGTTATATAGCAAGCATCCTATTTCATTCAATTCATCTCAGTCATTCACTAAATCATACTTTTATTCGAAAAATGAGTATTAAGTACTATGTGCCAAGAATCTAAGTTAGTTACAATGTTAAATATCGTGCCTTGAATAGTAAAGTCCTCACCCATCTAAAAATCTTAAGATTATAAAATTATTGTATGTGGATACATTTCTAACTGGTTTTAAATTTATCATTTTAAACCAATCTGATATTCATTAGGTATATATTATGAGGCAGAAATGTAACATTGTTGTCTTTTTTTTTAATTTAGGGCTTTTATTTTTATTTATTTTATTTTTATTTTGGTTAAACTGATTAGACAGTTCTTCAAAACCATATTTTTAAGTAGCCTGTCATTTCCCCACTGACAAGAAATGTGAGATTTATTATACACTAAGATGATGCAATGTCATGGTTAGGGACTCAAATTTTGAAGCCAGATTTCTTAGGTTCAAATCTTGGTACATATTTGCTAAATCAGTTTGGTCAGGTTATTTAACCTCTCTGTGCTTCCATTTCTTCATTTAAAAAAAGAGAGAGAGAGCAAAACAATTCTTGCAATTTAGAATTATTTAAAGAGAAATAGTTCTTGAAATTTAAAATTATCATATAATTTACTTAAAGTACAGATATATAAAGGAAATTTGGCTATTTTTATTCATAGATTCACATATATTCATGATTATCTTTTATGGGCTTTTGACTGTTGCTTTTATCTATTTAACATTCTTGTGTTCAAACACGGAATTTATTTTTATATCAGTAGGCATAGTCCTGCTTCTTTATTGTTGCTGTTATTTTGCAAATGTATTTCCTATTTAGCATATTTCCACCCACAGTAAAACATCATTATCAACTCAACAGGTTCACAGTCATGTGAAAATCATGTATAAATTTTGGACAGAACTGACATTTCTCAATATTGTTTTAAGAATATGATGTTTTAGGGGCGCCTGAGTGGCTTAGTCGGTTAAGCGTCCGACTTTCGCTTAGGTCATGATCTCGCGGTTCATGGGTTCAGGCCCCGCATCGGGCTCTGTGCCGACTGCCAGCTCGGAGCCTGGAGCCTGTTTCAGTCTGTGATTCCCTCTCTCTCCGACCCTCCCCTGCTCACACTGTCTCTCTCTCTCTCCTAGAAATAAATAAATTAAAAAAAAAAAAAAGTAAAGAATATGATGTTTTAGGGGCATCAGGTGGCTCAGTCGGTTAAGCTTCTGACTTTGGCCCAGGTCATGATTCACAACATAGAGCCCCATGTCAGGCAGCATAGAGCCTGCAGCCTGCTTCAGACTCTGTCTCCCTCTCTGTCTGCTCTTCCCCTGCTCACTCGCGCTCTCTCTCTCTCTCTCTCTCTCTCTGTCAACAATAAACATTAAAATAAAATTTTAAAAACATGATGTTTTAAGTTAATTCAGACATTGTTTTCTGGCCTTATAAAGTTTTGCTGGCTGATTTTTTTAAAACAATATTGCACAGTTATTCTTTTAAGTTTAGTGTTGTGTATTTGATCATTTTATTTTCATTTTGAATAAACTAATTCTCCAAATATTTTCTAGTCTATTGAAGACATATTGGAAATCCAGTATTTTTTCTTATATCTGTTTTAACCATGTTGCATTCTCTCTTTCTATATGTAGATTTACACATTAATCTTATAAATTTGTGTATAGAATATTATTTCTTGGATTTTAGTTAGGGCTTCATTTATGCATATAATTTCCTCCTGTTACTAGTACAATACCCACTTTTTCCAGCTTTCTTCTATTTAGCTATGCTTCTCATGTTTCCATATTTGCTTACTTATGAAGAGTAAAAAATAATTTCATGCTGGTGCTTTGTAATCATTCTAAACATAATGCACTACTCACATGCACAAATGTGTACATGTGGCACACGGTTCGGGCTCAACTGTGACGCTTTGGAGAATTTGGAGTGAACAGACATGGTGTGGTGGCTCCTGAAGATATGCTACTAATGAAATAAATTGATTCACACAATTTTAGAAGAAAGCACTAAGTTACATAAACCCAAACCTGTGGAAACTGCATATGTAAGTTTTATTGAGAGGAAAAAAAATTATTATAAACGGGAAGCTTATTCATAAAAATCAGGGATAAATTGCTCACCAACCTAGAACTTATAACTTCGACCATTTTATTAAATTTTTCTTTTTTCCTTTCAGATGTTATAAGAGTAATAAAGTGCTAAGAAACTATAAAATTAGATTCCTTTAGGATCACTGAAAGTCTAAAAATATAAAAATTGTAGCTTATAGAAGATATAAAAATAGTGAGAAATATAAAAACAATTAAATTCCTCATATTAACCACTTCTGCTTTATGTGTACATTTAGTTTTACACTTAGAATATATATATCTTTGGTTGCATTAACTTTCTAAAGTGTGTGCAACATTTACGAAAACTGGATTCATATGCTTCAAAGTTTTTAAAGAGATAGGAACATTTTGCTAAATAATTTTGTAATCAATGTACATGTATTTAGAAAGTTTTGGTGCACTTAACCAATAATTTTTATTAATAAATTATGCACTTTAATATTTAGAAAGATTTAAAATATTTTATACTTAAATAAACATTAATCATTTGAAAAAAGCATAAGTCTGATAAATTCAACAGTAAGAAAAAGCATGATAGTAACGAGTGTTTTTCTTTTTATATTAGGTTTCTCTGTACAATAGCTAATCCATTGACATCTTTTCAAAACTATTTAATATTAATATTTTACAGCAGCTGTGGTGGCCCAGAAAGACCATAAGTAATTTCCATATTGCATTTCTTCTGACAAATACAAGCTGTAACTGAATGTCACTCCCTTTTTTCCAATGTATTTTCTAGCAGTGTATTTAACAGCAAAACCATGCTATAGAATTTACCATGATTAAAATCCACTAGACTAATCTCCTTAAGATCAAATCTCATAATAGAGAGTCAGTGAATTGTGAACACATGCATGAAAGCAACTATTGCTTTTTTCTGCTTCACAGAAACTAGAAATTAATACGAAATTTTCTAATGCTCAAATATTTCTATGGTTTTAAATTAAATTTAAGAAGGAATTGTGAGCTAGCTTCAAACTTTTCTGCAGCTTCCTCACCTCTCAACGTTCACAGGAAGAGGGTCAGGGACTTGCTCTGAACTAGGGTTTGGCTTTAGGGAATGTTGTGGCTGGTTTGATCTTCTATCTAGGCCCCTAAATCTCTCCCTATCAGCAATAAAGTTATTCACTTTCTTACTATCTGTGTGTTCGCTGGAATAGCACTTTTAAATTCCTTCAAATCCTTTTTCTTTGTATTCACTACTTGGCACCGCAAAATACTTACAATAGTAACATCAATTATCATGGATCACAGATCACCACAACATCTGTAATAATAACTTTAAAAAGTTTCAAATACTGCAAGAAGTAGCAAAATGTGATGCAGAGACACAAAGTGAGCAAACGGTGAAGGAAAAACGGTGCCGATAAGCTTTCCCGGAGCTGGGTTGCCACGAAACTTCAGTTTATGACAATGCAACGTCTGTAAAGCGCAACAATGCGAAGCACAATATAACAAGGTACATCCACGCTGTACTCACCCTTCTTCCTGTGATGATGTAAGATGATAAAATGCTTACGCAAGGAGGTAAGGTGAGGTGATTAAGCAGGCCTTGTAACCTAGCGTCACGTCACGTACGTGCGTAGGGACGTACGCACGACATAGCGTCAGGTTGCGTGCAAATCTGCAGGAGGGTCATCGGCCTCAGAAGGCGGCTGTCAGTAGGTAAATGAAACCGCTCACAAGGGGGAGCTGCTGTATTTTTAGCAAGCACCTAGATAGATGCTACTGTCAGAGGAAAGCTGTCAAGACATAACTAAGCTGAAAAAAAAATAATTATCAGAAGTTGGGCATCTAACCTGGTAGACAGCTACCCAAGAGGCCGGAGATGAGTGCTGAGATGAGTGTAGCATACGAAATACAGCTCTGACGGCCACAAAGGTGCTTTATGACATATCCCGTTCTGCCGAAGGTTAAGAATGTTTTTATTATTCTAATGTGTAAGACTTAGAGTGGGTCAATTTAATGTTGAGAAGTGTTTCCTTCTTAAAAACTGTAGGACTGAGGACACCTGAATGGCTCAGTCAGTTAAGCATCCGACTCTTGATTTTGGCTTGGGTCATGATCTCACAGTTGCTGAGCTCCACTCCACATCAGGTTCGGTGCAATAGTTAGGAGCCTGTCTGGGATTCCCTCTTACCCTCTCTCTCTGCTCCCTCCCCCAGATAAATAAAGAAATCTTTTTTAACAAGTGTAACATTGGATTAGATATCCTAAAAAAAAAAAGATTTTATCTTTAAAGTTTGTATTTTTTTAACCAGTAATAATTCTGTGAAATATTTTATTCAGTGGAATATGTGTGTATTAGGGAACAAAAAAAATCTAAGTACACCCAATGTGGGGTATATCAAACTTAATGTATTAACGTAGTCATGTAAGTAGCAGCATGATTTAAATTTCAACATTAATGACTCAGTGAGTGAGGCCTTCTGTATGGCAGGAAAAAATGACTGGAAACTCAAACCCCTCATTACGATATGTTTTTCTGAGAAAGAGAGGGATGAGTAGAAGATGATTTCTTACCCCATCCATTTTTTTTTTTTTGCTTTTATATATGAACACCTCTCTAACTGTGATAACAGAAAATACTTCATTATAGTAAAAATCTAGTAATATTATCATGTCAGGCTCTGTACTATGACTTTTAGTTAGTCCATTTAAAATTAAACCCAATTAAACCATCAACAATTCAGAGGAAGTTATTATATTATTCTTTTTTTTAAATTAGAAAACGGAGGCAGAGTGATTAAGTATTTCAAAGTTATATGAGGTATACCTGAAGAGTCAAGATTCTGAACCTATTCCTGGCTCTTACCTATGACTTTATAGCTTCTCTTTTAACCATCTCATGATGTTGCTTCCTATCTGTGGAGCACTAGGTGGGTGCAATGGAATTTATTCTGATGCCCATAATCTACTCTGTTCCCATTTACCTGGACTCCTATGTCAGAACTACCTCAGTCTTGGGCAAACCTCAACAGTCATCCTGCAGAGGGTTGTCTAATGTGGAAGTTCATAAAGTGTAGAGTTTGAGACCAGACTGACCTGGACTTGCCAGAACTTTCTAACTCTTCAAATTTTATTTACATGACATTTGGAAAATCACTTCTTTAAGCTTTAGTTTCCTCCTGTGATACGATTGTAGAAATTTTTGGGGCCCCTGGGTGGCTCAGTCGGTTAAGCGTCCGACTTCGGCTCAGATCATGATCTCATGGTTCGTGGGTTCGAGCCCCGCGTCAGGCTCTGTGCTGACTGCCAGCTCAGAGCCTGGAGCCTGCTTCGGATTCTGTATCTCCCTCTCTCGCTGACACTTCCCTGTTCATGCTGTCTCTCTCTCTCTCTCTCCCTCAGAAATAAATAAAACATTAAAAAATTTTTAAAAAGATATTCTATAGAACTTACATATTTTTGAGGAAGATGAGATGAACATAGGTAACTTTTATAGTGCTTATCATAGACTAAGTATGAAATGACTTTGAGCTTTTATGTTATCATTATAGACATAAAAATTTTTTTAAAAAGGCCTGGGAATATTACGTAAAATATCCACAGCGTACAGGTTAGTGATAAGAAATGAGCAAATGTCTATGTAGGTTGATTCCTAACTCAGTTTGATTTTAACTCAATGATAATGCTTCTGAAATAATTTGTGAATATATCTAGATCTTCAACTGTTTTAATGGTTTAATCTTTCCAGCCATATATTCTCTTTGCCTAAAATGTTTCAAAGGAAAAATTATTCTCTTTTAAATGAACTTTATTATATAAATGTACGTAAGCATTTTCTTTTCTTACGCAGAGTTAACATATTTGAGGTCATGGGGGGAGGTGTCAAACATTACTTGTAAATGCTGAAAGGTGTGCTTCTGATAGTGACAGAAGTTGTATCTCCTGCATAGTCTCAAATTGTTCTTGTGTGAAACTCTATGATGTCTTAGTCTTGCTGTAATTTTTGCAACTGGTAATTTTTGCAAATGGGGTTGCTTGAAACCAGGAATAGTAGGGTTTCATTGACACTTTTAAATTCTAAATTCTTCCGAAATTTATAGTCCTTCTAACATTTACTTTATATAATCTTGCCTCAATTTTTTTGGATAAATTGTCCTATTAACTTCTAAGCTTTCTCTATAGATAAAACAAGTTATATTCATTTTCTGTTTTCCAAAATGTTTACATTTCTATAGCTTATTATATTATATGTGTAATTGATTATTTTATATTAACCTTATGGTTTCAATGACTCCATTTGTTTAAAATAGTATTTCTAGGTGACTCAGTCGATTAAGCTTACAACTCTTGGTTTCAGCTGAGGTCATGATCTCACCGTTCATGGGTTTGAGCCCCACATCGGGTCTGCACTGATAGCATGGAGCCTCCTAGGGATTCTGTCTCCTTCTCTCTCTGCCCCTCTCCTACCGCTCTCTCTGTCCCTCTCTCAAAATAAATAAACATTTTAAAAAAAGTATTTCTGAAACCCAGTTATCCATGAAGCAATTTTATCAATTGCCTGTACAAAAGATTATTGTATAGCCCTTGGATTAATATTTTAAAATCAGATTTGATATAAAAGAATTGAGATCATACCATGTACACTTTCAGATCACAGTACTATGAAACTCGAAATTAACCACAGGAAGAAGTCTGGAAAACCTCCAAAAACATGGAGTTTAAAGAACACTCAACTCAGGAACGAATGGGCCAATCGGGCAAACAGAGAAGAAATTAAAAAATATATGAAAACTGGGGCGCCTGGGTGGCTTAGTCAGTTAAGTGTCGGACTTTCGCTTAGGTCATGATCTCGCAGTTCATGGTTTCAAGCCCCGCGTCGGGCTCTGTGCTGACTGCCAGCTCGGAGCCTGGAGCCTGTTTCAGAGTCTGTGTCTCCCTCTCTCTCTGACCCTCCCCTGCTCACGCTGTCTCTCTCTCTCTCTCCTAGAAATAAATTTAAAAAAATTTTTTTTAATATGGAAACAAATGAAAATGAAAATACAACAATTTAAACTCTATGGGATGCAGCAAAGGCGGTCCTAAGAGGGAAGTACATTGCACTCCAGGCCTATTTCAAGAAATTATAAAAACTGCAAGTTCAAAAATCTAACAGCACACCTATAGGAACCAGAAGGAGAGCAACAAGAGCACCCCAAACCCAGTTGAAGAAGAGAAATAATAAAAATCAGGGCAGAAATAAGCAATATATAATCCAAAATATAGTTGAACAGATCACTGAAACCAAGATTTGGTTTTTTGAGAAAATAACCAAAATTGACAAACCTCTAGCCAGGCTTGTCAAAAAGAGGAGAGGGAGCACCCAAATAGACAAATTCCTGAATGAAAATGGGCTTATTACAACCAATCCCTCAGAAATACAAGCAAATATCAGGGAATACTATGAAAAATTATACGCCAACAAACTGGACAACGTAGAAGAAATGGACAAATTCCACACACACTCCCTACCAAAATTCACACGGGAAGAGATAGAAAATCTGAACAGACCCATACTAGTGAAGAAATTGAATCAGTTATCAAAAAACTCCCAACAAATAAGAGCCCTGGGCCAGATGGCTTCCCTGGGGAATTCTACCAGACATTTAAATCAGAGTTAATACTCATTCTTCTCAAGCTATTCCAAAAAATAGAAATTGAAGGAAAACTTCACTTTGTTTCCCAAGCCAGACACCCAACAAAAAAGAGAACTACAAGCCAATATCCTTGATGAATCCAGATGCAGAAATCCTCAAGATACTTGCAAATCGAATCCAACAGCGCGTAAAAAGAATTATCCACCATGATCAAGTGGGCTTCATTCCTGGGTTACAGGGCTGGTTCAATATTCACAAATCAATGTGATACATCACATTAACAAAAGAAAAGATAAAAACCATGTGATCCTATCCATAGATGCAGAAAAAGCATTTGACAAAATAAAGCATCCCTTCTTAATAAAGACCCTTGAGAAAGTTGGAATAGGAGGAACTTACTTAAACATCATAAAAGCCATCTATGAGAAGCCCTCAACTAACATCATCCTCAATGGGGAAAAACTGAGAGCTTTCCCCCTGAGATCAGGAACACAACAGGGATGTCCACTCTCACCACTGCTGTTTAACATAGTGCTGGAAGTCCTAGCATCAGCCATCAGACAACAAAAGGAAATAAAACACATCAGAATTGGCAAAGAAGAATTGGCAAACTTTCACTTTTTGCAGACGACATGATACTTTAAATAGAAAACCTGACATACTCTACCAAAGGGCTACTAGAACTGATCCATGAATTCAGCAAAGTTGCAGCATACAAAATCAATGTGCAGAAATTGGTTACATTTTTATACACCAATAGTGAAGCAACAGAGAGAAATCAAGAAACTGATCCTATTTACAATTGCACAAAAAAACATAAAATACCTAGGAATACACCTAACCAAAATACCTAGGAATAGACCTAACCAAAGAGATCTGTGTGGTGAAAATTATAGAAAACTTATAAAGGAAATTGAAGAAGGCACAAAGAAATAGAAAAACATTCCATGCTCATGGATCGGAAGAATAAATATTGTTAAAATGTCATTACTACCCAAAACAATCTACACATTCAAGGCAATCCCAATCAAAATTACACCATCATTCTTCTCAAAGCTAGAACAAACTATTCTAAAATTTGATGGGGGCGCATGGGTGGCTTAGTCGGTTAAGCGACCGACTTTCGCTTAGGTCATGATCTCACAGTTCGTGGGTTCGAGCCCCACGTCGGGCTGTGTGCTGACTGCCAGCTCAGAGCCTGGAGCCTGTTTCAGAGTCTGTGACTCCCTCTCTCTCTGACCCTCCCCTGCTCATGCTGTCTCTCTCTCTCTGTCCTAGAAATAAATAAAAACGTTTAAAAAATTTTAAAATAAAATAAAATAATATAAAATAAAATAAAATAAAATTTGTATGGAGCCACAAAAGACCCCGAATAGCCAAAGTAATATTGAAAAAGAAAACCAAAATGGGAGGCATCACCATCCAAGACTTTAGCCTCTACTACAAAGCTGTCATCATTAAGAGAGTATGGTATCGGCACAAAAAGAGACGCATAGACCAATGGAATAGAATAGTGAACTTAGAATTGGACTCACAAATGGTTGGCCAACTAATCTTTGACAAAGAGGGGAAAGAGTATCCAATGGAAAAAAGACAGCCTCTTTAACAGATGGTGCTGGGAGAACTGGACAGCAACATGCAGAAGAATGAAACTAGATCATTTTTTAACACCATACACAACAATAAACTCAAAATGGATAAAGGACTTGAATGTGAGACAGAAAACCATCAAAGCCCTAGAAGAGAAAGCAGGAAACAACTTCCTTGACCTCAACCACAGCAATTTTTACTTGACACATCCCCAAAGGCAAGGGAATCAAGAGCAAAAATGAACTATTAGGACCTCATCAAGATAAAAAGCTGCTGCACGGCAAAGGAAACAGTCAGTAAAACTAATAGGCAACCAACGGAATGGGAAAAGATAGTTGCAAATGACATATCAGAAAAAGGGCTAGTATCCAAAATCTATAAGGAACTCACCAAATTCCACACCCAAAAACAAAATAATCCAGTGAAGAAGTAGGCAGAAGCCATGAACAGACACTTCTCCAAAGAGGCATGCAGATGGCCAACAGATACATGAAATGATGCTCACCCTCCCTCCTCATCAGGGAAATACAGATCAAAACCACACTGAGATACCACCTCATGCCAGTCAGAGTGGCTAAAATGAACAAATCAGAAGACTCTAGATACTGGCGAGCATGTGGAGAAACAGGCACCCTCCTACACTGTTGGTGGGAATGTAAACTGGTACAGCCCCTCTGGAAAACAGTGTGGAGGTTCCTCAAAAAGTTAACAAATGAACTCCCTTCTGACCTAGCAATAACACTGCTAGGAATTTACACAAAGAGTGCTGATGCATAGAGACAAATGTACCCCAATGTTCATAGCTACACTCTCAACAATAGCCAAAACATGGAAAGAGCCTAAGTGTCCATCAACTAACAAATGGATCAAGAAGATGTGGTTTATCTATACAATGGAATACTACATGGCAATGAGAAAGAATGAAATCTGGCCATGTGTAGCAACATGGATGGACCTTGAGGGTGTTATGCTGAGTGAAATAAGTCAGGCAGAGAAGGATAGATACCATATGTTTGCCCATATAGGTGGCTTAGGAGGAACTTAATGGGGGACCATGAGGGAAGAGAAGGGGAAAAATAATTGGGGAGAGGGAGGGAGGCAAACCATGAGAGACCCTTGAATGCTGAGAACAAACTGAGGGATGATGGGGGTGGGGGAGAGGGGAAAGGGGGTGATGGGCATGGAGGAGGGCACTTGTTGGGATGAGCACAGGGTGTTACATGGAAACCAACTTGACAATAAAATATTTAAGAAAAAAATAAAATTAGATTTTTGAGGCAATTTATTATGAATTTGGTAAGCTTTTTATTTTATGCTTTATTTTGCTGTTTTTAATAATTTTAAGAAATATGTTTCAGGGCACCTGGGTGGCTCAGTCGGTTAAACGTCCGGCTTTGGCTCAGGTCATGACCTCATGGTTCGTGGGTTCAAGCCCTGCATGGGGCTCTGTGCTGACAGATAGCACAGAGCCCGGAGCCTGTTTTGGATTCTGTGTCTCCCTCTCTCTCTGACCCTCCCTTGCTCACACTGTCGTTCTCTCTCTCTCTTAGAAATAAATAAAAAACATTAAAAAAAAGAAATATGTTTCTTTTTCTCTCCCAGTTACTAATCAATTTCTACCCTAGATAAATAGTTTCATCACACTATCATGTAAATATCAGAGAGTGGATCATTATGTAATAATTGGTGAAAGTTTTTGGGTTGGCTGGGTAGCTCAGTCGGTTAAGTGTTTGACTGGCTCAGGCCATGATCTCATGGTTCGTGAGCCCCAAATCAGGCTCTGTGCTGACAGGTTGGAGCCTGGAGCCAGCTTTGGATTCTGTCCTCCTTCTCTCTGCCCCTCCCCTGCTCATACTCTGTCTCTCTCCTTCTCAAAACTAAATAAAAACATTAAAAAATTTGATAAATATTTATCCATAGGTTTTATCTGGTATATTTAATAAAGCCTTATTGGTCAAATCTCCTAGAATTAAAAATAATAACAGTACCAATTATCTAGAAGAAAGTGTATAGCAATTTATTAATTTGTGGTAGCTTTTGCTTAATTAAAACACCATGTTACTTTCTAGTTTTTGTCATAATCATTTACATTATCTTTAAAAAAAAACTTTTTAAGTTCTCAATATTGCCATCTGGTGGAGAAGTACCATTTGGGCAGTTAGGGTTGATATTGATGCATCGTTTTTAATTAGAATCTTTCAAAAACCATCATATCAAATACTCAATATTTTAAACATCAAAATAGAAAACTTGTCATTTATGCCGGATTTATTTTATTTAATAAAATTTAAAAGGAAACAGTCCACCTTTGCTTGGGGAGTTATGGCTTTGTATATTCCCCTTGATCTCCTTAATTGCTACAAATAAAGTTTCCTTTGTGTGACAATTCATCTGGTGTAGTTTCTATCCATGACTCATCAAGGAATAAATCAAGTTAGTACCTTTATATAATGTCTATTGTTTTCATTATTTCTTCTTTCCAGACACTATGTACCTATTTCCTTAATCCTGATTTAGGTATATATTTTCCCCTGTCAAAAAGGAAAACCCAATATGTCCTACAAAAGTCATACTTCAACCAACCCAATAGTTGCACTTCAAAAAACATAACCAGAAGACTCTAAATTCCCTTTATATAAAGCTCTAACTATAAAATATTGAAAGGATGGACTAAACATCACCACGTTTCCATGCTCCTCATTCTCCATAGTAACTTCTGATCTATGCATACTACAATTGCCATTATAAGGAACATTCCAACTTAAACAGAATGGAATACCTATTTTAATTGGCATGAAGAAGCCTCTGGAAGTCTTCCCACTTCCAAAATAGCTTTATTGAAAGATTCATTGCAAAGGCTAGTGAAAAATTAAAGACACAAGAGGTACCTAAAATAAAAGACTGCAAGACTGAAGTGACTCCTACTTCCTTCTCTCCTACTTTACTGAGTATTGAGTCACTCAATGAATCTTCTATCTGATGTGCCTTTCCATCAGGAAGAGACCCCCAAGGCCATAAACAAAAGTCCCATCAAGGTTGTGGCCTTACACCTTCAACAGCTCAAAGCCAAAAGAATAAAACATCTGGACCTCCCCAACTGCACTCTCCTACAAGTACATCATCAAACACTGGCCCAGAAATTGGTATCTCATTTGTAATCATGCAGGACACTGGGGAGAAAAACCCATAAAACACTGTCCTCAAAGATTTTGCTAGATCCTTTGACACCAACTCAAATGTTCCCATATCTACCAGCTAAGGAGAGTTCCTTTATGGACCAGTCCCAGGGGACTACCTGCTAGCCCCTTAAACAGCCAAGGTGAAACTAAAGTTAAAGAAAAAATGGGGACACCTGGGTGGCTCAGTTGGTTAAGCCTTCCTACTTCAACTCAGGTCATGATCTCAAGGTTCATGGATTCCAGCGCCACATCGGCCTCTGTGCTGACAGCTCAGAGCCTGGAGCCTGCTTCAGATTCTGTGTGTCTCTCTTTCTGCCCCCCGCCACCCCCCACTTGCATTCTATTTCTCTCTCAAAAATAAATACATATTTCAAAAATGAAAAACCTTGACAAATTCCTTCAGCTACTAGGGCTACATTTTCTACTTTACACCTTACCCAATTCAAAGACTGAAGATAGTATGATAGGAAAAGATCAGATAAAATAGGCAGAGAGGGGAAGATTACCACCTAAAATCCATGGGTGGGGAAAAAACACACTTAGAAACAATGCTGGAAGCATTTAACCAGAGCAAACCCCCTTGGGTGTGAGGTTCCTCTTAAGAATGTAACACACCACCTACTCCCTCTCAGGTTTCCCTCAGGAATTTGACAAAAGACCAGACTAAGAAGTAATTAGGGCCATAGACCACCCCTCACACAATAGAGCGGAGCCAATCAGGAATGGGCAGTCCAGCCCCTAGAGTTATCCAGCCAATAAGGGTAGAACCTGAGAAGAAACAAGGGGAAAGGGGAGGAGGCTCTGACCAGACCTTATAAAACAAGGACCCTTCCTATAGTCACAGGCATTCACTTTCCAATGCCCCCTCTCTGTAAAGAGAGCTCTCCTACTCTTCTTTTCTGATTTTATACTCTAATAGACTTTTGCCTACTGCTCATTCAGTGTTCATTTCTTCATTCTTTGAAGCAATGAGACAAAAAACCCAGGGTACTCAGATAAAGAATCCTGTGACAATAGAACCTGGGAAAACTGTCATAAGTCGGTGAAGAGTGAGAATTCTTGGGGCGCCTGGGTGGCTCAGTTAAGTGTCCGACTTCAGCTTAGATCATGATCTTAAGGTTCGTGGGTTTGAGCCCCGTGTCAGGCTCTGTGCTGACAGCTCAAAGCCTGAAGCCTGCTTCAGATTCTGTGTCTCCGTCTCTCTGACCCTCCCCTACTCACACCGTCTCTCTCTCTCAGAAATAAATAAAACATTAATTTTTTTTTTAAGTGAGAAATCTTATCAGAATTAGCTCTCCTGGATCTCTATAGCCTAGTTGATAGAGGAAGGTAAAATATCACATTATCCCTTATTGGTTATGGATCTTTTTTTTTCTCCCAGAGACACCAGTTGCCTTCTTGTTCGTCAAGTTTTGAGTATCAAGAATTAGCTTTGGCTTTTTTTCCTGCCTGAGTAACCCAAGCCATCAGTTTCTACATATGCATGTTCCTGGGCCCAAGATATGGTCAGACAGAAACATGAATTCTGGAGCATCTGGGTGGCTCAGTTGGTTAAGCGTCCAGTGTTTGATTTAGGCTGAGTTCACGGTTTGTGAATTTGAGCCCCATTTTGGGCTCTGCGCTGAGTATGCAGAGCCTGTCTAGAATTCTCTCTCTCCCTCTCTCTGCCCATCTCCCATCTCCCTCAAAATAAATTTAAAAACTTTAATGTGAATTTCTCCCTATTTACATTGAGGGCCCCTATGGAATGTTGCCAGTTTTCAAGGGAATTGCCTAAGTCTTTATTTCAGCTATCTTTGGGAGTGGCTCCAGATCTCCAGAGAGTAGTATCTTTTACACCTTTTGGGGGGATGTTTCCTACATCCATGGTGTCATTCAATATAGTCAGGATTATTTACAATGTATCCTAGCTGAAGCCTGAGGAGATATTTGAAAGGGTTTTTTAAATTAACTCTGTGGTAGGAAGTTGGCAAAATTGGAAGCTGATACTAAGAATTTAATGGCAACTTTTTAAAAGACTTTGTTCCCTAAACTAAAATGAAACTATGTACCCAGAAAGAAAAAAAAAAAACATTCCAAAAACAAATAGCTTTAAATCAAGAAGATAGATATTGTGAGAAGTGGGATGATTCTATTTTAGAAATACCAAATAAAAGCTGTGCTGTCTAGTTAACAATAGGTTTACAACCTATTGGAAATATGTACAAACCCTCACTCCCTACAATGGAGTCCCAAACCCTTAGACACTTCACTTCCTGGTTCTTCCCCTCTCCATTTTGCAGGCTTGTTTTTACTGGTCTTGGTAATAAGCTTTTACTGGTCTTGGTAATAAGCATGCTCCAAAGAACTGAAGTCCCTGAGTAACCTCAAGGTATGTACATTTGTTCCAATCAGACTACTTTGTGACTTACATGGGCATAGGTGACATCCAAGTAAGGCTGTCACCTCTGTAGTACACAGCCAATGAGGAATCTGGGAGAGACTTGCACACTAGAAGATAAATTGCCTGTGGTAACTGCCTTAAGTGTGCCTGTCAATCAGACACTCCCTCTTACAAGAACATTGATTAAAGCCTCACTTCACTCTGCTCCTGGTCTCCGTGTCCCTCCTTTGGTTGGGTCAGTGGGCTTATTTTCACAGATATCTTTCGATTTCTATCTTAGTTAAAGATCTTCTCCCTGATACAAAGAAGCAAATTGAAGATAATATAGTTGAATGTATTTCAGATTGCAATCCAATTATCTGAGGAATTAAAAACACTCATCCTAAAAAGTGAGACTAACTTGTACAACTTTTCTGACAAATTGAGTCATTACAGGAACAGAAAAAACCCACCTATTCTCTTTACTAATTCCCAAACCTTTCTATTTATTGCAAAAGGCTTATATGTATTGTAAAAATTCTGGACTCAGGCAATAAAAGTCTTTCTTGAAAGAACTTGCATTCATTCTTTATCTGTGGCTTTGATATGTAAATTCTACTCAATCTTTTATGGGAACTTGGAGCCCTCTCTTTAAATGCAAAAATGGAGATAATTCTTATCAGAGGTGGAAAAAAAGCATTGGGGGAAAAGCTATTTGGAAACTGGACAGATGAAAAATCTTAAAAGTCTTTTCCACAAACAGTAAGTAAAAAGTTTAAGTCATCTGGTAAACTTAACTTACTCTATCCATTGGAAACATGAATTGGATCCACTTTTCTTTTGTAAGCTAATGAGTTTTGCACTATTTTACCTGTTGGCTAAAATTTTAAAACAAAAGCTATAAGAACTCTGTTTGCATCTGTCTGTATGTCTTTCTCTATATATGTAACAGAGTATGACAGTGTTCATGCACTTTTCCAGATTCTGGATCATTATGTATTTTCATCTACTTCAGCTCCCGAAAAAACAACAACCCAAAACCAAACCAAAGCAAAACATGAAAAGGGATCTGCAGTTTTATACGTGGCCTTATTGTTGGGAGGAGATGGAATATATGAACACCTTTCATCTTCAGTGTACATAGATCATAGGCTTATTTTAGTTTCCTTTCCCATGATTATTAGTGAGGACTGCAACTGCCAGAATCCCAAATAGATCTTATCTTTTTCACATCAGTCATCCCTCTCACACAAATTTGTACATGCAATCAAGCCATTTTCTGACTCATCAGTTTTTCTGAAATTGTCACCAAAAATGTCAATTTTATGTGGAGTCTTGCTTAAATTCTCAAATCCAATTTTATTTCCATATTATAAATCAAACAATTTTTCTCTTTGCCATCATTTACAGTTGTAATTAAGTATATTGGGGCGCCTGGGTGGCTTAGTCGTTTAAGCGTCCGACTTTCGCTTAGGTCATGATCTCGCGGTTCGTGGGTTCGAGCCCCGCGTCGGGCTCTGTGCTGACCGCCAGCTCAGAGCCTGGAGCCTGTTTCAGTCTGTGACTCCCTCTCTCTCTGGCCCTCTCCTGCTCACGCTCTCTCTCTCTCTCTCTCCTAGAAATAAATAAAACATTAAAAAAAATTAAAAAAAAAAAGTATAATACTGATAGTTCTTTTCTTACTACTATTATTGATATGGTACAATCTAGAAGGGGGGATATTTTTTCATGTTGATTACTGTATCCAATAGCACCAACTGGTCTGACAATAATTAAGTTCTCCATAAATAATTTTTAAATAATGTAGTAAATACATAAATTTTATTGCCATATAATAAGCTATGGAAAAAGAGCAGTGGTGGATATAACAGTTTGGCTTTCAAAAAATCAATATTCAAAATAATGCCAAAGTTAAAGGGATATAGATATACAGATCTTTATATCTTTTTAATGTTCTATTTATTTCTGAGAGAGAGAAAGAGACAGCATGAGCAGGGGAGGGTCAGAGAGAGGGAGACACAGAATGTGAGCAGGCTCCAGGCTCTGAGCTAGCTGTCAGCACAGAGCTCAGCGCAGGGCTCCTCCCACGAATTGCGAGATCATGACCTGAGCCAAAGTCACAGACCCAACCGTCTGAGCCACCCAGGTGCCGCTAGATGTACTGACCTTTAGGCAAGGGTATGTGTGTTCTCTAATGGTGATAAGATGTTGACACTGATTTTTAAAGTGACTTTGAAATAATTACAAATTTTAAGTGTTATGTATTCTTAAATAACTGTTCAACACTATTTGCCACTAGTCTTTGCAATAACAAAACAGTTCAAAGATGGTGTTAATTTACCAACACCACTTAGCTTGCCAAGGAAGATTTTTTTTTTAACATGGAAGGCTTTAAATAATGTTGCCTTATGGATAAATTCATTCAAGTGAAGGAATAAGCCACTAAGCAAGAATTACTTAGAACTACTCAGATTTATCTGAGGGTTTTGGATAAAACTCTGCATTAAGTAAAGGAACAGATGGACACCTGCTATGTTTTTTGGCAACTTGTTTTCTCATACATAAACAAATAGACTGTGTTTGTATGTGTAGGAAACACCTCTTTGACCTTTTCCATTAGTACAAATACTGCATATGTCTATTCTGCAGATGCTTTTTAAAGAACATATTAGGGACGCCTGGGTGGCTCAGGCAGTTAAGTGTCTGACTCTGACTCTTTCCTTTGGCTCAGGTTATGATCCCAGGGTCATGAGATCGAGCTCTGCACTGAGCCTGGAGCCTACTTACCATACTCTCTCTTCCTCTGCCCCTCCTCTCGGAGGTGTGCCCTCTCCCTTTCTAAATTAAAAAAAAAAAAAAAAGAACATGTTAAATTTCTTGGTACTTATCTAATCATATTGATACTTTGATATTGCTTTTAAGGTATATTAAAGGGCATAGAAAAGAGTTGGTTAACATTTTGTTGGAAACTGCACTTATAAAATTAAATAGTTAATTTTATTACAAATATAATATGTTTTTGTACAAGTCTAATGTCAAAGAATATAACTATATGTTTTTATATTACCTTGCATCTCTTTGAAACACCAAGCCAACTCAAGTTTGGGCTTAATCGTTTTTTTTATTATAGTTTCTTATCAACTTGGTTTCCATATAACACCCAGTGCTCATCCCAACAAGTGCCCTCTTCCATGCCCATCACCTTGGGCTTAATTTTGTAAATAAAAACTTTTGAAATCAAATAAAAATATGGAAATAAACTGAAAATATTACTGAAAATAGAACTACAAAGAGAGTTCAGTAAAGATAAAAAACTTAATACTTGAAAATATGGATATAATTGTAATACCATAATGAATAATTTTATTAATTGCAAGAATAAATGGACACATATACCATGTTCCAGGATGGAAAACAGACTCAGTATAAGAATGTTTATATTCTCCAAATTAATTTATAATATTGAATTCATTATTATCACAAATGTTAACTTTATAATTTGATTATAATTTCCATCCATATAAGAAAAAAAATGTATGCAATTAGCTAACTTTCAAGGACAACAGCAGTGGACAGCAGTTCTTTTCTCATATAACAAAGATACAGGCAGAAATTTAAGCTGTGGCACTGACAATGCAAGATTACCTTCGAACATCTAAAAATCACCTTCTTAGGGTACACGAAAACATTGCCATTTCTTGAAAACCACTAGCAAATGTTTAAGCATAGGTATCAAGCTCCTATGTCTGTTACTCTCCCATAGGCAGGGACATGGTTACATGTAGGGATGTAAGTATTACAGATATATGACCTCTTCCAGATCACATCCAGAGAAGTATATAACCACTAATTGCCTGTTCTCATGTTAGTTGGCACTTACTTGGAATATGCTGACTGTGTAATTATGTGCTTTTTTTTTTTTTGCCATGCTACATCCAATAATAGCTCATTATTATCTTGCAACTAGCTGTTTTGGAAGTATTTACACCACAAAAAGGGGCAAATAGTGTATATATAAAAGTCCTCCCCACCCACCACCCCCCACCCCCCGCCTGCTCCCATCAAGAAAGTTTGATGTGAAACATTTACTATCAATCACCAAGGAGTATTATACTTGATTCAGAGATTAAAAATAGAACATTTTGAGTCATGACAATGATGTGTGACCATGGAAGTGAATAGCTGAAGAAATTAGAATCAGAAGTCTGCTGGTGGAGCAATAGTGATTACCCTCAAAATAGTGATTTAAAGTGGAGAGGAAGACAGTGAATCAGTTTCTATTTCTTTAGATTGAAGACATGGTAAATTTCTGGGAGACAGTTGCATCACTAGAAATTTTTAAGAAAGAGTATGGGATAGTTATTGACCTTTGGTCTCAAAGGGACAAAGATTTTGACAAATATATCAGGGAATTAATAATTAGATGTAAAAATGGGAGCAAACAGTTGTATTTTTAGCCTACATTAAATCATTAAACTTGATATTTCTATAAATAATATATTACTTTCATTGTAAAATGTATTCATTGCATTACAAAGGACAGTATGATTTTTTTATCCTGGATTTATCTGAATTAATTTAACTTTTATATTTTCTCTTTCCTTTGATAAAAGTACTTCATTTTTCCACTTATTGTAATCTTCAAGTTCTTATTACTTTTTAGTTGTCATAAACAAGAGTATTGAACGATAGCCATATAATAATACCTAACACAAATATAATTTCAAGAAATAGCTTCCAAAACATTTTTCTTAGCAAATACAAAAATGATACATTTTTTTAATATCTATGTTATGCTCTTATCTTAGAAAGAAAAGTGTTAGTAATGTAATATTTTTATGTATGTATTTTATGATTGGGCTTTTTGTGTTTGTGTTTCTTAATCCGGGATTAGGAAGTTGTAGTTAATATTGTATTTAGAGTCTATTAATATGCTAATGTAGCTATTAAAATATTGTATTTACAGTATTATATTATCCTAGAAGTCTGTGACATTGGAAATATTTTTTTCTTAAATTTCAGTTTTATAACAAAATGGAGAATTTCAGTGCCAAGTGAATGATTATTTTTGGAGGTAATGTAGAAAGAGTTTTCAAATATTCTCTCATATGTAATACTTGTGTAAAATAAATACTCAAAACAACAATATGATGGACATAAAATTTCAGGAAGGTAAGTTAATCATATTTATTATTCACTGTAGGTTTAATGTCTAGCGTTTACTATTTTTCATTCCAAGTAAATGAATGTTTTCTTAAATGAATGTAGGATTCATGATTTTAAAACATCAGGAAAGGTTATGAAAATTTTAATGTATTTTAGTGTTTTAATATATATAAACATAGTCTATCACGTAAGTATATATGCTTAAACCATTTTCATTAGTGTGTTCTAACAGCAGAGGGAGATATTGAACTACAAATTAAGTATTTTTCAGTACACATCTTTTGCTGAATGATTTATAGCCAATTAGACACTTGACTTTAAACTTAATTTTCTTAAGACAATACCTTCTTTTATAAGTCTTTAATAAAGACGTCTTTTCCCCAAGGTATGCTTAGAAAACAACAATGTATTTTATAAAACCTAAAAATTCATATTATGCTAATATTTCACTTGATATTTCACTTAAATGTTTTATACTTAAACATTAAATAACTCAAACCTAATGCAGTGTTCATTTTATTGGAGCTGGCTTGTGCAGGAAATCATGATTCTAACACTCAATCAGACTGGAAAGTTGGTTGTGTGACCCTCACCAAGTTATTTTCCATTCTTAATTTTCACTTTCCTTATCTGTAAAGTGAAGTTAACAATATTATGTCTCTTATAGGGTATTGTGAAGATGTTTTTAATTGAAATATATAATAGGTGTCTGGCACAGTAATTTCTTATTTAAATGTATCAAAATATATTTATTAAGGTTCTTACTATTATCATGATATTTAGAATTCAAATAATATTAAATGAGTGACAACATAACTAATATCCACAATGATGACTCTGAGCTGCCAAGAAAAATATAGACTGTAATACCTTAACACTTTCACAAAAAAACACCAAAATCAAGTCCTTAGGAGAATGATAAGCAGTATTAAGTTGTTACGTTTGTTGTGAGAAGGAAGAACTGGGGAATCAGAATGCCATAGCCCCTTGGCATGCATGATGGCACATTCTCATATCTCACTCCTGTTCCCATTTGTTCTTTAGATAATCCACGGGTTTGGTGAATGCCCACTCCCATCATTAGTACATGCACACGACTTCCATGTCTAAAATACACTTCTGAGTGTTATGGGCGGGGCACATTGGTGGGATGGAGGCAGACACGTCTATTATGAAGGAGAGGTTATGTATCCACTTGAAGAATCTTATCTGGGGTGTCTGGGGTCTACTTTAGGGCAGGCAGTATCTGGGGTCCACACTAGGACAAGGAGACTGCAGAGCTCATTGCATATAGAGCATGAAACATGAATCCGACCCAAAGGGCTTCTGGATTTATATATTGCACAAGAGGCTCTTCCCTCAGGCACATCTAAAGTAAGTAGAGTAGGATCTCCCATAAACTGATTTCCTCTTAATGTCAGTCTTTATAGCAACTTGGTACTCATTGACTTAGAAAGACAAAGAAGTATAGATGGTTATATATATATAATTATACAGTCCTTTAGATATACCTAAATATGTATGAACCATATTATTATGTATATACTGTATACATATACAATTATACTGTATATAATTATACAGTCCTTTAGATATACCTAAATATGTATGAACCATATATATGTACGTTTATATATAAAAAATTTATCTTTGTGTTTTCAGCCAATGCAATTCTTTGCCTACAATTGTCATTAATGCTTATGTATTGAAAGAAATGTTTCAGAAAAAGTATTTTTAAACCCAAAAGTATTCTTTTTAAATTTATTCCTATTATATAGAGAACTAGAATCTGATCTTATTATAAATTATGTCCACTTATGAAGACATTTGTCCTGAGTGGCAATTTTATCTGCTGAATAAACAAATTCTGAAGCCAGAGTAGAGTGGATAGGTTGAAATCTAGACTCTGTCCTTACTAGTTCTATAACACTGTGTATATTACATTTATGCACCAATTTCCTCATTCCAATAGCACTTATCACACAGGTTTGTTCTAAGGATAAATGTGTTACTATGTATTAAGTGATCACACTAGTTATAAACATGATGAGAGCTCACAATTATACCTTCATATACATACATACATACATACATACATACAATGATTTATTATTATTTCTATTAATTTAACATCTAAGGATTTAAAAAAACTTTTTAAAAAGGTAGTTGGAAACTAATGAATAACTGTAGCATGTTTTATTTCCTTTTTTTAAATTTAATTGAGGAACATTTATAAACCCTTTTAAGAATATGATGCATAGGGGCGCCTGGTTAGCTCAGTCAGTTAACCTTCTGACTTCAGCTCAGCTCATGATCTCACTGTTCTTGGTTCGAGCTCCACGTCGGGCTCTTTGCTGACAGCTCAGAGCCTGGAGCCTGCTTCAGATTCTGTCTCCCTCTCTCTGTCCCTCCTCCACTCGTGCTCTGTCTCTCTCAGTCTCAAATATAAATAAACATTAAAGAAAAATTTTAAAAAGAATATGATGGATTAAAAAAGACGAAAAACAATGGAGGGGCACCTGGGTAGCTCAGTCGGTTAAGCGACCGACTTTGGCTCAGGTCATGATCTCACGGTACCTGGGCTCAAGCCCCGCATCGGGCTCTGTACTGACAGCTAGCTCAGAGCCTGGAACCTGTTGCAGATTCTGTGTCTCCCTCTGTCTCTGACCCTCCCCTGCTCACGCTGTGTCTATCTCTATCTCAAAAATAAATAAAACATTAAAAAAAAAAAACAATGGAGTTTGTCAATTATTCTTACAAATAAATATTCAATAATACTTTGTGTCTAATCATGCTCAAATTTGGTTGAACATTTCTTGAAATATACTGTTAACACATTGTAATGATCATTACAGGCCAGCAATGGAACAACTACATACATAATCTATATGTTTAAAGTAAAACTTCAACGGAGCATGCTCTCTCCAGCTTTTAAAGTTGTTAGGAATTTTCAAAAATATCCACCAGAGGGAGCTAAAAGAGTGAAAAAGCTCTAAACCAAAGGAGATGTTAGGAATAATTAATTCTCTTAGTTCTTAATATTATATAATATTCAAGATTAGTTTTAGATTAAAAACTCTTGTTTTCAGTTTTTCTTCTTCTCTCAAATCAAGAATTACTAAACAGTGATTTCTACTAGTATCAAAAATCTGTAATATTTTGTGGAAGACATGTATTCCTGTGTTCCAGAAGGAAAAGCAGGTAAGTGCTATTTTGAATTGCTTCCTTTTTTAAGATAGTTAGGCTATATTTTAAAATTGTTTTACTGGTAAACATTGTTAAAAGCTGTGAGGTTTCTAAAAATCAGTTTACTAATTGTAGTAGATTGGAGTTGCAAATAAAAATAAGGAAATATTTTTTATAAATGCCCCTCTGATCATAATCAAAGAAAAGAATACACCTATTTTGAGGACTATTTGTCTTACTGTATCATGTGACTTCGAACTTATTAGTCTTTGAGGAGGAAGGAATTGAAAGTTTTTAGTTCAAATGAGTGTTTTATGAGGCTTGAATTTTTAGATTGCCTAGGAAAATCTGGAATGATACATCCAAAATTAACTTGAAATTACTGCCGACTCCTTTTCATTACCCTCCCCAAAAGAAACAACAAAGGATATCTATCTGTCCACTTACGGTCATTTGATTATTTTTAATTTTTATTAGAATTGTATTGCTTTTGGCATTTCATTGGTATTTGTTATTTATTATATATCACAATGGTCTATGTCCTATTACAATATTGGGAAACCTGAAAATCATAAATAATATTGCCCTTATTTTCTTAAACATGTAATACTATATGGGATATATACAATATTGAACTGTCATGAGGAAGGCTCAATTATTTCAGAGGAAAGATTAAAGATCAATATAGGTGAGATGTATACAGTAAAATCATCAAAAGGATAATTATATTAAAAATATCCATATGTGTCTTCATGTAGATTTACAAGTAAGAGATAAATGCATTTTTTTATACATTGAATATAGATTCCAAAAGAACAACTCTGGGCATCTAAGTGAATTACAACTCAAAAGCTTATTCTCTCTGTTACACTATACTCTTTAAAACATTATATATCAAAATGCAATATTCCTTATTTTGTTTTACAGTGTTCAGCAAGATCCCTGTTAACAAAAGCAACCAACATTATTCAGTAAAATCTACCATTAATGGTTTATTCACTTTCTTGATTAATATTAATAGTCCAGTGATGGGGCGCCTGGGTGGCTTAGTCGGTTAAGCGTCCGACTTTCGCTTGGGTCATGATCTCGCGGTTCGTGGGTTCGAGCCCGCGTCGGGCTCTGTGCTGACTGCCAGCTCAGAGCCTGGAGCCTGTTTCAGTCTGTGACTCCCTCTCTCTCTGACCCTCCCCTGCTCACGCTGTCTCTCTCTCTCTCCTAAAATAAATAAAAAAACATTAAAAAAAAAAATAGTCCAGTGATGACAGTAATAATTCAGTAACTATTTTTTTCTACTAATCCCATTGTTATCAAGTAAAAATAATGCAAAATAAAATAATTTCTGAGTCACTTGTTGAACTAGGTATTTACATTTCTCAGTAAACATGTGTTTCTTTGTCAAATATTTTCTTTCTTTACAGAATATAGATCCAAAACTTTTATTTGTATCCAAATGACTGTAAAAATTGGTATTTAAATTTCCATGTGAACTAATCAATCCTAAATTGGTGAGGGTGCTACTTTCTTTCCACAATGTGGAGATTATCTCCATATGGATGATTTTGAGACATAATTAAATAAATATACATATATGCATGTATTCATGGTCATAATATGTACTGCTTTATCTTACTGATATAATACATTGAACTTAATGAAACTGACATGTCTTGTAAAAATGCATGAATACTACAATTATGGGATTAAAACAGTTTGAATACGTTTGCATTCCTCGTGACACAGCAGTAGTTGATAGGGAGAGTCAGTGGTGTCCAATTTGTGATTGGCAATTGAAAGACATCCAGAAATTTTAACTCTCCTGCAGGTGAACCACCAAGCTGAGTATCTATCATGCTTGATTCAGTGGTATTTGCTTGGCATTGTTGTTAATCATCCTGTAACAAAGTGATCTGGTCACACAGATTATTTTATAATAACTGCCAAACAGCAATATTTGGAAAGATCTAGGGGATCAATTTTTTTTTAATTTTCTGTCTTGATCTTTTGCATTAGTTTTTGTTATTTGGACAAAATTTTTTAAAAAATAATAATAGATATGCATTCCTAGGAACAGTAAGTGTCCTAAGATTACATGATAGTGAGAAAGACAAAGACATTATTCAACTTGAATAACTACTTATTTGAGTGTTTCCTATGTGTAACTCACTCTGTAGTACTATAGAAAAAATACAAAGTAGATAATAGCCTTCCCTAGAGGAGTCTTTACCATCAAAGTAACTCCCAGTCTACCATTATTACACTGGACTTTGTTCTCTTGCATACTGCTCATTATTCATGCAAAACATTCATCAACATTTTTAGTTGTATATAGATATACATATGTATAGATAACTAAATATATGTATATACATATACATATATACATACATACATACATATATATATTTAGTTTCCCCAAACACTTATGTATGACAAGTTTCCCAAGCCACATACTATACTATAGTATAACATACTATATTTATACTACTATAGTATAACATACTATATCTATCATATAAACTCCCTCTAAGACATACAGACTTTTTACTGTAAAGTTTGGTCCTTAAATTTCTGTGTCAACTAATCAATGTTAGGTTTGTAAAATTATTACTTCCATCTCACTCTATGGAGATCATCACTATATAGATGATCTAAAAGCATAATTATATATAGACATAGATGGAGATAGAGATATATAGACATATGATATTCATGGTTATGATATTTATCTTACTGAAATAATGCAGTGAACTAAATAAAACTGATGGCATATTTGGAAAAATGGCTAAATATTACAATTATAATAGTAAAATATTTAAAATAATTTGCACCCCTCGGTGAAATCATTATTCATGATGGACATATACAAATGTCTGTCTCATGTACAGAGATGTTACTGCTAAAAGGTGAGAAATTTTCTATTTTTCTTTATACAAAGGTCATGTTCCTTTAGTTAAATTGTATGTTATTGTCAGAAGATAAAGTATCCATGATCATTATGCTCTGATTCTTTTAACAGAAACAAAAAAAAAAAAGTAAGGATGGTAAATAATTGTTTCAGGCTTCTTTTCCAGTGAAGCATGAAAGAGAACCCTAAGGGGCACCTGGATGAGTCAATCAGTTAAGCATCCTACTTTGGCTCAGGTAATGATCTCAACAGTTGCTGAGTTTGAGCTGTGCTTCAAACAGCTCTATCTCTCAAACATAATGAATAAACATATCCTTTTTGAATAGGATTTGTGTAAATAAGTCCAATTTACATTTTAAGTAGACTTTGCCCTATTATTTTTAAAGATTTTTAAAAATTTTATAAGAGGTATTAATTCTGTACACAATCAACAGGATTGGAATACAAAATAACAAGTAGATTTAGCTTTTCTTATTTCTTTTCGGGTTTTCCTTTAGGGTTTTACAATGCAACATACACATTTTCAAAAGTATATACAATTTTAAAGAATACTTTTAGCTTGAAATAAGAAGCAGGAAACATGTCTTTATTAATGGTTGTATAACTAGTGCACAAATTCTCTACATATCTGTAAATTTAAATATTATTTACAAATCCTGTAATATTAAATTTTAATAACATTATCTTGAGTTTCATTGTAATTCTCTGAAACTACATAGCAGACAGAGCCCACAGGACTGCTATTACTCAAGAATTTGTTTTGAGTATTTTTTTATTATATACCTACTTTCAAAGTGACCCTAATTTGTTATTATTTCCTTGTTTAAATATATCTTCAGAGAATGAAATCATCAATGAATATTTAAAATCCATCTATAGTATTATAATCCACAAATGGTCACCAAGGGTTATATTTCTACTTTCAAAATATGTCAATATGTCTCAATCTACACCACGGATAGTGGAAAGACCTTTCTCTTCAAGCCTTCCAGATTCTTATGTTAAAATCAATCAGACATACGTTTTTATTTTACCACTTAAATGTGGCACTAAAAAAAAGTGGGCAAATGCTCTGATGTAGAGCTAGTTCTATACAGCATAAATCAATCTCTTTCACTGTTATTAAGTTTTCTTTCCTCTTTCCAATGCTTAATGTTGATCTTTTCATTCTATTTGTCCCATATGCCTTATCAGTCCAACAAATTCCATAAAATATTCTTCTGTCTGGCCTTTGTCACCATCAGATACGTAAAATGATTCCCCACCCTACCCGACCCCATCCACGTGAGCAGAGAAGAAAAGGCATTCTTGAGTCCTGGTGTTATGGCTGTGCACTGTGCTGCCTTATGTACAGAGCTGCTCTAAAATGACTAACAAAGGTAGGTTTATTTCTTCTGGCTGCTTGGTAATTTCACTGTAATTAGAGGTTTCCTGTGTGTCCCTGAAGATGCACATCCTAAGAAACAGTTAAAAGTCACAATAAAACATAATGTAGACTATGTGGTTAAAAATAATTGATTACTTTTTAACATCATCCAATATGGAGTCACTGGGGGTAAATTATGTGGAAAGATTAATAAAATCTAGTATTAATTATCATCACTTAGTGAATTTATTGTTAAAACTTGGAAAAAGATACACCAGGAAAGTATTTTTCTGTGTAACAATTGGAAATTTAAAATAATGTTAAATTAAATGTTGTCCAATAATCAACAACACATTCCGCCATAAACAATTTGGAAAGAATGGCGGCATGACTGACTTAGTGAAAAAACTGAGGAATTAGCATTAACAAATTCTAGAGAACAATGGATTTAGCCATAATCAGTTTGCATGTACTATTATATATTTTTACTATTGAGTTTAATATAATGCTGAGTAATTCTGTACCATTATTCCTTTGAACTAAGTTCAAAGTTACAGGATGCCTCTCAAAGAATTCTTTACCCAGGCATTCTTTGTGTTTCCCATCCAAAATCTAGGAAAAAGCAAAGAATAATAATTATAAAAAAGGGGCTGGAGTTACTTCTCCTCTTCCTTACCACTGAATTGACCACTAATATATGTATGAGGACAACATGTCATATGTAGATAAGGAATTTGAGGTAAAAAAAAAACTTGGGTTATCTGTAGATTATGGATAAAATAGACACATAATCAAATTGGAGAAAATGAGAGAAACCTGTGTCGATCTATAGGGTGTTTAGTTCTAAATGTCCACATGTCTGTTTGAACCACAGGCTGTTTGAATCTCCACGGACTGTACTTCCAGAACATTTCTCCTGTGGCCTTGCTTCCAAAATTAAAGGAACACATTTAGAGAATTGTGTGTACAGTGCTGGGAGGAAGTTATTCTAGTTCCTTGTTTTCCCATTGATTCTAACTGCATGTTGTCCCTACCTATCTAAATCATTAGATTGAGTGAAGTTAATGTAACCTGGCCATCAGCGAGCAGCAAATTGGGCCTAAGATTAATTCCTTTTTTTTTCCTTGTTTCCTTTAGTCTCTCATTCCTTATCTTTATCATCTTTCCCCACCTCCTTATCAGTATCATTATCTCTATATCATCTTAAAACACACAATGTCAGGAAAATAAATGAAACACTTAATGAGTAAAAAAATATAAAGGAATGTGAGGATATTAAAAACTGCTTCAAAATCCATATCTTTTAAAGCAACTATCCCACACTAAGAATATGAAAACTTTATGAATTTGAATGCATATGCTGAAGACAGTCATTAAATAATAACCCAATCTGATATTCTCCCATTTTGATGATTTAACCTACATAAAAATCTCTTTTTTAAAAATAGCCTCTTTTTATTTTCCCTTAAAATGAGACCTAATATTATACAAGCAGGCTCTAGAACCTATAGTGAAGGGTATTTCTAAGTATAAGCTATTTCAAAATGAATAAATAATAGTGTCTAATATATTCATTTTGGATGTGAAGAAGTTCAGGAACTTAGAATGCAGGTAGAAGCAATGGTTTTTTAAAACCAGGCGTTTTGAGAAATAAGGAATCTGACAGTTGAGAGTTTTATTAGTGATGATTCAGAAACTTTTGAGAGTTGAAGAAACAAGTAGCTTTATAAATAGAACCTTTTTAGGAAAAAAATGCTCTCTCCAGTGAGTACCATAAAAACCAGGATATTGTAGTTTCTACATATTCAATCTACTTGTTTCATTTTACTGAAAAGACATCATTTCATATTTTGGAGAGTGATAAGTAATGTTTGGAGAGTGATAAGTAATGTTCAGTTAACAACAACCATCTGTAATAAAGTTTCTCGAATGTATTTTATAGTAATCATACTTCCATTCCAAATAAATATTATCTTAACTGCAAAAGAACCTCATTTCTAGTCTCATTACTGAACATTAGCTGTAGGGAAAGAAATAATGAAGTATATTACTTAGAGTCTCTGACATGAGGCTTTAAAAAAATCAAATGGTGAATACAAAAATGCAAATATTGCAGGAAAGTAGTTCACGTGAACACTTTAATAATCAGTGCACCATTTCAACCACAAATACCAGTAAGAAACAAAATAAAAAAAAGCAAAACCAAACCGGAAGCAAATATTCTACAGGCCACATGCTGACAGCTTTCCTGCACATGTGTGTGCAAACAGTACAGCACTGTGCTAGCTGAGAACTTAACATAATGTGTTATTCAGCTTTTATACAATGTTTAAAATGGTACATCATTATTTCCATCAGAATTTACTTGCACTCTCTTTGGTATTGAAAGGGAGGGGAAAGGCCATTTGCAGAAAGAGGAGGAGTTGAGCGGTCCCAAGGTGGAGCCGTCTCTTGTGTTAAATGACACTGGCTGGGTAAAGCGCTCTGCTAGGGAAGGGCTTAAAGGCTGAGTCAAAAGCCAAGAAGTCTCTTTATTTACGCCTACCTCCCAGCCCTTGGCAATCTGACTAATAACAAACTGAGCTAACAAGAAAGACTAGAAAGGGAGGAAAGAGACCACTGCTGCAGCTTGGATCTACAACCTAAGAAAGCAAGAGGGATCAACCCCAGCTCTGTGAAACATCTTGTTTATTTCCTGCGTTCAGCAGCTTGCAAATGGTTAACTATATGCAAAAAAGTCAGCATAGCTGTGAAGTATGCCGTGAATTTTAATTGGGGAAAAAAGGCAACTGCTTCAGGATGATCTTGCATGCACTCTGCCTGAAATATTTTCAATGAAATGCTCAGCATTTAGTCTTTGAGCTGAGGCTTTTAACTTTATGAAGCAATGGGACCTGCCAAAAAGTGAAATTTGAGAAGAAAGTACGCGGTGGTTGGTGTTTTCCCTTTTAATAAAGAAGCTGAATTTACTTTGAACATCTCTTCCAGCTGTGCATTACAGATAACGTCAGGAAGAGTCTCTGCTTTACAGGTAAGATGAATGTTTTCAGGCTTTCCGAATACCTATTTCTGCATGATCTTAAAGTGATTCAATTTGCATATTTGCCCTTTAAAAAATAACTTTGCATTAAAAGATATCCCGTTTCATTCTTACTCATGGGCACAACTAATACTGTAGCAGATGCCTGTTTTCTGCGAGCAGCAGACAGTCCAACAGCTGGCTGAACAAATAATACAAGATGCCACTATGTCTTTCATGACATGCAGTGTGTTATTGGAAACTAAGTATGTGTGCCTTCTGAAGGAGAGAGGACTTCCAAACAGAGTCGTTGAATTTAAAACATAAGCCAAATATTACAAGATTCTTTGTATTTTGTATGCTGCTTTTATTATTTCCTGACTTAAAAGTACACATTTTTGACCTCTTTAACATTGGATCAGATGTTGTCAATATAGAACCAGTCTTCAAATTTGTGTGTATTTCTGAAAAGATTACAAACAGTGCTCTAGGACATTCTGAAGAACATAAAATGAACATAAGATTATAAAAATAACCAGATAGTGTCATCTGAAAGTTATTTACTGTTTTCTCAAGATGAGGTGACTGGTGAAATGAATAATATTTTTTCTTAGTAATCTATGAAGAAGTACTTTAGTGTTTGTGGAAGCTAATCCACAAGTTGAAGACTTCCAACTGTAAGTCGTTGGATTCTAAACATAGACTCTGAGCTGTTTAAAATCAATTTCCCCATGGAAACATTTAGTCTGCTAACTTTTCCTTCATATAGAAAGGCACTATGATTTATTTCTTCAGTTGCCTTTTACCATTCAGAAACTTCTTACTGTACCTGGTTTCAAAAAAACAATATATTTTCATGGGATGAAAACTTTCAAGATTCTTTATTGAGGTTTGGGGATGTTTTATCAGAATGTGAATTTTAATTCGGTTCAAAGTTATTGTTCACATTCCATTAAAAATAAATGAAAGCAAATACCATTTGGAAAAGTTGAAGAGTTTTGAGATATGGTGTTTATTTACCTTTCAATTTAATGTATATAAATTTAAGGTGCACTATTTAAAGAAAAAAATGCCACTAAATGCCATTAGAGTTATATGTATTTAACTTATCAATGCTACCATCTCAGGGTTAGAATCTTTTTTAAAAAAATTTCAGCTGCGTGTCTTAAATTTGTAAGGAGCCGCAATATGTGATGCTGTTATCCTCAACTGTCATTTTTTGTTTACCATATTAGAGGCATCCTCAAATGTTTCAGTATTGTGCCATTTTAGAGTTCATTGTTTGTGACTCTAAGCCTTATTATAAAGGAGATCCACTGTTTAATTATATGATGACATTCAGTGCCCTAAAGCCTGTTTTAAGATCTCATTAGAAAATCATTTCCTGGAAGTTTATATAAGGCATTGTTTATTCTTTTTTAATAGCTAGAAATGTGTTTTAAAGCTCAGTTTTTCTTCTTCAGGTTTATGATATTAACCTCATACATAACAATTTAAAAGCAGCAGGAAATGTCCTACCTTTAGAAATTCAGTATATAGTCCAACAAGTGAAATTTTAATGGTCACTCTTACCCATATTTGTCTAATACTATCAAGACTATACAAACTGCCCTAGACAGCATAGGTTAAAATGAAATTCTTTTTATAGTGAACTACCATCTTACATGGTCAGAGACTCATTTTTCCTCAAGGTTTTTAAATAGATGATAAAATCAATAAGTATCTTGAGCCAAAAATTAAAGCAGCTTCAAACACAGATACAAGTATTAGATGTTGTATTGTGATGTCCAGTTCAAAAATATAAACAGATAAAGGAAATGTGTTATTTATGCATACGTGCATACCTGTATACATACATCCATTTTTTCTAACTCTTTCTAACATTTTTACATTCCTTACAGTTTTCTCTGCTTCTGGCTAATATCATGTATTTGTCTTATACTATAAATCCTTCAGCCTTAGTGTCATCAACTTTGTGTAAAAAAAAAAAAACAGCCTCTTCTTAAATATACACCTTTGTATCATATCAAAGTACCGATGGTTCCAATTAAGTAGCATCTCTCTCATGTATTAAAATGGAGTTTATTTGGCAAATGTGAGCACCACTGATGATATAATATTTTAAATTCTCCATGTCCTAAACTTTATATTTTTATCACAGGGCAAGTTCAAAGTACAGCAAAACATGCTTGTCATCGCATTAGAATAAAATAAAACATAGCTGCAGGAGGTATTCATAGTTTCAAAGTAATATATATTATTTTCATTTTGGAGAAAATCCTATATTTTGTAATTGTGAGGTTCATCTCCTCCCTCCCTCTGCCCACTAAAGTGCATGGCTATTGCATTTTGTTTTACAGAATCAGATTTCATCACATGACAACATGAAGCTGTGGATTCACCTCTTATGTTCATCTCTCCTTGCCTGTATATCTTCACAGGCCCAAACTCCAATGTCCTTGGCCAGAGGTTCTTGTGATTCTCTTTGCAATTGTGAGGAAAAAGACAGCACAATGCTAATAAATTGTGAAGGTAAAGGTATCAAGAAGTTATCCCAAATAAGTGTGCCACCATCACGACTTTTCCACCTAAGTTTATTAAATAATGGCTTGACAATGCTTCACACAAATGACTTTTCTGGGCTTACCAATGCTATCTCAATACACCTTGGATTTAACAATATTGCAGATATTGAGACTGGTGCATTTAATGGCCTTGGCCTTCTTAAGCAACTTCATATCAATCACAATTCATTAGAAATTCTTAAAGAGGATACCTTCCATGGACTGGAGAACCTGGAATTCCTACAAGCAGATAACAATTTCATTACAGTGATTGAACCAAGTGCCTTCAGCAAGCTCAACAGACTTAAAGTGTTAATTTTAAACGACAACGCTATTGAGAGTCTTCCTCCAAACGTATTTCGGTTCGTTCCTTTAACCCATCTAGATCTTCGTGGAAATCAGTTGCAAACATTGCCTTATGTTGGCTTTTTAGAACACATTGGCCGGATATTGGACCTCCAGTTGGAGGACAATAAGTGGACCTGTAATTGTGACTTATTAGAGCTAAAAATTTGGTTGGAAAACATGCCCCCACAGTCTGTAATTGGTGATGTCGTCTGCAACAGCCCTCCATTTTTCAAAGGAAGTATACTAAGCAGACTGAAAAAGGAATCGATTTGCCCCACCCCGCCAGTGTATGAAGAACATGAGGATCCATCAGGATCATTACACCTGGCAGCAACATCTTCAATAAGTGAAAGTCGCATGTCAGCCAAGACCACACCTCTTCTAAAACCAACCACCAAAGCACCAGTTTTGATACCCTATATTACAAAGCCATTCACTCAGCTTCCAGGACCTTACTGTCCTATTCCCTGTAACTGCAAAGTACTATCCCCCTCGGGACTTCTAGTACACTGTCAAGAGCGCAATATTGAAAGCTTATCAGATCTAAAACCTCCTCCACAAAATCCCAGAAAGCTTGTTCTAGCAGGGAATATTATCCATACATTAATGAAGTCTGACCTAGTGGACTACTTCACTTTGGAAATGCTTCACTTGGGAAATAATCGTATTGAGATTCTTGAGGAAGGATCATTTATGAATCTGACAAGATTGCAAAAACTCTATCTAAATGGTAACCATCTGACCAAATTAAGTAGAGGCATGTTTCTTGGTCTCCACAGTCTTGAATATTTATATCTTGAATACAATGCAGTTAAGGAAATATTGCCAGGAACCTTTAGCCCAATGCCTAAACTTAAAGTTCTCTATTTAAATAACAACCTCCTACAAGTTTTACCACCACATATTTTTTCAGGGGTTTCCCTAACAAGGATAAACCTGAAAACAAACCAGTTTACCCATCTCCCTGTAAGTAATATCTTGGATGACCTTGATTTATTGACTCAGATTGACCTTGAGGACAATCCCTGGGACTGCTCCTGTGACCTGGTTGGATTGCAGCAATGGCTACAAAAACTGAGTAAGAACACAGTAACAGATGACATCCTCTGCACTTCTCCAGAGCACCTGGACAAAAAGGAATTAAAAGCACTAACTAGTGAACTTCTTTGCCCTGGTTTAGTCAATAACCCATCCCTGCCAACTCAAACTAGTTACGTAATTGTTAGTACTCCTACAACCACAACGACAGCCGATACTATTTTGAGATCACTTACTGATGCTGTACCACTATCTGTTCTAATACTAGGACTGCTGATTGTGTTCATAACCATTGTGTTCTGTGCTGCAGGGATAGTGGTTCTTGTTCTCCACCGCAGGAGAAGATGCAAAAAGAAACAAGCAGATGAGCAGATGAGAGACAATAGTCCGGTCCATCTCCAATATAGTATGTATGGTCATAAAACAACTCACCACACTACTGAAAGACCCACTGCATCACTCTATGAGCAGCACATGGTGAGTCCCATGGTTCATGTCTATAGAAGTCCATCCTTTGGCCCAAAGCATTTGGAGGAGGAAGAAGAAAGGAATGAAAAAGATGGAAGTGATGCAAAACATCTCCAAAGAAGTCTTTTAGAAAGGGAAAATCATTCACCACTCACGGGGTCAAATGTGAAATACAAAACCACAGACCAGACAACTGAATTTTTATCTTTTCAGGATGCCAGTTCTTTATATAGGAACATTTTAGAGAAAGAAAGAGAACTTCAGCAACTGGGAATCACAGAATACCTAAGGAAGAACATTGCTCAACTCCAGCCTGACATGGAAGTACATTATCCTGGAGCCCATGAAGAGTTAAAATTAATGGAGACTTTAATGTACTCAAGGCCAAGGAAGGTATTAGTGGAACAGACTAAAAATGAGTATTTTGAGCTTAAAGCTAACTTACATGCTGAACCTGACTACTTAGAAGTCCTGGAGCAGCAAACCTAGATGGAGAGATTGAGGGCTTTTGCAGAAATGCTGTGATTCTGTCTTAAGTCCAGTCCTTGTAAATAAGTGCCTTACATGAGTGTGTCATCAGTCAGAACTAAAGCACAGCAGTAATCCTATGGAAAAAAAAAAAAAAAAACAGAAGAAAAAGAAACTCAGGGATCATTGGGAGAAGCCATTGCATTATCTTTAGGCAATTTTTGCCTGCCCCCTGATAAAATAAATCCTTGCATGTAAATCGTCCAAGGATTATAGTAATATTTCTTCATATGCTTAAAAGTGTTTCAGAAAAGTCCTCTTGCACATCTAAGAGGGTTGAGTATTTAAGCAACCCTTATTTTCTTGAATTACTTGACCAGTGGATGAAATAGAATTGGGTTTTGTCATTTAAAAACTATACCTGTATATGTAGTTATTATAATATGTAAGGAATATATTGTTTCTATAATCAGTATATATCACAAAAATGTACAGTGTCAGATACACCTAATTTTCTTGCAATAAAGGCAAAAGGACTGGAACTTTAAAATTACCACTATTAATAGTAAAGAAAAAAATAGAAGGTTGAATTAGTAGGCTATGAGGGGCCCAAAACTTCAAAGTTTTCATGTGAGGGTTAGAAAAATACCACTGCTATGCTTTCTGAATTTAAAAACAGGAGTGATTAATAGTTCAGGTGGATGAATAAGCAAACTTTTTTGGTTTTTCTGCACATTTTGTGTGGACAATCTTATTGTTAATGCTGCTGTGAAATAAGGTATGTCATTTGTGCTCAAAGTTCATGGTTTTTCTTGGGATATTTTGAAAATGCTACTGATATTCAATTGTAAATATGATTAGTGCATAAATTAAGTTTGGTTTCTTTCATAGCATTAATCCTCTGTAAATCTGAATGACCATGATAGAAATATGTTTCTTGTGGCAAGTAATAATTCACAGGTGTAAAACAAATAGGAAAAGTTGTGTTTTAAAAAATCTTTATTGACGTAAACTGATAGTTGCCATAAATTAGTAGCAAAAGGCACGTCTAAGGGTAAGTGTTTTAAGTTGCCTCAAGAATGGGACAGTGTAGCTTTATTTTACAAGAAAGTATAGCTAGATTTCTATGAACTATTTATTCTGTACAGTTTTGTATATTTTTGGTTCGCAAAGGTAATTATTCTTGGGTGCCTTTCAAGAAGATTAAAAATACCACTCACAACAATAAAAATAAAATGAAAACTCTCTTTTTTAAATGAGCTTTCTTAAGTTAATCTGATCTGTAATCTAACCAAGTCAGGATTTACACAAACACACACATGCACTTATGCACATGCATGAGGAGGAAGATTCTCTCTGCTATCCACACAGAAGCATCTTGTTCACCATCTGCACAAAGGCCGTATTGGGTCTGGGTATGATTCACATGGAGCCAAACCTAAGTCTGACTAGTAGTTTTCCCAGTCCAGCAAATCATTTTCCTGCTCACTACAAATGAAAGTGATTTCTTTTTCTTCTTTCTGATTACAGAACCAATGACACAGCAGATTTCCACAAGGCAAAATGGAATTAATTAAGGTGATCTAATTCTGTCTTCTGAACACCATGCAGATCCATGCACAGGGTTAGGAAGGAACATATTTCAAAGTAGAAAGGATTTTCTTTAATTTACTTACTATTATTTTCGTGATTCCTGAATGTTCTATTAAATGTTTTGGTTTTCAACACTCAAGTGTCTGCAATACTAGCAAATTATACAGTATTTCCTTGATTTTGAATAAGAAGCCTTTCTGCTGATAATGGCAGTAAGGATCTGTATTCCTGGTATGAAAACTACTTATGAGTCTGTTATAAAATCGTATCACTAGGTTTCTTTTAAACTATTGCATATATTAATAGAAAACAGTCAATAATTATGTACTGAAAAGGTTCAATGAAAGCCTAAATTTCTCTATCAGGGCCCAAGATTGGAAAGAACAAAGATGAGAATTCTTTTCAAAGTTGTACTCACTAAGGGAAAGATCTTTGTGCACATGGAATGCTAAATATGTTTCTCCACTAGAACACATCAGCACAATAATGACTAATAGATCCTCCAAAGCATGATTTTAAAAGTTACACTCTAAAGACAAGAACAAAGCAAGAGGAGATTTCATGTTATTGCACTACTTCTATTCACTAGGGTATTTGCCAATATTTTCTGATCCCAATCAAGTACACAGAAGTATTAGAAAGACTTAAAATGTTGCCTGGAGGATGCTTGGAATGGATCCATGAATGCAGACAGAGACATGTCCTCAGGAACATTCTTCTTTTTTGGGGTGGGGTAATTTTTTTTAAACCTTTATTCATTGTTAATCACCTAAAGTAATAATATTCATTCTTCAGCTTATATCAAGATGGAAGAAAGTTGTTTATGAAGTTATGTTAATATATCCTTCAAATTAAATATAACTTCAAAACTAAAATCCAATGAGAGTCTGGATTCATGGTGTAGAAATCATTATGGTTTCCAAAGGGTAACAAATTTTATTTTTATTTTTTTAAGTTTCTTTATTTATTTTGAGAAAGAGAGCGAGAGCAAAGACAGAGGGAGAAAGAGAAAGAATCCCAAGCAGGCTCCACACTGTCAGCACAGAGCCCTGTGTGGGACTCAATAACAAATTTTAAAGGCTTAAATGTTTCAGTGGAATCTGTCTTCTGTGATATGCTTCCCTACTAGAAGTAGTTGAGAGTTGAAAAAGCTAGTGATGGTCTTTAACTCTTAACGGGTCATGTGACCTGTGATAATCACTCAGAACTTTGGTGATTTTATCTGGGTTTTCTATTTCTTCTCACTCCTACCAAACACACATTTTTATTATAGTCTCCGTTTGATTATTTGCTTAAGTGGCAATGTGGTTTCTTTCTTCAACTGCGAGGTTCAAAGTCAAGTCTGAATTCAATATCCCCAGCTTTATTCCCATGTACCTTGGCATTCTAACAATAAACAAACAAAATAAACATAATCCTGGGTTTTTTTTCTAGATGGACATGGAAATTACATTTTGCTCGTTGTATATGAGTGCAATTTCTGATTTATGTTTGAATCTTGAATTTTTGTAGGGTAGTGATATTAGTGTATAATCATACAGAATCAAGTCTTTTTAATTGTGTCAATAGATTGCATTAATTCTTATTTAAGAAATCATTTATCGGGGCACCTGGGTGGCTAAGTTGGTTAAGCATCCGACTTTGGCTCAGGTCATGATTTCACGGTTCGTGGGTTCGAGCCCCGGGTCAGGCTCTGTGCTGACAGCTAGCTCAGAGCCTGGAGCCTGCTTCGAATTCTGTCTCCTTCTCTCTCTCTGACCCTTCCCTGCTCATGCTGTCTCTCTCGCTCTCTCAGAAATAAATAAAAATTAAAAAGTAAGAAAGAAAAAAGAAGAAATCATTTATCACTAAATTACCATGAAAATTCTTACCGCAAATATATGAAGCTATTCTTCAGGTAATCTTCCATTGATCTCCAAACTGGATGGAGATTTTATAATATATATAAGAAAGGATTGTATCAATAATGATGGTTCTCCCCCTTGAATCAATCTTTTATAACATGGAAGAAGAAAGCCTGTCTTTACTGCTCTAATAGTAAGTAAATTGAAATACCAGCTAAATAGCCTTTGAGCTGCCTTGATGTTTTCATCCAATTAATTTAAAAGGCTTAGGCTTTGATCTGGGATTGAAAAGCATGATATGCATATCCCCTTGTCATTAAACACAACTTTTAAAAATATAAATAACTAATAAAATGAGATTGAGTCTTATACGTGTAATTTATTTTTGTGCTTTTTAAAATTTTTATATTTTATATTTTTATTCTTCTGTGGTAACATATACAATCAAACATTTGAAAAAGATGATGGATACTACCAACTTAAAGAATTGACAGTAAACATTTTTTAATATAAACAGACACAAATAAATATCTAAGGAAAGCTCAACGAACACTTCCACATATAAAATTTTGTAAATAATTATCACTGGAGACTCTTCTCTACGTGAAAAGAAAATTATCCATGTGCATAAAGTGCTGACTATTTGGGAAGAGAGGTTTAGGTCTCTCGGTAATTAAGAAATGTTTTTACAATGAATTTAAGGATTCCTCTCTATTTCTTTTCCCTGAACATTTTTATGATACAAGCATGAGTAGCTTCAGTTTTCTTCTTGAGAAGATGGGGAATCCTAAAATTTTGTTCTTGATAGGAAAGTAGACAATTACAAGTCTGACTCAGGAGGAATGACCCTATATCTAAGCACCCATATCAAGAATGATCTCATTGATAATGGATAAGTTATTAAAAATACAATATTCCTTTCTGCATTTTCAATTCCACACATCCTGCATCACATATTTGCCCAAAGATTCCCTGAGGTTTATAACCATAACTGTCTCAAATTAAAAGTTGGATATAATAGCTTATCCTTGAATTATAAGAGTTATAATATTAAAACTATATTAACAAGTTTCTGTATTATATGGAAATAAACATCAGTATCTGTTTTGCAGAACATTTGTTTTTAAAAGAGGAATTTATGTTTACTATATATACATTTATTCTTATGTATATGTAATATAGAGGAGATAGCCAGATATAGAATTCTCTTCTGGCTGCTTCGAAAACATAATCAAACAGACAAGTACTCTTCTATTAGTAAATGTCTTTCAGCAGTTTAGTGAATGAAGGATAGAAACAATTCAAAACAACAAATTGCATATACACACAACACACAAACATTCATGTATTTCCAATAAAATAATTTCAAATTATACACTTTTGAGTGTATAGAGTACTTTTGTCTCATAATTGTAAAACATAGAAAGCAGAAGACCTGAACTTCTGCAAATAGTTATCACATCCTACATATCTTAGGTTCCATCAGTAAGAAAATTGGCATACAAGTAAGCTATTTTGACTTGCTCCCTTAGAATAAAATCTCTGGTCATTTAATCATCATGTCATCATATTTGGCATCATAGATGGCCTTGAACAGATTGTACATACAAAACTAATCATTTTTTGCTCCAATTAATGCCTTCAATTTTAAATTCAGTGTTATCAGTGATGAAATCACCATTAGTGAATGGATGTTAAGTGTATTTACATTCCATTCCTTGATGGTATAAGCAATTCAAAGATATATAAGTCCCCATTGGGTTTCATGATTCATATCTATCATATGGTAATATAGCAATACATGGTAGAAAAAGAAAGTTAACAATAGAGTTCAGAGAAGTCATGATTGTAGATGAATAAGATCAATTTAAATGCTACATATGATTTCATCTTATGTCTAAGATTTTCATAGACATATTTTGGGGCTATTCCTAGCATTCTGCAGTGCTTTGCCAGGGAAGACACTGTATTACGATACAGCAGACACATTTCTCAAATATCAGAACATCATAAACTTCTAGAGTTTATATATTCTATTTTTTTAATTTTACAAATAAAAAGGCTTGACATATTTATTTTGCACTATATAACTAGTAAGAGTAACAAGATCAGAGTTGGAATCCTGTTTTATTATTGTCATTTTATTGGGTTTTGTTTTCGTCTCAGGGCTGTAGTCTTCACCAGACTGTCTGTCATAGCCATGCATATTTATGGATCATGCAGAGACACAGAAATGTATGTCTTAGATTCTGTATTTAGGTAGGACACCCTTTTGCTAAACACTTAATTGAAAGAAAAATCAGACACTTCTGTAACTCTAGACATATATTATGTAACTATAATTGTTCAAAATGACATATGAGCACATTCTAGATACAGCTAGAAAAGTACTAAATGATTAAGTATATTGAACAATGTGCACCTGGCAGACAGAAACTTATTATATAGTTTTTCCTTCAAATTCAGAATAATTAATTACTATTTATCAATAGCCTATATATATTTAAACACAATTTAGTAAGAATTTACTTTCTCTTCTATTTCATAGGCTCAAACATTGACAAAGAAAATATAGTACAGATAGTTCTCATGATATATTGCATTAATTAAAAACATCATGTATAAACATGTAATTTAAATTTTTAATGTTTTTAAATTTATTTCTGAGTGAGAGACAGACAGTGTGAGCAGGGGAGGGTCAGAGAGAGAGGGAGACACAAAATCTGAAGCAGGCTCCAGGCTCTGAGCTGGCAGTCAGCACAGAGCCTGACATGGGACTCAAACTCATGAACCGTGAGATCATGACCTGAGCCGAAGTTGGACACTTAACTGACTGAGCCACCTAGGTGCTCCTAAACATGTAATTTAAATGTTAGAATTATCTTAACACATAGAGATCATGGTATCAGATATTTTCATTATTCTATTTTTAAGACCTCTACTTGAAACAACTTCATCGCTTTGCTAGTGCTTGTAAGTTAAAATAAAGATTATCATTTCAATGAATATATCATTTGTATCTTATGGAAACAGCTTTATAATATGAGTAATTTTTTATTTATATGTTTAAGTTTATTTATTTATTCTGAGAGAGGGAGGGAGAGAGAGAGCACAGGAGGCACAAAGGGAGCTGAGGAAGAGAGAGAATTCCAAGAAATCCAGCTTATCATTTTTAAAATACAGATCCTGCCTTTGATTGTATCTATAAAATCATCACCATGTTCTAAGTCACCTAGATTTTGTCTGATGTTATCTTCTAGCAGTTTTATAGTTTTGATCTTTATATGTAGGCCTACCATACATTTTGAGTTAATTTTTGTGAAGCGTGTAGTGCCTGAATCTAGATTCTTTTTTTTTTTTTTGTATGTGGATGTTCATTTGTTGAAAAGACAATATGATGGATTTAAAATCACATACAATTTATAAGACACTTGAGTGGCTCAGTCGGTTGACTGTCTGACTTTGGCTGAGGTCATGATCTCATGGCTTGTGAGTTCAAGCCCTGCATTGAGCTCTGTTCTGACAGCTCAGAGTCTGAAGTCTACTTCGGATTCTGTGCCTCTACCTCTCTCTGCCCCTGCCCCTTGCTCACACTTTCTCGCTCTCTCAAAATAAACAAATATTTAAAAAAATTTAAATCACACGCAATTTAAAAATAGTTTATTCACAATATAATTTCATTGTAGTCTTTATATTTAATATTTGAGTACCAATAATGCCATGCATTATTCCATGTCTGAAAGAGTATAACGTTTAGAACAGAAAAATGTCAAGTTTTAAAGATTAGCATCATTGGGTCTGAATTACATGAACATACAATGTTATAACTGAGTTTAACTGGAATTTTCTTAGCAGTGGTGCTTTATAAGATCTGCCCATAAGTAGATTATACCCATAAATTTACACAAGTGATGAAGTCATATAAAATTTAGTGTTTGCCTACCAGACACTTATACCCAGTTGTATGTGCTTTATATATATTTAGTTTAGCCTTCATACCAAACCTGCAAGTAATGTCATTATCCCCATCTTACCTCATTAAGTGAATGAGGCTCATGAAGTTAAAATGCCCAGAGTTAAACACAAAGCAGCACTCAAGTTCAGATTTCCCTGACTTAGAAAATTCTAACTTCTACTGTCTTATCATTCCTCAACTCACAATGATCTCAGAAAAAATTTCAAAATGTGTAACCATGTCATGTGAATGGGTTAAACACTACATTGTTCACACTTGCAAACATATTTTTTCATCACATTTATCATATTGTTTCAATTTTGAGTATGCTTATTTAGCTTCCACTCATGCCTTAAGCTTATCAATATAAATAGTAATCTTTGATATTTAAGAGGTCTCCCTACCATTTGTTTACATTTTATTTAATTTCAAAAAGAATTACTGAGAAACACATGTATTTCAGACACTGGTGAATCACCTCATTAAAGATTCCTCATCATTCACACTTTCAACATTATATCTCTGATGTATATGAGAAAAAAGGAGTAAATTTGCCTAATTTTAAAAATTTTATTAATGTAGGTAATTACAAATAAACAACAAAGTTTGCTGTAAAATGAAGAGCTTGGTTTCCATTTATAAAATCTATGCCCTGATGCCTTTGGATTTTTAACCCTATTCTCTGTGTCCTTTTTCTTCAGAGACTCATCCATAAAGTCTTCTCTAGGCAATGCTTATACACTTTCATTAAGAAGGAGGTCATGATTTTTCCACATGCCCCACATTATGCTGTACAAATAGTCACAGTTTTATTCTGTCTTCTCTACTCTCAATGGGCAGTCAAAGGCATGCAAGTCATGCATAACATTCCTGCTGGTTATAAGAATATGCAGGTCAAGCTCCACCTCCATGCCCTGCACACACCCACTCTGAAAGTAAATTCTCTGCCACATTTTAAAGTCTGTGTCTTTCATTCATCATCTGCCTCTGAATTTGTAGGAACTCTAAACTTACCTATCTAGTTTCCCATGGTGGATTCAGCAGTCCTCATGAAACAAGTTCTAAGCAGTATTAAAAGCAAAATGGAATAGAAAGAGTTCATAGAGATCAATTTGTAAAAGATTATAACTTGAGGATGAAAAGTAGGAGATTGAGGGATTGGATAAAGATGGCTGTTTGATTCCTGCCTCCTTGTATTCTTGGTCTTTTCCATGCTTGATCTTCTTTTCCCATCATGTGATCGTTAACCTCCCATAGCCAAATGGTTGCCAGGGCTCCACGAAGGTTCATGCTCTGGCATCCCTTGGGACATGCGTTTTACTGTTTTATTTTTTTCCCCAAGTGGATTGAGTTTCCTCTTTGAATTATTGCTGTTACTTCCAAGCTAAAACAAAACAATCAAAACACGTTCTCTCAATTACAGCCACACCCAGATGTAAGCAATTTACATGTAAAGATATGTAAAGGAGATTTATCAATCGAAAAATCATATGAAGCTTTGAAACATGGAATTTCAGATGAGTAAAATAATAAAACAATCATTTCAAGAGTAAAAAAGATGCTTTGAGAAGGGCAAGCTGTAGACTGTTCTGTTATAGTACCCCTTGGTAAGATGTGTCTGGATCACGGATAATTCAGTCAAATCAATTCAATAATCCTAAACTGGTACATAATTATAGAATGATATACCTAGCATTTTGAGTGGATGGGTACTCCAGGAACATCAAGTCTAGTGTCCATCCAAGGAAATAATGTCTCTCTAAAAAAATACGGTCACATGATACTAGAAGCATGTGGGAAGAACATATGGTTCAGGGTCAGAAAGACAGGAATTCTCTCTTTTTTTTTTTTTTTAATATTTTTATTTATTTCTAGGAGAGAGAGAGAGAGACAGCGTGAGCAGGGGACGGTCAGAGAGAGAGGGAGTCACAGACTGAAACAGGCTCCAGGCTCTGAGCTGGCAGTCAGCACAGAGCCCGACGCGGGGCTCGAACCCACAAACCGCGAGATCATGACCTAAGCGAAAGTCGAACGCTTAACCGACTAAGCCACCTAGGCGCCCCAGAAAGACAGGAATTCTAATTTGAACTCCATGCTCTATTACATGACCTTGAGAAACTTATTTAAACTATATGAGTCAAAGTTTTTCATAAAGGGAGTAATAACTTACCTTTCAAAGTTGATTTTATTGTTTATTAACACATATAAAATAAAACCTCTGCTTGTACATTTTCAGGAAAGTTCAGAGAGAATGATACTGTAGCAGTGGAAAAGCAGATTTTCTTTAGGAAAAACAATCACATTCTCTGAATTTCATATCTCCTATTTTTTAAAACGATAAATAATAATAATATCCTAATAATTTTAAGATATTGAAGCTTACTGAGCACTCTATGTAAAGGGAATTCGAAAGAATTCATTAAAATATAAATATTCATTTTTATAAATTAAAAAAAAATTTAATGTTTTATTTATTTCCGAGAGAGAGAGTGTGTGTGATCAGGGGAGGGTCAGAGAGAGGGAGACAAAGAATTCGAAGATAGTCTCCAGGCTCTGAGCTAGCTGTCAGCACAGAACCCGATGCGGGGCTCAAACCCACGAACCGTGGGATCATGACCTGAGCCGAAGGTGGAGGCTTAACTGACTGAGCCAGCCAGGCGCCCATAAATATTCATTTTTAACTCCCATTGAGAATTTACTAGTGCTAAATTTTAGGAATTTGTACCTATTTTCAACTCCAATATTCCTCCTTTACACATCTCTTAACTTTATTTTCCATATGATAGCTCATTATATATTTTAAAGAAGATCATTGTATGTATTTTTATTTATTCCCATAGTACTGTTTACCTAGGATCATCTATACAATACCATTTGTTATAATACACTTTATAGTAAAAGTGACAGGTTTTTTTTTTTTTACTATATGTGTAGATTAACTTCAGTACTAAAAATACATTTCTTTATGAAATGTATAGTTATTTTTACAAATCCAGATGGAATTGAGTAAAATACATACACACACAAAGCTGGGAAGGAAGTTGAAATAAAAAGATATAAAAAGATGTAATTTTTATTCCCTTTCTATTCAAAAAGATAAGACAACATAATTTCTTTAACTTACCACCTTACTTTAAAATATTGTTCATGCAGGGTGCCTGGGTGGCTCAGTCGGTTAAGCGTCCGACTTCAGCTCAGGTCATGATCTCGTGGTTTGTGGGTTTGAGCCCAGCATTGGGCTCTGTGCTGACAGCCAGCTCAGAGCCTGGACTCTCCCCTGCTCACTCAGAGAGACTGTGTCTCTCTCTCTCTTTTCTCTCTCTCAGAAATAAATAAAACATTAAGAGGAAATTAAATTACTGTGTATGCTTTTCTAAATAACCTGTAATTTATTTTTTTTATTTTTTATTTTTTTTAGGTAAGCTTCAAGCCCTGCACGGATACCAATGTGGGGCTTGAACTGGTGACCCTGAGATCAAGACCTGAGCTGAGATCAAGAGTCAGACACTTAACTGATTGAGCCATGAAGGCCTCCCCCAACCTGTTCTCTTAAATAAAATTTTGTATCTTTTTGTTTCAGCTGGATTCAAATGATAAATACATTTCTTTGTGATAAATCACTTTCATATATATTCAGATAGGAACCAGGCCAAACACTCATAATTTGGAAGGAATACGAGAAATATATGACAGTATAAAATATAAGACAGTGTGAAAATGCAACAGTAATATTAGAATAATATGAAAAAAAGTCACTTGTCAGGAAGGTTACACTTAGTGAATGAGGAAGGTGTTTGCCCTATAACAGAAGGATTTCTTTCTGTTTTCTCTTAGGATAAAAGATCCTAAGTGCTGTATGCCTGTGCTGCAATAATACAAAACAACAGCAACAACAACTGGAAATAACTGATTTCTAATCTAGGAAATATGATTTTCTTCCTAGCTCTCATATTATGTTACACAATCATGGAACACAGATTCCAACAAAATAGGGAGAGTAAAACTCTCAGCACTGCTTGGGATGACATAAAAAATAAAGTATTTAGCAATAAGACAGATGCATCTATGTGTCAATGTATGAAAACGCATGAAAACGCAGAATAAAATTTCAAAATTATATTTATGCAGATCACAGTTCCAAAAATACATTACTATTGATGTCTAAAGGATTTAAGATGAGGTAATGTCCAAACTCATATCTTACAACACATCCGGATGCGATCAGACTTCAGTTTTACTACAGGATCATAGTTCACCTAATAATTTCCTATTGCTTTTGTTAAAGTTAATACTGCCTTTTCTGTATTCCTACCACTCTTCTCTGTAGAGTCCAGAATAAAGGGGCACACTATATTTGAGTTTCTTTAGCTGATTTTTAACTTCTTCAATACTTTTTTTTTTTAACCCTCGAGGAATAGAATTCTACAAGAAACTAATTACAAGTGACCTTGACCTTTTCACTTGAAAATTAACTTCTCTGATAATCAGTCTTTTTGCTTTGAAATTTAGTAAAATAATAATACAATGACACATAATTGTGTAATTAGTATAAAGTTCAAAGGAAACATGAATTGATCTAGGGCTAGCTAGTGTTTCATCTTAGGGTACTGAATCCTTTCAAAAGAATTTTTTTGTTACCCTTCACTTCAGTGCATGAGTCACACAGACAGCAATAAAACATCAAATAGAATAAAAATAAAAGCATTTAATTGTTGGAGCTCTCAAAATTTTTTGAAGACTCAACCTTTTGCGACTCAATTATAAGAAGTGTGAAGTTGTTAACCGGTATATGAAGATATGTGAGGCTCTTATTTGTAGATCTTATTTGAAGAACAATTATTAGTTAGAGAGATTAAATGAATATAGTTCAGTGTTGTGGCTGGGAAGAATGATATGTACGTAATTCAAGAAGCTGCAGTTCCTTAGAGATACTTAATTTTGCAGTCATTTATGACTATGCTAATAAAAGAAAGGAAATTTAAAAATCTAAGATAAAAAGCAAATAAAAAATTATATGCTATATTGCTTAAATTACACACAAGGTCTCAGGAAAAATGAGTGTCAAGATTTCCTCCTTTCAATTGCATGGAATTTTACAGACTTTTCCATTATCTTTTCAAAAATCATCATGTGTAGCCAGAACTTAAATCACTGGGTGTTTAAGTAGTGTAACATAAGGTGTCCCACAAACTGAAAGTAAGTGATCTGCGGCATAAAGGAACTTCCAATCTTTCGTTATTTTAACTAGACATAACATTGTTGGATCAGGTGAATCTATTACCTCAACCTTAATTTTAGTTCATAGCATCAATCTTATAAACAAAGACACAATCTTAGCTGTTAATAAAAATGCCATTGACATTTTTATGTTTATGCCATTGACGGTTTTATGTTTAACGTTCTCATTTTTCCCCTTATCCAGAGTTGAGTGTGCTAGGAAATTAAAAAAATGGCAGAAAAGACATACAAACTTACAGATAATTCGCGTGTGAAGATATTCAAATGAATCTTTTCTCTTTTCTAAAAAGTTTTGTCAAGATATCTGGAGAATTGAAAAAATAGTATCTGGAAATATTGAGAGGTACTGTGGAAAGTATTATCAAAAGAGTTCCAATTGTCTAGTATACAAAGGGAAACAATGTTTATGAGAGAGAAGAAATATGTAGTACCTCTACAAAATTAAAAAAAATAATAATGTATGCTGTTTTAATAACTTTTAAAATGTTACAGAGTATCATAATACAATAAAAGACATTTAATTTAATATTAAAGAAAGGTTAAAAACCATAATGCCTTTTTTTTAATATTTTTATTTATTTCTAGGAGAGAGAGAGAGAGAGAGACAACGTGAGCAGGGGAGGGTCAGAGAGAGAGGGAGTGACAGACTCTGAAACAGGCTCCAGGCTCTGAGCTGGCAGTCAGCACAGAGCCCGACGCGGGGCTCGAACCCACGGACCGCGGGATCATGACCTGAGCTGAAGTCGGACGCTTAACCGACTAAGCCACCCAGGCACCCCCATAATGCCTTTTAATTGGAGGAGAGTTTATAAAGGAAACAACATTTCGACAACCACTGCCATGATAAATAATAATATTTAATGCCTCATATATATTTAAATTTTCAATCAAGGCAAAACTCTTAATACACGCATCGAGTGTTAGTTATCCTACCTCATTTACATTTTAATTAAGCAACATCTTCGCTATTAGAAGACACTATTGCAATATCTTTGGGTTTTTTTCCTTCCATTTCACTATCAAATAGAGACTGAAGTAATGAGCACTTAATTCAGGCTTTGGATGGTGTCAAAATATTAGCACGATTGGAGGTAATAATGCGTAGGTGGTTGTGAATTTACTCACTTACTGAAATATTCTTCACACACATATTGAAACTATTCTCTCCTGGGTACTTAGAACCCTATGTATCCAATGTGGGTAAAGGGGAAAATTGGGCAGTGGTGTTAGGAAGCCTTGCTTATGACAGGGGTACCATCTCAGCAAGAGTAAGGCTTCCTGACCTGGATTTCTTTTTTTTTATTAAATTTTTTTTTTTTAATATTTGTTTACTTTTGAGAGAGAGGCGGGGAGAGAAAGAGAGACAGAGCATGAACAGGGGAGGGGCAGAGAGAGAGAGACACAGAATCCGAAGCAGGCTCTAGGCTCTGAGCGGTCAGCACAGAATCCAACACAGGGTTCAAATCCACAAACTGTGAGATCATGACCTGAGCCAAAGTTGGATGCACAACTGTCTGAGCCACCCAGGCGCCTCCTCCTGACCTAGATTTCAACATCAGCATGAATTGAAGTAATTCCTTTTAACCTAGAACCACCTTAATTCTATTAAGTAGAACCTAAGACTCTTCTGACAGGTGCCTAGATCATGATAAAGTGAGATAATATACGCAATGCAACGATTTGCCTTGAAAGGAACATGTATTTATATATCAGTAAGGCCTGTTGAGAACCTATTTTGATGAGGAATTCCTGGAAGTTAAAGAGTACTTATGAAATAGAATTTATTTTTCTATAGGTATTTCCTAACATTTGGTTATTTTCAGGGTTATAAAAGTTAGATTTAAAAATATAATTGGAACAGCACCTGGGTGGCTCAGTTGGTTAAGGCCCTCGATTTCAGCTGAGGTCATGATCTTATGGTTTGTGAGAGATCAAGTTTCACATTCAGGCTCCTCACTGATAATATGGTGCCTGCTTGAGATTCTCATTCTTCCTCTCTCTCTCTCTGCCCCTCCTCTGATCTCTCTCTCTCTGTCTCTCCCCATCTCTCTCTCTCAAAATAAGTAACTAAGTTTAAAATGAAAAGTGTAATTGGGGCTTATTAGTTCAATAGGTCTGGCTCATTTTGCTGAGTGAAAAGTTTAGGATTAGGCATTATAAGGTATAAAATGTTTTTAACCAACAAAATTTATTCTTCCAATAGTATTTGATTTTATAAGAGGACTTATCACACCAACCAAAATATATAACCAGCTATGATTAATTTTGTATAAGCATTGTACACAATGCCAATGTCACTGAAGCTTTAGTATTAGTAACAATTTCAAAAAGTAAATGGATATTTTCATTCAGTGATTGCGGAGCAAGAATCCATAAGCTAGAATTAAAGAAACACTGGATAAGGCAATGGAATCAGGGAAGTTTTCTGGAAGTGAGAGAAAAGTGAATATACTGAATTTATATAAATGATCCCCCCCAAAAAGAGTAAGATAGTTACTAGGAATAGGAGAAACACAAGGAAGGGAAATGATTTAGTAAACTGAACAGTTTATAGACTACAAAATTTGAATGGTAACAGCTCTCATGAAGAAAGACAAGATAACTCAGAAGAAGAATTATAAGTTAGTGGGTAATTTTTTATCAGAGTTCTCATTAAATTTGGGATAAAGCAGATAAATGATAAAGATCAGTGTAATCCCCAACACACTTTTATTTTGGCATTTATAGAAAATTAAATTATATGTGTTTGAGCACCTAAGACAAGTATTTTCAACATTTCCCAAAACCTGAAAACAGATTAATGCCTAATTTATTTCATTGTTTACTAAGACTCAAAAACTGACTCCTCCTAATTTTCCAGATTCACTCTGAATATTCCATCTCTGTAATTCATTTTTTAGACAAAATGACCTGTAGATCTTTCTCTGAATATTTTGTGCACATCCCCATATAGTATCATTGAATTATGCTACATCTTCTGTCTCTGAAACAGTCTACAACTTCCCTTCTCAATGAATCTTGCCTCAATGTCTTCAATAGTCTTCATTAGACATTAGTATATATTATCGCTGTCTTGTCCTTACCCAATCTGTTTGTGGACTGCAAAACTTCTGATGTCAGAGGGTATACTTTATACTTCCTGGATATAGCCATTGAATATACAACAGGAACTCAAACATATATCCATAATTCAATAATAGATTTTTTCCTTAGTTTATTAACTGTTTGAGATCCCTGTTTTTCCTTTTGCATATAAATTCTGTTGAAAATCTGTATTCTAAATATTTTAAATCAATGAACTAATCTGTGCACTAATCCCTTAAAAACAATCTGAATTTGATACCACCACTAACTTATTTTCTAAGAGGCGATAAGCTTTGTTACTATTACCATGTATATTTTACATCCCAAAATTTAATTATTGAACAAGAGAATTATAAATATGTGCCAGGAATGTTTGATTAGTTCATTATATACAAACTGTAACTAAGAAAATGTATTGCGATAACACTTAACATGCATTTACCATCTCAAACAGATTTTTAAGAGTGCAATACAATATTGATAACTGTAAGTAAAATGTTGCGCAGCAGATATCTAAAACTTAACCATCTTGCATAATTGAAACTTTATACCTGTTAATCAGCAACTCTATTTCCCTGGGGGGCCACCTTTCTACTCTCTGCTTCTCTAAGTTTGACTATTTTAGGTATCTTCTGTAAATGGTATCATGCAGCCTTTTTCCTTCTCTGTCTTATTGCACTTAACATAATATCTTCAAGGTTCATTAATGTTGCAGCATACTGCAGGATTTCCTTATTTTTTTAAGGCTGAACAATATTTCATTGTATGTCTATATCACATTTTCTTTATCTACTCATCTTTCATGAACAGTTAGGTTGCTTCCACAACTTGATTATTAAGGATAGTACTGCAATGAACATGGGAGTGCTAACATCCTTTTAAGTTCCTGATCTTTATTCTTTTGGATAAATTGTCAGAAGTTGAATTGTTGAATCATACGGTAGCACTATTTTAATTAAAAAAATTGATTAGTGGTGATGGGAAAACTGGGTATCCACATGCAAAGAATTAAATTGAACCTTATCTTGTACCATACAAGAAAATCAACTCATAATAGATTAAAGATATTAACATGCAGTTCTGGAATTGTAAATACTCCTAGAAGAACACATAGGAGAAAAGGTAGATGACATTGATATTGACAATGGTTTTAAAGATATGACACCAAAAACACAGGCAACTAGACAAGTGAGATTGTAATAAATGAGAAACCTCTACAAAGGAAAGGGCAAGAGAATCTGCAGAATAAATGGCAATTTATGATGTGATAGAAAGTATTTGTAAATCATATGCTTGTTAGGTGGTTAATTTCAAAAATATATAAGAAACCCCTACAACCCAAGAGCAAAATAGCTAATATCCCAGTGAAAAATGGGCTAAGTATTTGGGTAAACATTTCACCAAAGAAGACATACAAATAAATGGCCAACATATATAAAGAAGTGCTCAATTTTACTGGTCATCAGGGAAATGCAAATCACAAACCACAATGAACCTCAAACTTCTTAGGACAGCTATTATTTAAACAAAAGTTTAGAAGTATAATGAAGATGTTGAGAAATTGGAAAACTTGTGCACTATTGGTGAGAATGCAAAATGGTGCAGCCATTACCAAAAACAAAGCTACATTTTACTAAGAAATTTCAGTACCATGGTGATGGTGATTTAAGAGTGGAAGATATACTTGCCTATGATTGAATTCTTTTTTCCCTAAACTTATATTGTGTAAGGATGGTGACTTATTGTCTTGCAACTTAAAACATAATTATCTCTTTGGTCAATTTGTTAGGGATGGGGGTGTTGCAATGGATTGGTTGTTAAACTGAACAAATCTATTAGATTCTGATCACATATCATAGCATCTATTTTCCTACGTTTATAGCACTAAAGGTTTTCATTTATTTGTATATTATCTTCAGATTATTACAGATGGCTAAGGATCGTAAAGATCATAGGAAGGGATCATACCAGGGAAGTAAATATACACTCATTCTACTCTTTTTGAAGGTGCTAATCACATCCATGATTGTGTTTTATTTATAAACTACATTGGAAAGATCATAAAATAATATAAGGATACAGAGAAGGAAGTAAAATAACTTGTTAAGAGAGTGGTATAATTAAAGGTCTCTTTGAATGTTTCATTCAGATTTGAAAAGTTAAACAAAGATACCAATGGACAAAAGCAGTTGAAAGAGATTTATGCTGTAATTCAGAGTTCTATAATTGCTCTTGATACAGCTGCCTTCTATGAAAAGAGTAAATATAACATGGAAAATAACTTCAGACATCATTAAAGCTACCATTTACTAACAGGTTGAGGCTGGTATTAGTGAGATGTCATGATATTATTGATATTTGGAAACAAAAACTGAGCAATAACAATGAGTTGAAAAACAACTGAGAAAAATGAAAAAAGGGACTTTTTCCAATTATCTACAAGCAGTAAACAGTAAATTTGATAAATAATTTCAGTCACAAATAGTTAATCTTATGCATAAAGTAAAAATAATTTACTGTATTCTAACATATTATAAAAATATTAATACTATACCAAATTAGATTGTTAATGAATTATGAAAATATATCCAAGTATGATATTTTTGCTTCTTATTTTACTGTGTAGTTATTCTGTACTAGAAGAACATTAAAGTTGTAAAAACAATGATATGAGGAGATTTTCATATATATTTACTAAAATTGTTATAATTTGTTTTGTTAGTATGTAAATTTAACTAACTTTAAGTTACCTGTTTTATGATGAATTTGCTTTTAGAATACTTTGGAATATTTTATTCTACCTGGTTCCAAATATTTTGCATATTTCTAAGTGATAAATTATAGTAGGAACTTAAACATATCAACAAATTTTCCTTTGCAGAATACATTTTAGTTTAGTTTTTTTATTTGATTTTTTAGAGAAACATCCTAAGTACATGTCATGTGTTCTCAGAAAAAAATTGATAAAGTCATCTGCATTAAAATATGTATATGAAAGACTATTTTTCAGATGTTCCAATCAGCGATTGTAGAAAGATGCTAAGAAGTGTCGTACTGGATAAATATTATGATTGTTATTTTTCTTTTACTGAGCATAGTACTGTTTTTTTAATTTGGCTACTGTCTCCTACTAAGGTTATTTGAATTCTTTCTTTTATCTAAATATCTTATAATAAAAGCACCACATCGACTGAAAATTCTTGATATTATAAATTGAAAAGTTACTTGCATTCATTATATCATCATAAGTGAATAGCGCTGACATTGATCTCCGGATATCATTACCAGTCTTGAAGGGTGATAATGGCTATGAAGAGAAGCAGAGATATCTTCTAGTTTGTAAATTAAATTTTATAGCAGCAGCTTCTTGTCTGTGATTTGTGTTCTTCTTGTAGGAGGTCTATATTCAAGATTTATTTGACTTAATTCTAAGTTGATTTAGATTTCATGTTCTTGGCTTTTAATGGTTTTTAGTTTTCTTGCTAACTGACAAGTCATATTTAGCACTACCAGTTTATTAAGAGGCTTTAAATCTAAGTAGTCCCTTATGATTTGAATAGGTCAAATAAACCTGTGATGCTGGCAGTTTTCATAGGCTCTGGGTCTGGAGTTCTTTCTTGTCCAGCAAGAGAGTAGGATGCAGGATTAAAAATGTGAGAGAGGCTAATGTCCAGGAGGAGACAAGATCCCCAAGTAAGAGTCTTTGCTCAATTTTTGTTAGCATCAGAAGGCTTACAAGCATGATGAGCGTGCATAGAGAGATAATGAAATCATGAATATTAACTCACGGGTGTGGGGGAAAAGGGGTTCTGGAGATAGTTGGTGTTAGGGGATTGGGTCAATACAAAACAAGATTCTGATGCTGGGTGGAAGGTTGTCTACAGCAAACATGAGGCCCCACCTCTGTTTACCTAAAATGACCTAGGGAACGAAAAGAGCTAGCATGCTACCTCAGGGTCAACAAGGCATCTTTCTTTTGCTAATTAGCTCTGCTCTGGGCAACTTTGCCCTGCTTCAGTCTATAGCCCTATTTACTGTTTACCTATTGTGGTCCTTTCTTCCTGTGAAAGCAGCTTTCTGCTATTGTCCTATACCTTTGTCCTAGACTGGAGGCCTTTGTCCTGGTTACCTAATCTTGTTTACCCAAACTTGGGTGTGTACATCCTATGGCTTTCTGATTCTTTATGCCTCATTAACCCATCGGTTCAAGCTCAGGGAATTTTTAAGCTTATTCCCCACAGGCACCATTAACAAAACTATTAAATAAAATTTAATGACATTTTTAAATTATTTGTAATTTCATTGGAGATATAGATCAGTATAATTTTTAATTTCTCAATTTAAAAAACTCTAAAATTTATGCCTTTAAAATAATTGCAAAAAAATCTGGGGTGACACCCTGTCTCAGTCAGTGAGCATGTGACTCTTGATCTTGGGGTTTTGAATTCAAGCCCCATGCTGAGTGTAGAGCCTACTTACAAAGAAATTACATCTATTTTCCTCGATGTTTATTGCAGCATTACTAATTAAAGCCAAATTATGGAAAAATCCCAAATGTCCATCAATTGATGAATGGATAAAGAAAAGGTGGTATATATAATACAATGGAATATTACTCACCCATTAGAATGAATGAAATCTTGCCACTTGCAATGACATTGATGGAGATAGTCCTATGCTAAGCCAAGTAAGAGAAAGACAAACACCATATGATTTCTCTCATATGTGGAATTTAAGAGACAAACAGATGAACATAAGGGAAAGAATAAAAAAGGAGAGGGTCACAAACCGTAAGAAACTCTTAACTATTGAGAACAAACTGAGAGTTGCTGGGGGAGAGGTGGGCAGAAGGATGGGTTAAATGGGTAATTGATAGTAAGGAGAGCACTTGTGATGAGCACTGGGTGTTGTATATAAGTGATGAATCATGAAATTGAACACCGGAAACTAATATTACACTGTATGTTAACTAACTGGAATTTAAATAAAGACTTGAAACCACAAAAAATAAAATAAAATGGCACATTCAAATTTCAAAAAGAATTACAAAAAGTTTCTTTGAACTTATAAAACTTAATTTAGCTATTAAAATGAAACACTTCAATAATTAAATAAAAACATCTGCTTTTTGATTTGGACACTATGATACTATAAAAACAAGTAACCTCCTATAGTTTGCAACAAACTGTTAAATAACTTCAGAGATAAATTGTTGGAGTCAGACCGTTTCCCCCCCCCCAAAAAAAAATGTTATTTCTGGTGTTCTTTAAACTCATTTTCTGTAATATGACATTGGCCTTCTGATTGCTTCATTTATATCACTCTTTTTTCTACACAACATTTACAATGACCTTTTCAAACATTTTCTTGACAACTGTGGTTCCAAAGGTTAATATAGTTTTTTCCAAGATGTAATGAATTAGAATGAACAAAACCCCTCCTCTTCCTCCAGTCTGACCAGATGTCTTGATCTATAACCCACAGACATTTTACATATGATGCTCTCTCTGCCATGAATGACTCCTCCTTTCTCTTTGAGTGGACAATGTGAACTCATTTATTAGTTCTAAGCTCAGCCTTGCCTGAGGTCTGATCCTGAAAACATTATCAGGTATGTATATACTCACTTAACATTATATACACTTTTAAGCATTTACCACACTTAAAAATTTATACTTATTTATGCATTTCTTAATTAAATTGTAAAGCCTTTTTCCCCAGTAGACTTTGAGGTCTGCAGAGTCAGATCATTTCTTTTCTTGCTCATCGTTTTATTTCCAAAACCCAACACATGTTACGGCACATAACAGATAGTGAATGAATGTGTGTAGAATGAATGTGCAAATCAGTTTTAATTTTCAGGAAACACAGAAACCTGACAAAAAATGATGTACAAATTCTAAAATATAAAAAAATTTAAAACCCCAAATTTTCATATTTTTGGAAAGGCAGCTTTGGAACATAACTTACTGCTAAGGTGAACTCATATCTCTAGATAGATAATTATTCTGGAAAATTGGTTCCTAGTTTGAAACTTCTGCTTCCTTATCTCCAAAACTGGAATAATAAACATGCTCACTGCTGAGTAGGAGGCTATTATAAGTATTTAGTGAGTAATGTATATAAGTATTATCATGTCTGCTATATAGAGCTTAGTAGGCAGGATTATTATCATCAATCCTGATCAAGTGTCAATCATAAGCTAGCTACTATGATATATGGATAATAGTGATCTCTTGCCTTAATAAATATCCTTTTTTTTGGAAGAAATGGAGAGAGAGAGAGAGAGAGAAAGAGAGAGGGCATGTGTGTACAATCAGGGGAGGTACAGAGGGAGAAGGAGAGATAATCTTAAGCAGGCTTCATGCCCAGTGGGAAGCCCAAAATGGGGCTCAATCTCATGACTGTGAAATCATGACCTGAGCCAAAATCAAGAGTCAGACACTTAACCAACTGAGTTACCAGGGTGCCCCCTTAATGAATATTCTTTAATGAATAATTAAATCAAAATGGAATTATAAAGAAATATGGGATAGGGACCTTTCTTTGGGAAAATAAAAAAGTTGCTATTGATTTTAGTATGAAAGATCAGCAAAAATTCAATGAATAAATAACACATAGAGTTTACTCTAAAAAAGTAAAAGGAAATTCTATCACATAGAGGGAAAATAAGGGTATCTTAGAGAGAAGATTATGGGCAACAAAAAATGGTGTTAAGTGAACTAAGCCCAGATGTAACTATGCCATTCTAAGTAATGTAGATTTTGTGATTAAGCACTAGCATGTTCCAAATTCCCTTTGCATTATCCTAGAAATGTGGTCAGCATAAATATTTTAGAAAAATGTCAACAACACAATTTAATAAAACAAGAATTAGCTAAGTCACATGAAATAGAGAGGAAGGCCTAAGTTCCAGTTCACCATCCTTTTCATGCAAATATTTGCTAAAGGTCCTGGTATTAGTTCTCCACTGTTATTCAACAAGTTATCCTAAAACTTCAAAGCTTAAAACAGTAAGTAGGTATTACTCATTGTTTCTGTGAGTCAATGATTCAAGAGTCACTCTGGCTCGGGATTTCTTATTAGGCTGTATTCAAAATATGGACTTAGAAGTTCTATGAATAGAGGGTGTGATTCTTAAGTAGCTCACCCTTCTGGATGTCGGCAGGAGGCCTCAGTTCTTTGCAATGTGTACCTCTCCATGGCAATATTGAAGGGTTCTCATGCCATGGCAGGTGGCTTCCCAAGGACAACTGACCCCAGCTAACAGGTGGACATCACATGTCTTTTATAACCTAGTCTTGGAAACCACACATTGTTATTTCCTCAATACCCTAGTAGTTACAAAAGTTGTACAGTTATAATACAAGACTCGTATACAGAAAAGCACCACTATTAGGAAGCAGTGATCAATGTGAATCACCACAGTCTTGGATCAGTAGTTATAGTTACACCCAAATGCAGTTAGTGATATAATTTTGTACACTTTGAATTGTTCTTTGCTAAAATTAACTTATAAAATTGAGATATTATGAATTATTTTAACATGAAAATGATGATTTTAACATATTTATAAACACATAAGAAATATATTTATTTGTAGCCATATTTGATTTATTTGTACTCATAGTTATTGTTATTCATATTGTCTTACTTTCTCAGTAACTCATTTCATTCTCCAAACCACATAGAATTATCTTCGAAGTTGTAAATTAAACACTTTCACTTTATCTTTGAAAAAGAGAAAATACCCTCAATAGCTTGCCACTATCACAAAATTTAATTGTCTATTATCAACTGTCATTCATATACCTGAACAGGTTAATACAAAGTAGTGAAGAGGGACCACACTTTGTATTTACACAACTCATTGCTCACCTACTGGACTATTAGAATATGCCTGTGGAAAGTTATAGCATGGATCCTTCCTAACTCACTTAGAGTAGCTATACTTGAGTCTAAGGGTAGATTAGTATCTTTAACTAAGAACAATTCTTCCAATTGGCTTAGAAATAATTATGTGGCAAGTGCAGTTTAAGGATAATAGTGAATGAGGGGCGCCTGGGTGGCTTAGTCGGTTAAGCGTCCGACTTTCGCTTGGGTCATGATCTTGCGGTTCGTGGGTTCGAGCCCGCGTCAGGCTCTGTGCTGACTGCCAGCTCAGAGCCTGGAGCCTGTTTCAGAGTCTGTATCTCCCTCTCTCTCTGACCCTCCCCTGTTCACGCTGTCTCTCTCTATCCTAGAAATAAATAAAAATACTTTTGAAAAAAAAGGATAATAGTGAATGAGATTATGGCTTTCCCACTCAGCCTCACTAGCTAGATGCTTGTGTTTTCTTTTTCAACCTAATTATTTCAGAAAACCAAAATTCAAACTGACTTCATTTCTTCCTGAAAAGCAGTCTGAATATGACCACAGCAAATACAACAAAATTACGGTTGATCATTGAACCTCAAAAAATCCCACCTAGTTATTCATCACCTCGTCTAGAGGGTATTTGTTCCGTGTTGATCTGAGGCATTGAAATAAGGGTCTCACACTTCCAGGGGGAAAAAAAAAACGTGTCTTACATTTATTCTTATTGACCTTTCCTATGCAATTTTCTTCAAAGGCATTTCATCAATACTGAACTATAGCAGAATAACAATATATATCTCAGAGTTAGGCATCTCCTTAGGATCCATAAATATTATAATGTATGCTTCTGGCTGCAGGCATATGTGTTTAATGGTCCAGTTTCTTTGAGCTAGTGGTCTGCTCTAATACTCTGATGCCACAAGAAGTGAAGCATCTGTTACTATTCATCAGTGGCTAAGAGGATTTATGGCTTTTCATTAATCACCTGGAAGAGAGACTATTTATTCACTTAGATGGCAGCTCTTCTGTGATTACAAGCAATGCAGAGAGGGATCACAATCTCAACAGAGTGAAGCACAAAGGCCAATAAATGACTGACAAATAAGAAGCATGAAGAAAAGTATGTAGCATCACATCCCAGGAGGCCCCCCAGATTTTTGCTTTTTGTAATGACTTCTTAACATAAGGAAATGAAGTATTCTCATAAGACAGTGATATATTAACTCTATTTCTTTCAACTTTCATTTTCAAAAACTGTTGCACATGTAACTCTTTAACTCTTTTTCAGCATTTAAAACATTAAGGTTTTGGGAATAAAGAAAAGAGACACCATGGGAAGTCTGCCCTTGCACATAACATCATGACAGATCACTTCTAGCTACTTCCTTTTCATTTAGCAGTGTGACGAGTGCTTTTGCAAGGACACACACATGTATACATATAAGTTTACGTGCTAGATGAAATTTAACACAGTTTAAACATCAAAAAGAAAAGAACTAACAATAAAATAGAGAAATAACAAAAATAGTACTTGTTACCTTATTAAAGAAATTCTCCCAGTGGGATTTTCCAGCCATGCACAGCTTGCTAAGCATTCAGAAGTGAATTAAGATAACCCACACCATCAATAGGCTAAAGAAGAAAAAAGTGACACGACCATATCAATAGACACACACACACACACATCCAAAAACAGTTGACAAAATATACATCCATATACAGGCTGGTGAGTATGTGGAGCAATAGGAAGTCCTATTCATTTCAGATCAGGGGACAAATGGTACAGCCAGTTTGGCAGTTTCATGGAAAGCTAAACGTAGGTTTATTATATGATCTACTGATCAGACTCCTTGATATTTATTCAAATGAGGTGACAATTTATGTCCACACAAAAACCTGCACATACATATTTATTCACAGTTTATTCACAATACACACACATATAGCTTCTGAAAAAAAAAATAAATGCCTTTTCTATCTGAAAGCGCATAACCAAAATGACAGCTAAAGAACTTAAAATATAAAGAATATTATATTAAGCATACATTTGCATTCTTCATTGCAACAGGTATAAAGTAGGATGGGTCAACTGTCTCCATTTCTGATGTTCTTAAATATGTAAATGGATAAACAAACTGTGGTACATGTATACATTGAAATATTATTTAGTAATAAAGAAAAAAAGGAACTATTAAGTCACAAAGGATAGTGACATGTACCACAGTCACAAACTGTGGCACATGTATACATTGAAATATTATTCAGGAATAAAGGAAAAAGGAACTATTAAGTCACAAAAGATAGGAAGGAATCGTAAATGTATATTGCTAAGTGAAAGAAGCCAGCCTAAAAAGACTACATATAATATGATTCCAACTATATAACATTCTGTAAAAAGAAAGACCATGACAGTAAGATCAGTGGTTATCAATAGCTGAAGGAGCGCAATGAATGATATAATGAACCATTCTGGATTTCACTGTAATGATGGATAGGTGGCAATGCATTTGGCAAACCAAAAAGCTGGATCCAAATATAAACTATAGAATTGAATTAAAATAATGTATCAATATTGGCTCATTGTATCAATTTTAACAAATATACCACATTACTACAAGATGTTAATAAGAAGGGAAATTTGGTGGGGGAAGGGAGGGATTTGAGTACTCCCTGTTCTTTCTGCCCAATTTTTTCTGTAAATCTGAAATTGCTCCAAAAATATTCTGTTTAAAAAACCCCCACAATTTTATTGTTCTCAATGCTAAAGCTGTATAATTATATTTGTAGGATTACTGTAAAAATAAAAGGCAGTGAGAAAGTATCTATTTGTCCTTAAACTATAGTTGATTCTGTGCTCAGTATTTGCACATCAACTTCCAGAGGAAAAGATTTTACCCTTCATTAGAGATTATTTTCTAATTCAATGTGAGTTTAAACTATTGCCTTGGATCTCGTTTTCATTGATATTATTTTCATTATTTTAACAGTCTATATAAAATAAGAAAACTTTAAACCACACTGCATCAGACACACATACAATTTCTGGAAAAGATGTCATTTGCAATTGAAAGAGCACAAACAAAATGTAGATATACAATCTAAAAGATAAACTATAACTTTTGAGTATATATTTACAATTTTTATTACAAGGAAAAAGAGGTTATAAAGCTGGAGAAGCGCAATGTTTCTTTTATTAAATAATTTAATTGGTCAGGCTTCAAGTAGAATTTTCTAAAAATTCTATTTAGTTATAATATATATTTCCTGTAAAGTTTGTCTTGAATAACATTGTTCATCCACTCACTCCTACATAGTTAGCCCCAGGGCCTGACATAGAGTAGGTACCTTCTTAATTTAATAATAGTTGGGCTTTTCAGTCAGTTCTAACAAATGTCTCCTGATCCGCTGAGCTTACACTCACTCAAGGTCATGAAGTTGCTAATTCATTTTGAAACACTGTATGTCAGGATCCTTACTGAGTAAGCATTTCTTCCATTTCTGGATTCAACTTTTCAAATTCTTGGCAATGAAGTACATGATGTGGGGTAACACTATTTCTCTAACAATATTTTGTTTTCTTAACAATTCCTACTCCTCACAACTGAGCTCCTGAATAACAATTACAAGGTTGGATTGCCTTCAAACTTTATCTTCATTAATTTTTAAACTTTCATCAAAAAAATACCTTCAATTATAAGAAAATTGTCATGTACATAGAACCAAGGTAAATATTAAATACATTAACATTTCCTAAGTAATATTCTGATTCTAGGAATACAGACATTTTTATACAGGATAGATGTTTATCATTTTAAATTTACTAATCATCAAACTTTAATTCATGTTAATTAAGAGCAAAATATTGTGGGAATTTATTTTAAAATGGTTTTAATGTTGTATAATAATCCTTGGCTTTCTTTTGAGATCTACTGTTTTCATAGAACATGAAAAAGAAAAAGAAAACACTGAATAAAAAATAAACATCACTCACCTCTGGGTTCATAACATTATTGGGAGGGTGTGTTGACGGGAATTTCTGTTTGTTCTAACTTGAATGAACAGAAGTCATCACTGGATTAATGTATTTCATTCTCTTTGTACTTAAGACGAAGATAAGCTGGCGCCTGTCTAGGGGAGCACAAAGACAAAAGAAAATCTAGAGGAAGAATCAGAGCAAAAGCCATGTTGCAAATCAAAACTCTAGGAAAATCATGTTCGTTTGGATGATAAGACATGCAAACTTTAATAAACACAATTAAATCCTTAGAATATCACCTGGGAAATAACAAAGATGTGGATCCTACAGGAGAAGGAGAAAACAAACATAACTGAAAAGCCAAAAGAAAGACATGAAAAGTTTCTTCTTTGTTTAAAGGACCCAAAGTTATGAATACCACATCAAAGAGGCAAGATTAAATAGAAATCAAACAAAAAGTAAATGTTTCAAAAGTTTCCATTGTGTATTAATGAATCTATTTGATTAAACATCTAAAAGAATAAATACTTAAGGTCACTCTAAAATCTGTATCTCTGTAAGACAAAGAGCTATGGCCCCAGGAACAAAATTTGCACTGGGCTTGATCAGGAAAACCACTACATTTTGCTGAAAGCTTCAGGGTAAGCTGTTACAGCTGTGGATGGTTCAGAGAAAGACTTAAATCACAAAGCCAGCAGATTATCAGCATAAATGTTCTAACATAGTATGTGAAACCATCTTACTCTGCTCTCCTTTTAGGATTTTTATCACTTGAGGGAATTGGAAGGAAAGAATAAGAGAATGCAGACGGTATGATATCATATGTTAGCAATGAAAATAGTCTAACAAAGATATTGAGAGATCAAGCAGAGTGTATTATTGCAGACATTAAGATGGAAGATACAGTATTATTTGGAGAGTCAAAACAATTCCGTTTTGTGTTTTGTTTTTGTTTTTTAAACAGTGTAAGACTCATCCAAAAAAGTGAGGTTTTGTTAGTAAGGATTCTTCTTGCAGTTTTACATTTTGTCCTCTTCTCACCCCCACTCGAGGAATATTCACTTCTTTCTTTTGCCCCCAACTTGTCTTCATTACTCAATTCAATAGTATTCTCATAAAACTAAAAACTTTTTTTAAATCTTAAGTTTTGAGTCTATTCAATCAGTGCTAAAGTTCCTTCTTCACAAATAAGCGTTATTCCACTTTAAAAATTATGAAATTGAAACTAAGAAAACGTAAGTAAATTAATTATAGGTAACAGCCCAAAAATGAAAGGATAAAAATAAGTTTTCACATTCAAGACTGTCTGAGCCCAAAGGTTGTAGTCAGTCATGTTTCTAAATAATCCCATTTCCATTCCCATCCTATCCATACGTATGTCATCTTTCTTCTCTACTCTTTGCTATATGATAACAATATATCATTGCTATATGATATGAGTTTAATATATAATATTCTACCCTTTTATTAGAAAAGAGTATACATTAAAAAGAATATTTGAAGAAACAGGACTATTCTGAATAAAATAGAAACAAAATGTGTATGATATGCTGAAGGTCATGAAACCAAATATTTTGTTTTCTTACAATAATAAGATCAAGCAACTAAATTCCTTGTGTGAGAAATTGAACATATATGTTAAGGCTCTCTTAATAGCTCTTGGTGCAGAATAATCTTGAGAGACCCAGAGCCACCCTTTTTTCGAAATTGGAGTAAATAAAACATGTAATACATAAGCCTGAAACCAGAACTGAGTCTTGCTGTCTAGAATCTTGTACAAATATATCTAAACAAGTTTTCAGTACATAGGTAATTAGTTAGAACTTATCGAATTTATGAAACAAATATTTCAAGTTACTATCCAGACTTCCTTCTACTTATTTCAAGGACATTTCTGTATCAAATTCCTGAATCCTTATCTAATCCTATCTGAACTCTATATATTTCCCAGGAATCCTATTACCATCATATGTACTATATGTACCCAAAAGATTGGTATTAGTCTTAATTTCTAATTTCACTTTTGCTTCTGAGTCTATAATAGAAAAGTTCCTCAACCATTTCATTCCACAAACCTTAATTTATAAAATAAAGCACTTACAACACAATCAAATTAAAAGCTTCCATTTCCCTACGCCTTCAAACCCATTGAATATGATACCTGTGAAGTGAAGACAGTGCCTCTTAATATGTTAAAATAATAATGTCTCTTTGGAAGCAAAGCAGGTTGGTCAAAGTTTGTACAGCATCTCAAATTACTTAAGATTTACCAAGTATACTTTTCCTTTTTGTAACATTCCATTAATATGAGTAATCATTATGAGGTAGATGGAGGTAAATTATAGGCTAGAGAATAGCAAACAAACATAATAAGAATAAAAAAAAGATAAGCCATTCACCAAGTAAAAGTCAAACAAACCTCACCTGTTTTATTGTAGATTTTATTAGCAAAGGACATTCAAAATATTTCTTAATTTATAGCCCCGTTTTCAAACTAAAGTTTCGAAATAAATCTTTTGCTGTGTTTTTTTTTTTAAATGGTTTCTAATAGCTATTTCCTTATTAAGGAACATAAATATATTACAGTGCCAAATACAATTTTAATATCTTTCTCTGGCTATGCTTACATCAGCAAATGTCTAAACACTAAAATGTTACATTATCATATAAATGTACAGCTAAATTGGCTTCATAAAACAATCACCAAGTTGTGCCAATTGTTAAAAAGACTAAATACAAGCCATGCTGACAAAGTTCACAGTAAATTGTGAAGTGGCATAAAATCAAGTCTGTCTCTGTTAGTAATGAATCACTGAAATAACAACGTTTTTCCCCTAGCAGCAGGATATATAAAAACATCTTGATTAACATCTATTAATTAAGGTCAAATATTAAAAGAAATGAAACATGTTACTCATTTTTATGATCATAAAATGGGACTGATGGAAAAGGATTCTAAACAGTGATGAGTATATTACCATTGAAAATTTCAAGGAAATGATTTTAAAAGTTTAAAAAATCCTCTCATTATGAAAACATTTAACATCACTTTGTAGAACTTGTAGCTCAAAGCTTCCAATTGGAACTATGTGCATACTTCTTGAAAACATTAAAAAACAGCGTCTGTGCAGTCGAAGTATCCTATTCTCTAACAAAAGAATAACACTGTATTATTGCATTTTACTGAAGAATAAATGCCCGAAACTCGGTTGGACTTAGAGTTATCTTGAAAATTGATAGAATGATGGATAATGATGGAGATTAAACCTTCTCTACACAAAATTACTCTGTCTTATAAATTCCACCTTCATTATACTTCTGTAACTTTGAATTCTTCAACCTGTCAAATATACTTCCAACTTTAAACTTCTTTCCAAAATACAAGCTAATAATGCAGTGTCTTCTCTCTTTTGGCATCTATGCCATGTGAGTATATTTCTCCCAGATTTGCTTAATATAAGTACATTCTCCAGGATAGTTTTAGAGCAGACACTGGATTTACAGACCTGTGTGTATTCTTAATTTTGAATCACTGAGGTTGGAAATTTTAAGGCATTAAGAAACAGAAAACAGTGAAAAATGTCTTCATTTCCTCTCACATAGCAAGCAAAAGAATATTTGATACTAAATACAATATCTCCAACCCTTTGCAAGATGATGCAACCCACCAAAATCTGAAAGGCTGGGTCCTCAAGCTGGTGTTGCTACCTGGGTCCCTAGGCACAGATGGCAAACCCAACTTGGCCCCTTGTCGGCTATACGAGTGCAAGACAAGTATTGGGCAGCCATTTTGGCAAAGGGAGGGGTGTCCCTGGAGCAGAAATTTTTGGATCCTGCTTAAATCCATTTACTACTTTCTGTTACCCAACTTATCAAATAAATAAACAGAGACCTCACTAACATATCTATGAAAATGAACATATAAAACAGAATAAGCATATAAAATTCTTAAAGAACGAGCTTTCAAACTGAAAAACACAGACATTATCCAGTTGCTCTGATGTGCTATTATTCAAGAGGTAAAAAAGCCTGATGACATAGGGTGAACAGCTTGGAGAAAATGGTCATAAACGATCATAGTCATCTGTTTCCACGTGAAGCAATGAAACAGTCCTTATGTTGTGTTGCAGGTATCTCAGCAACAACTTCAGGGTTTTAGCCAAATAGTCCTTGACATAATCTCTTATTGTCTTTCTATTGACTTTATAAGGCTAACAAATAATGGCTTCTATTGTCTCTTGTTTAGTGCTTACAGATTTCACTCAGTGTGCATCTATGCTTGACCATTTTACTCCTCTGTCACATATTAAAAATTCTCACTAGTGACAGTATGGCCGAAATATCCATTTCCATTCAAAATATAGACCCCTGCTGAACAGCTTAATTCACCCCACTAACTTCTAGCAGTTAGCTGCTCTTAGATGAGCCTTTAATGACTAGTCTATTTGGCTGTGAATAAAGTCACATCATGAGACAAAATATAATAATAAAAATACCTAAGATATTTTTCAGAAGGTATCTATAGACATGATAAGCACTTACACAGTCAATAATGGTACATGAAGCCAATAAATGTTACTTAAATATTAATAATCATTATAATTATTATAACTTTTAAGAATTAAGGGCTACCAGCAAAGATAATAAATTATTTGATAATTTAAAGTATACAATTTAAATCAAATAAATAAATTTATCTATTTATACAATTGTATAAAGTTTTAAAATTCACAAATCATGTATAAATCTATAAATAAAATACAAGAATAAAATAAAATAATTTAAAAACAAAAATTCATTATACCTAAAAGAGTGATTCACAACTTTTTTTTTTTTTTAAATAATGTCACTGTTCAGGGCCCAGATTTAACTTCTTTTTTTTTTTTTTTTTTTTACAAATAGTTTCTTGTCAAATTGGTTTCCATATAACACCCAGTGCTCATCCCCACAAGTGCCCTCCTCCATGCCCATCTCCCGCCTCCCCCCCACATCCATCAGTCCTCAGTTTGTTTCTCAGCATTCAAGAGTCTCTCACGGTTTGCCTCTCTCCCTTTCCCCCACCCTTTTCCCCCTTCTTCTCCCCCATGGTCCTCAGTTAAGTTCCTCCTAATCCTCCTATACGTGCAAACATATGATATTTGTCCTTCTCTGCCTGACAACCTTTAATGACTCAATATACATAAGGAATAGATCCTGTTTATTTCAGTGGTAGTGATTCAATAAGGCAACATTTCTCAGCTGAGTGTCAGAAAATCATAATATAATTGGAAAGAGAAAAAGTATGTGAATGTGGAATAACTCAGGTAACCCTTAGATCATATGATCATAGATCATATCGTAGCTTGTCACTCTTGGAGTCACTGATTTAGAAAGAAAAAGCTTATTTTTTTTGTACTCATTAGTACTTTTTAAACAATTTTTTTTAAATGTTTATTTATTTATTCATTTATTTTGAGAGACAAAGAGAGCATGAACAGGGAAGGGCAGAGAGAGAGAGGGAGACACAGAATCCGAAGCAGGCTCCAGGCTCTGAGCTGTCAGCACGGAGCCCAACACAGGGCTCACTGTATGATTTTAAGCTGGAAAGTGTCATTGTGAGCTTGCAATATCCTGGAAACTTCCCAGATGAAATCTGAAATCTGGTCCCCTTATAAGGAGGCCAGCAAGAGACCAAAGAAAAAGGCAGATACTCTAGATTGGTAGGTGGCAGGTTTAATAAGCAAAGAAACTTACTTAAGACATGGCTGAAAGACAAGTTGATCTCCACACCTGCTGCCAAGGATCTTTAGAGTTTAACTGGGTTCAGCCACATAACCACTCCAGATGGCCTCAACATTACATTTCTGTCTTAAGACCATATCCTTGAAGGAGCTTCTGGGAGCAGAGAAAGTAAGGAGAACACACATTCCAAGGAGAACCTCCAGTTGCCCAGTCCAGCCTGGGGATCAACTGGGGGTCATGTCTTCTCAATGATCTCCTCCAACAGTCATGTTCTGAATTACAGTTTAAGAAAACCACTTTGCCTGGTAAGTAGACAATAAAATGTAAGGCACTGAAAGTAGAAATAGGCCGACAATAAGGAATTTGTTTTTCAGTGGCCCAGGCAAGAAAAGATATGGATTATATTCCAGACCTAGGGATGGTGAAAAAAGCAGACTTTTTGGAATGTATGTGGAATGCAGAGAAGCAGAGTAGGTAACAAGAAGTGGGAACTGAGACAAAGGGAGAAATCAGGGATAGGTGGTTGCTTTGTTGAGAGAGATCAGAATGATCTTACTTTAGATAAGCTCACAATCCATTTTAGACATGCAAATGAGCAACTCAGTTGGCCTTCAGATTTTGAAACTAGAGTTCAGGGCCTTGGTCAAGATAGGGAGTGATGTGTATTTATTGGTGATGTGAGATGATTGTGTTACATAAATCCATGGAACTTGATAAAACCAAAGGTGAATTATGGACAAGATAATTGAGCTTAGCTTTCTACCCTCATTTGTATCTTTTCAAATATTAAGCTCCTATTAGGTACTAAACACACTTCTATATAAATAAAATTTATAATTTTAAAAAGACAAAGATTTCACTTTTATTGATTATATTGTTTAGGGGTAAGAAACAATACCAACTAAAGGTAACAATTAAAATATACACTAAATGAAAAAAAATGGCAAGTATTGCCAAATGTAGCAGGATAAAGGGGTTCAGGCACGCTGGGGCTGGAAGAGGTGCACTTCTATATAGTATATTTATGCTGGCCTATTTGAGGTGATATTAACCACAGACCTGAAGGAAGAGAAGGACTAAATGAAGCCAAGAACTGGGAGAAGAGCAGTGTGTGCAAAGTGAAAGGCTAACAAATAAGTCCTAAAATGGGAGGGGAACTATTGTGTCTGAGAAACAGTGAAAATGTACAAGGGACAAGATGATCTAAGAGAGTTATAGCACAAAAGAACAGCTTTAAAAGAGGAAGAAGGCTAAATCAGGTAGATTACTGTGGGATATTTGAACTTTGATACTGAGTGAGATGGGTAGTCAATGGATGATTGTTAAATAGAGGTTTAACATGACTTTTTGTTTTAAATTAATCTTTTACTATTTATATAATATATTAATATATAATAATTAATTTTTATATATTTTATGTATTTATATATATTTTATATATATAAAATTTATGATATATATAATTTAAAAGTCTGTAGGGAGTCTGGATAGATGCAGACAGACTATATTCTGACTATATTCTGGGAAGTCAACAGATGTGACTCAGACTAAGATTATAAATAAAGTGATGAGGAAGAGATTCTAGATACGTTTTGCATGTAATGTCTCAAGCATGGTTCCAACTCAATTAAACTGAAAGGCTGAAGCCATGAAGTTACCAGCAACCGCAACGGGGAATACTATGGTTAAAATAAGGCTAATAAACTTGACATGCCTAGTCGATGCTCAAGAATAAATGGCAAACAGTTACTTGGTACCATGAGTCAATTCTATAGTACAGGGAAGAGATGTGAAGAAATATAAGGATTTGTATGGTGATTTAAGTCATGGGATCCAAATGAGATTGCTAAGGGAGTACCTATAGAAGTGACTAGAGAAATTGGTCAGTTCAGGAAGGTCAGCTCTAATTTGGTGGTCACAATAGAATGTTTGAGACTGAGATTTTTGGAGATGGTACCCTTATTTGGTGATTATATCAAAGGAAGAACATTCTGAGTCATTAAAACTGATGGGAAGAAAAGTTGCTGGATATCATGAAGTTAAAAAGTAAGAGCCCATAGTGTTGGACAGATCACACTTGTGGATGTTCTTATATTCAGAATGATGCTAAGAATAATTATAAAGAAGATGGTGGTATAATAACTGCCATGATTTATTAATAAAGGTAGCTAGAAAATTGGTCAATAAGTTACAAAGAAAGGAAAGAGTAATAGTGGGGGGGGAAACATGAGTTTTAAAATATTGCATTTTTTGAATTAGGAGTAAAGAGAAACATAAAATAAGCAACAATGGAAAACAAATAGATTACCTATACCACCTTCAGGTCATGAAATAAGTGTTGAAAAAAAGATAATACCTTTTGCTCAGGAAGGTTATGGGAGGGGAAACTCTCTTCAAGACATGACCAAGATTCAACAAGAGCAATGAGGGGAAAAGAGCAATTAGAGAAGGGAGGCTATGAATGAGGGAGCAGAAGACTAAAGCAGTAAGAGTTGGGGGCTAGGATGACATTAGATTTACAGAATAAAATGGAGAAAATGGTCAGGGTGAGGAACCTGTGAATATTTTCAGTGACTGAGCTGTCCTGGAAAGGGAGGCATAAGATTGGTCCAGACTGTTTCCTGAGAGTTCAAAAATTGACCTGTATATTTAAGTGAAATTTTCCCCTTTTTCCACTACATAATCAATATTTGAAGATATAGGCCAAAGTTTTCAACTCTTTTGTGCAGCCTGCTGAGGAAAATGGAAACTAAGAGGTATGAAGGCCTTAAGAGTTTAAAGGAAATCAGTTTCCAGACACTCAACTTTGGAAAATGAATATGCCTGAGGAAATGGCTATGGTTGAAATATTATGATGGTTCTTCTTTCCCATCTCTTTTCAGAATCATATTTCTCTTTGAAAGCAAATATTATCTCTCCCACAATCTAAATGTCATTATGTTGAATGCCCACCCTGCATCTGTAACTATAAAAACATTCTGATAGTCCAGGGGTGTCTGGGTGGCTCAGTCGATTAAGCGACAGGATCTTGATTTTGGCTCAAGTTCAATGCTTTGTGAGTTCAAGCCCCAGGTAGGGCTCCATGATGACAGCACAGAGCCTGCTTGGGATTCTGTCTCCCTCTCTCTCTCTCTCTCTCTGTCCCTCCCCCTCTTGCTATGTCACTCTCAAAATAAATAAAAAGAAATTTTTAAAAAATAAAAGAAAAAAAATTCTGGTGTTCCAGATAAAAAGGTAATCAGACTCTTTGTGTAACTAAGCCCGGTTTTAATCAAGGAGTCTTTAGCCTGTGATACAGTTTATTTCTTTCACTGAAGTATAAATTAAGAGTGATGAATCAAGTTATAAATGGACATGTTAGCATAGTTGAAATGTTTTTAATTCAAGTATATTGACAATTTGGGTAGTATAAATGTAGATAATTTTTATATAAGGGACTCATATTTCCATTCTCAACTACTGCCAAAGAATTTATTGTTCTTCTTGAGAGTAAAGCAAACACTTGGTAGATGGAATAAAAAAGCCCAAATGTTTTTTCTTCTAATTCACAAATTTACAGCAAAGCTTTTTAAAATATATATTTCTTTCTCTCTTTTTCTCTCTCATTTTTGTGTCTATTTCTGTCTAAATTAACATTAGAATATTCAATCTTTGTAAAAATCACGTTGGGAGGGGCGCCTGGGTGGCTCAGGTTAAGCGTCTGACTTCAGTTGAGGTCATGATCTCACAGTTTGTGGATTCGAGCCCCATGTCGGGGTATGTGCTGACAGCTAGCTCAGATCCTGGAGCCTGTTTCAGATTCTATGTCTCCCTCCCTCTCTGACCTACCCCTGCTCACGCTGCCTCTCTCTCTCTCAGAAGTAAATTAAAAACATTAAAAAAATGTATTTAAAAAATCATGCTGGGAAATACTAACAAGATATGAGGAGTATGCTTTTTGTATTTTCATCTTTGTTAATAATTTTTAAAGTGTTTAGACATATAACTCATTCATATTACAATCTGTGTCTTGGTTATATGTTTTCTATAATTTCAAAAAAAGAGAGTGAAAGTATCATGTCTACTTTTGAGAAATCAAACTTACATTTTTAACAAAATAACATTTATCAAAGACATAGTTTCACAGCGTCTTAAACAATAGTTCAGACCCATAAGAAAAAAATACTTTTTTTAACATTTCCCTCAAAAATTTGCATATTGGTAATCAATATGTAATTTTTCTTTGCTGCAGATCTCTTGATTATTATTGGAAGAAAGCCATATTTCTCCATTCCTAAAATTTGGTTATTACATCGTAAACTACCTGACGGATGTAATTTCTGGCAACAAAATTCTTTAACAAAATCATTAATATAAATTTTAAAGTACTGTATTTTCCAGTGTCCCTTAAATCCCTCTTCTGTTAATGTTGTGGATATTTTCCATACAAGGTTTTATACTACAATCTCTAAGGGGAGTCAGGGGGAGTATTTATGTAATTGTGAATGGCAAAGTGCAGTCTTAGCTTTAATGTCTTGAAATTTTAAAAACCCAGCTATTTAATTAGGATTAATTATTTTGTTCCCAATGTTTCCCTGTTTTACTAACCCATTAAAATGTATAATTAAACTATTAATTATTTTCAACTATTAAGAGATGATATTTATTTTCTGTATGTATTTTGATGATACTTTTTTTCTGTATCTATTTACAAAAGATGTACACATCTTTTTTCATAGCCAATTGACAAAACAGTAAAATACAAAATGTCAAATTTTATGAGGTTCATTTTTCATTCATCTAACTTTAGTTCCATAAATAAAACATATTTAAGAAATAGAGTAAAATACATACTAATAAAAGCCTTGTATATAAGTCAGTAAATCCTTCTTGACGTATTTCTGATAAATCAAGAAAGTGAACTATTATAATGACTAAGTAATAAAGCTTTTGCAATTCTGTTTCAAAACTGAAGGAAATCCTAACTGAGATCTAAGTTGATAGATAATTAAAAATATTTTTGGGGGTGCCTGGGTGGCTCAGGTCATGAGTTCTAGTGCTGTGTCAGGCTCTTGCCTTATAGCATTAGCATGGAGCTTGCGTGGGATATTGTCTCTCTCCCTCTCTTTCTCTGCCTCTCTCCTGCTTGCATATGCTCTCTCTCTCTCTCTTTAAATTAATATGCGTGTGTGTGTGTGTGTATGTGTGTGTGTGTGTGTGTTATAGGAAATGTTAAAGCACAATTTTCAAAATGTCAGCCAGTATAACTTGTATTAAAGACTTTATTTCACTCATTAATTAAACAGAAAACTGGTAAGATTCTATGGACAAACTCAAAGAAGTACTGAAAAGCTAGTAGATTTATAAGACATTTAACAATGAAATGTTAGGGTAATAATTCTAGGTTAGATATAAAATTGATAAATGCCCTGTAGGTTCATTAACTTTGTTTGGGTTGTCTGTACAATTGGACAGAAATTATTTGCAAGAGTAGGGAAAATTTCTTAAAACTAACAAAGTAGCTTCATTAAATCTGAGTCCTTTATTTAACAATAAACAGTGAAAGGAACTATGTACCTTCCCTTGATAATCTTTGTGAAGACTTTGCTGTCATATGACACTTAAAAAATAAAAGTGGAGCACCCACCTTCTTGCCTTATGTACAAACTTGAAATAATTTTTCTATTTGATATTTGACATAAAACTCAGAAGGAGTGCAAATAATTCAGTGATATTGCCTCTATTTATTTATATAAAAACATTTCACAGTGCTTAAATCTAAAAAACAAATGAGAATAATACCTTTTTAAAAATAACAGAATGTAATATTAATCCACAGATACATTGACTGAGAATTAAAAACCATCCATTTCTCTTTGAGATACATTTCCAATAAACTGATCATAGGAAATTATTCGATGAAATTTTCATTCTTACCTGTGTACAGATCTTTTTCAAATGTGTCTAGCCAACATAAGACTTGCAAGCCTTAAAATAATATTAAATTAGAGTAAGAATCTAGGGTACAGTAGAATGGAAATATGAGTTAAAGTATAAAATGAGAGTATACTAAATATTTCACTGTTTTGAAGAGCTTGTCCATATAATTTTTAAAAGGGTATTATAGCCTTTACAGGTTTAAAAGTATTTTCATATTTGGATTCCATTGCCTACAATTTTTAAAAGAGCATTATGGATTTATTTTAGCATCATTTTATTTAAATGTTTATTTATTTTTGAGATAGAGAAAGAGATAGAGACAGAGCATGAGTGGGGGAAGGGATGAGAGAGGGTGAGACACAGAATCCAAAGCAAACTCCAGCCTCCGAGCTGTCAGCACAGAGCCCAGTGCAGGGCACAAACCTACACCCTGCAAGATCATGACCTGAGCCGAAGTCAAACACTTAACGGACTGAGCCACCCAGGTGCCCCTGATAAAATACACATTTTAAAAAAAGTTAATATTGAAGATTATGCCTCAGTCAACAGCCTGTCACTACAGTCATGAATTCTACCTTACAACACCAAGAAAATATCAAACTGTTTTTATTTTTAGAAGTACAGTTAACGTACAGTGTTGTATTAGTTTCAAGTGTACAACACAAAATCAAGATTCAACAGTTCTATACATGATTCAGTGCTCATCTTCGTAAATGTACTCTTAATCGCCTAACCTCATACTTTTTGAATGGTTAAAGCAGACATGTTGGAGTGTGTACCTGTGTGTATCCATTTTAGTTTTTAGTTCTAACAATGATCATCTACATGATCCACTATGCCAGAGACTGGTAGCAGCACATACTAGTACAATGAGCATAAAGGAATGGTATGATTTCCTCCATCATCTTACCTATAAGTCTCATCATAGTTTCCTACAATCAAACAGTCCAAAGATTTATCGTGCTCAACAAGTTCATCCAAGAATTATGTTTTAAATTTATAGAAAACTATAATAAAATTAAGTAACTAGTACCTCAAAATTTTAGAATATGCATTTAAGAAAGTCTAGCTAAAAACAGAAAGGGGTTTCAGATTAAACTGTAACAAAATAGAAGACTTATGTTTAAATTAGGCAAAAAAATCCAAAATCATAGAAGTCTGAATCTAATTTCAGAATATCAACCATCAGTAAAAAACACTCAAAAGCATTACCTGATTTTGCTATATTTAGATGTCCATTATGATGACCTCAAGCCATCGTAAAAGCTTAAATTACATTCATTGTTCTCTGTTGAAGATGGCAAATCATTATAAAATGTGCTGTAAAATAAATGAAAGAATTATGTTTATAAAAAGTGTTTCCTGCCGAAAGCCTTAGACTTTTCTTAGCTGGAAAATTTGCTATTTTGATACATAACATTGTCTAACAATATTATACAAAGCTGACATTATTTTACTAGTTCCATTATTTTACTAGTACCTGGAACTCATTACTTGTTAAATTACTTGAATGGATATTTTCATCTTGTATTTATTTAAAGAAAACTGCAAGTGTCAAGAGCTTTCTGGAATCACCTGACAAGAAGAAGATTGCTTGACATTTACAGCATGAGATAATTTCACTACAAGAGATGCTTATTTTCTGATGTTTCTATGATTGCACATTTAAAAAATTTTAAATCTATTTGAGGTGAAACAAAAAAATAATTAACATATATAAAGGATCTTTAATAACATAAATTTAAGGTAACTTTACACTATCAGATTGTTTAGAATAGTACAATCAAGAATGCATAATTTTCCTGTACCATTTTATACATACTAATTATTTTTTTGGTATATCACAGAATGCAATGTTAGACTATTGTGTATATCAGTAATAGAGCACCCAAAAAACCCTATTTACATTCATTTTAAATCAATTATATATGTTTTATGTTGAAATGACCTATTTAAACAACCATTCAACCAATCAACTCAACTCCAACTTTATGAACTTTTCATTAATTTTATGAAAATAAATGCAAAAATGAATATACAGCATATGAACAGACTATACATCAGAAATTTCTCATTCCTTTCCTTAAAATTTGTTTTAGTTATTCTCTATGGGGACTGAAGAAGAAAATGGATGAAGTTCTGAAGACCTACTTTTATTTTATTTAAAGAAAATTCAATGAAAAAACTATCTTGGTCTTAATCACATAAAATCTTTTAAATGGCATCTAGAAGTAGTCACATATTTGCTGAAGAACTTTCTAAGAGATGAAAGAGAAGCAAAGGTTTCATTCACTGAAACCAGTTCAACTTCTCAAGTGACACTATATAAAGAGACATCAGGAAAAATCTGATCACTCAAAGCTGAGAAAAGGGAACATGGTATAGTGTTGTGGGCAAACGTCTTTGCTAACATATAATCTAAATATGGTAACAGTTTTTGTAGAGATGTTTTCTATAATGTCTCTGATTGGAGACCAATGGCAGAACCGAATTTTGTCAAAGCAATTCTAAAAGTGGCCGAAATAAGGTAGTTACACTACTGCCTGATGAATATAGGCCATTGAGTAACTACTCCAGAGTAGTGGTTACACTGGACGTGCTTCAGAAGCCCCTTCAAAATGACTGTTCCCTGCAATAAAACTGTAGACGAGAATTGGACAGCACACAGGTTAGGGTTAGTTTATCTGACACAAAGGTGGGGTGCAAAGGAAATATAGATTTAAGTCAGGTTCATATGCATTTCCAATTAATGAAGCAAAGTACATAAAAACTTTTGCATATAAACAGAGAAAGATATAAATCAAACAAGGATTTATGGATGAAGCTAAAATATTCCCAAAGAATGGAGTCCTTAGAGTTCTGTGCCAATAAACAGATCATAGCTAAGCAGTTGTTCAAAGTTTGCAAAGAAAGTGTAACTAATTGTTTGTCATAGCAATAGCCAGTCTCAAAGTTTTAATCATAACATATACATTTGAAACAAATTAATATCCTTTTGGTTCCTTCAGTATAATAATTGGCAAATATATAGCTAGGAAATAGATGAGTTATTTTCCTATGAAAATGTTAGTTATAAGATTACTCATTGTTAGAAAATGTTTGGCAAATTCTTAATGATTTTGTTTTGAAAATAACAGTTCCAAAGGCATTCTCTTACAGTAATTTACTGGTAAGAACACTTGATTCTTGAAATCACTCCAAATTCAAAACAATAAATCAAAATGATAAGAATGTTGCCCCTTCTCTAGTCTAGTAGAGATACAACCTGCTTAGTCAAGATGTGATGAAACAATTAATGTACAAATGGACAAAGGAGAACCAAATTAAGTACAATCTTACACCTGAATAGAGTTTCCATAACATTTCTTTTTCTTTTAAAGTTTATTTTGTTTGAGAGAGAGCACAAGTGGGGAGGAGCAGAAAAAGAGGAGAGAGAGAGAATCCCAAGCAGGCACTGTGCTGGAAGCACTGTGGGCTTGAACCCACAAACTACAAGGTCATGACCCTGAGCTGAATCAATATAGACATTTAACCAAATGAGCCAGCCAGCTGCCCCAATGACTACAGTCTTATCAAGAAATATATCGTGGGGGACACCTGGGTGGTTCACTTGGTTAAGTGTCTGACTTTCACTCAGGTAATAATCCTGGAGTCCATGAGTTCAAGCCCCATGTGGGGCTCTGTGCTGCTGGTTCAAAGCCTGGAGCCTGTTTTGAATTCCTGTGTCTCCTCTCTCTGCCCCTGCCCTGCTCCGCACTCTGTCTCTCTCTCTCAAAAATAATAAACATTAATAAAATTTAAAGAATATTATAGTCATATGCTTGGATTTGGTTTGATCTTTTTAGGCAAAATAACCAGGTGATATATAAGGAATATGTACAAGTTAGTTTACTTACAATTCTTCATTATGAAAACAAAGTTCAAGAGACTGATGGATGTGGGGGGGAGAGGGGATGGACACGGAGGGGGGCACTTGTGGGGATGAGCACTGGGTGTTATATGGAAACAAACTTGACAATAAACTATTTGTAAAAAAAAAAAAAAAAAGGAAAAAAGAAAACAAAGTTAAAGAATATGTCATAAAGCTTTAAAGTATGTAATTATATATGAATCCCCCATTGTTTAGATATGGAGTACCAGTAGATTAAGAATGATAGTAAAAGCTTAGAATCCACTAGTTCCTACATAGAATAATTACCTTAACACCACCTTAACACCTTAACATCTTAATTGTAATTTTATGGATAAAAATAGTTATCTGTTTAACATCGTGACTATTGACATAAGACTTACAAGGGCACCTGGGTGGCCTAACAGTCGGTTTAAGCGTCCGACTTCAACTCGGGTCATGATCTCATGGTTAGTGGGTTCGATCTCGAGTCCGGCTCTGTGCTGACAGCCAAGTTGGAGCCTGGAGCCTGTTTCTGATTCTGTGTCCCTCTCTCTCTCTGACCTTCCACCTTCTCATGCTGTCTCTCTCTCTCTCAGAAATAAATAAAAACATAAGAAAATAAAAAAGAAAGTATACTTAAAAAAAAGACTTAAAATAGGTTGTCCCTTAAAAAATGGAGTCTAATGCATTCTGAATAAGGAAATCAAGCTATGAATCCTATTTTAAGAAAAGCAGTCAGAAATGCTCATATTTGGATAAGAAGGGCAGAATACATTTAAAAGTTTTCATTATTTTGAACTTTGTCAACTACAATAATATAAGAGAAATATTTTCTACATCCTACACAAATTGAGTCTTACAACTTAAAACTTTTAGAGCTGTTGACTTTTGTACATAAAGGAGAAACTAGAGGCACCTGTGTGGCTCAGACAGTTAAGCGTCTCTTGATTTCAGCTCAGGTTATGATCTTACAGTCTTGAGATCAAGCCTCTGCTGGGTGTGGATTTTTCTCTCTCCTCCCATTGCCCCTCATCTGCTTGTACCCTCTCTTTCTCTCAAAAATTGTAAAAAAAATTTAAAAAATAAGGATCTGTTTGAAAAAATAAAAATAAAGCAGAAAATAATGAGACTCCCAGGTGTCAATTTATATTTTGGCTTCAATACGCTTCTTCACAAAATGCAAGTCACAGGAAATATTCTTATCTTTCCTTATAAATTATTACCACCTGCTGATATTATAATAACTCATCTCTGAATTTTCCACAGAAATGACAATTTTCTAATAAAATTGAGCTTCATTTTGAAAATCCAGATATTCTTTACCTAAATTTCATGTTTTCATCGTGAATATTTTCTCCATGACATAAATATGTTGTGTGTATCTATATGTGTGTGTTATTAAAATTATCTCAACTGGGATACCTGGATGGCTCAGTCAGTTAAGTGTCCAACTTTTGATTTCAGCTCAGGTCATGAGCTCATGGTGATGAGATCGAACCTGGTTTTGGGCTCCCTGGCATGCAGCCTGCTTGAGAGTCTCTCTCTGTCTCTCTGTTTCTCTCTGCCTCTCTCTCCCTCCATCTCTCTCCCCCACTCATACACTGTCTCTAAACAAAAAAGGAAAAACAATACTTCCTATTTCTTGTAGACTCAGATACAAGAAAAATGAGCCCCAGGTTTTACAAACAACAGATGTGACGAAATTAGCTATTTCATCAACAATGTTTTGACAGAAGCAGTAATACAGATATTGCTCCCAAGGCATCCAAAATGTTGTAAGACATGCTCAGCTATGCATTCATTAAAATTTGTTGTAGAAGGATATTTATGTCATTAAAAAGATGATGTAACAGTAAGTAAAAAACCTAGCTCATTCCTCAGAATATGACTATCATATTTAAATTATTTCTAAAGTATATCTGGAAAATTATAAACTGAAATCATACAAATGATCATTTCTGTGTGGTGAAATCATCTCTTTTCTATTTTATTTAAGTGTCTGTGTTTTCTAAACTATGCCAAATAAGAACCTGTTAACTAAGAACTGATTATTATTTATTGAACTTCATTTTGAAAATCCAGATATTCTTTACCTAAATTCTTTACCTAATAACTTATTATTAATTATTAATAAAAGAGAAAATAAATAAATGTGAGGGATTTTAAATTTTACCAACAGTTAAAATTTCTTTTACTTCATACATACTGCATCTCATGTACCAATCATGAGTATAAAATGCCCACCAAGATTGCTCCAAAGAGTTAAAAAGAGAAATAGCAACCCCAAGTGGACAACTTTAATTTAGTTTACAAGACTACAGCATAAGATAAAAATGAGAATATAATTTCTTCCCATCTTGTACCATATGATGTGATTCCGTGTTAACAGATCTGCCTGAAACATAGTGAATTACTGTTCTCACTCTGATTGACAATGTAGAGCCCTTGTTACCATAGTGGAGTCAGCCTGCCCTGGGTTGAACTCAAATTCTGCCTTCGCTAATTTTGCCACCTTAGCAAACTGTTTACTTCTACTCCTATCTCCGTGTCTCATTCATGAATTGGGAACAATAACAGAGTTGTTCTGTGGATTACACCAATAAATGCAAATAAATCGCTTAGCACGGTGACCAGCAAATTGTGAGCATACAATTCACATTTACTAATATGTCTTATTTTTTATTGTTGTTGCTTCTAGTGAAATGAACCAAAATTAAAATCTTTCCTTAGCTCTAGTATGCAAGTATTTCTGATAGGACTCTATTTGGATTTTGACACTCAAATCTCCAAAATAATAAGTCCCCCTGTGTGGGCAACAGGAAAAATGAAATTTGAGAAATACAAAAAACACTAAATGTAATCATTCATCCAGTAAGATGATATAGCTCTACATTCAAAGGGAATATTAAACATGGATACATTTATGTGTAATTCATTTATCTGAGAACTGGATCAGGACCTGAAAAAAATAATTGTATTAAAATCAGAGACCTCAGCAAAAGATACCCTGAAAAAATGTTTGAAGTGTTTAGAAAAACTCATACCTAGCAAAGACCCTACAATATAAAATTAAAAGTCAGAAATCTAAAATCCCAGATAGATCTTTCCTAAAATATAGACATCCTATAAGTAAAATTAAGTTAATATATAATGTAGAAGAGACAATTTATAATTCTTTCCTTAAAGATAAGTTTATATTACACAGTAATTGTATCAGTCATTGGTACTCCAATGTGTAGGATAGAGTGGAAAATTTACAGGACACAGCACATTAAATCATTTGTTGTTCATTAGGTTCACCGCATCTTTTCTACAAATAAAAGTTCTTTGCAGAACTGCGACACCAATTCAGAAATAATTGAATCACCTCCTCTTATCAGTTAGACTTCAGATCCCTTAATTGTAATCCTGGATTTACAAGTGAAGGCATCTCCCTAGTTCACCAGGCTTTGTTGACAATATTTTTTATGTTAATAATTTCAAACAAAGGACACAGAGAGTGGACCATGTCATTAAAATTAACTTATGACTCATCAAGATTAAAAAAAAAAACAAGTCAACAATAACAAGAGAAAAAAACCAATGTAGAAATAAACCCAAATGCATAATTAACTTGAAAATATTTTCAGCTTAACTCAAGCCCAAAAAATAAATGCAGTAACTACAGACACTTATTTATCAAGTCTATGGGTCAGCAACTGTACTATTTATTGCACAGTATTATCACATTAGATCTTCATTATGTCCCCCTATGGGGAAGATCATATTCTCATTTTACAGATGGATAAATTGTGGCAATGACAGGTTAAGAATTGTCCAATGTCAAATGGATTACAATTGGCAGAGCCAGGAGTTTTTTCTTGAGTTCTATTCCTGCACACACACATGCACAAACACACACACACGTGCACATGTGCCCAACAGAAGACTAAAGTTCACTATTCTTATTGCAGATCTATATTTGGCAAACAATCAAAGTCAGCCTAAGTATCCATCACTACAGAAACGGTGACATAAACCGATGGACATGCATACTATGGAGTCACTCTAAACTTCATAAAGGATTAAAATCTGTATGGAATGACACTGGCTAATATAGCATATCGCCAATTACAGGATAATATAAATAAAATAGAAATGAAAACTGTAAAAACATGTATGTAGGTACGCATATGTATGCGTATGGATATATAAACATACATACATGCAAAAGAATTACTGAGAAGATTACAGTATGTTAAACATGGAAAACGAGTTTAGGGGGGCGCCTGGGTGGCTTAGTCGGTTAAGCGTCCGACTTTCGCTTAGGTCATGATCTCGCGGTTCGTGGGTTCGAGCCCCGCGTCGGGCTCTGTGCTGACTGCCAGCTCAGAGCCTGGAGCCTGTTTCAGTCTGTGACTCCCTCTCTCTCTGACCCTCACCTGCTCACGCTCTCTCTCTGTCTCTCTCCTAGAAATAAATTTAAAAAATTAAAGAAAAAGGAAAAGGAAAATAAGTTTAGGGTGTGCTTTATGGGAGGTGGGGCAAGAAAAGAGTGGTGAAGGTTTGACTTAGTTTTTACACTACAAAGAACATATATTATTATTAACTTACAAAAATAGCTTTTTATTGCTATATTTTACCATATTTATTTTTTTAATCTTTATTTATTTTCAGAGAGAGAGAGAATAAGAGAAGAGGTGGGGCAGAGATAGAGAAAAAGAATCAAGCAGCTCCACACTCAGCCAGAGCCATACACGGGGCTTGATTCAGAGCTTGGTCTCAGCACGGTGAGATCATGACCTTAGCTGAAATCAAGAAATCAAAGATGCTTAACTGACTGAACCACCCAGGAGCCCTTTACTGTTTTATTCTTATAGTGGTAAAATATATAGTTGTTTGTGGCTTTGCTCACAGAATCCAGAGACTCTTGAGTGAAAACAATAAACTGTAATTCAACATCAATCCATTCATGCTTTCCAATTCCTAAGTAACTACATAAAAGTAAACAAGAAATGCTATAAACTAGGTCAGATTGGATTTTAAAATGCAAAGTACTCACTTTTTAACATGAAAAGTAATTTCTGAGAGTAAAATCAAGATTGTGTTTTAGATTAGCAATGATAGGCCGGTGAGAGGGAAAATACAAAGTCTGGATGTTTATTTAGGAGAATGTAACTTTTTAAGGATTTAATTGTGCTTGTCTACCATGTGTCTTAGTTTTCTTCTGTTGGCATTCATCAGGAAAGTGATACTTGATATTACTATTCTACTTGTAGGAAAGGCTTTTAGTATCCCTCTCTCTCACACACACACTCACTATCTCTCCCTTATCATAGCTTCAAATTCAGGAGATGGGCAATCCTATGAATTATGAGCCTAATGCTTTCAATAATTTATATTCTTTGTCTCAGATAAATTTATCTGCTGTCTTCATTCACAGCACTAAAATGAAGATAAGAGTTTTAACTCAAAAGGTTTTTTTTTTTTTTCCTGGATAATGTATAAAGTGATTATGAAACACTTCAACAGCATGATAAAGTTGAATAACTATTTTCATTACAACCATTTTCCTCAGTTACCTAACACATCAGGGAGCAACTCAATATCCTCACTCAATTTCATTTTCCACTTCTATACAAGCCAAATGCTTACACAAATGCTTATATTTTGACTTACACAAAAACAAATAATGCTAGTTGCCTAAAATTTTATAATTTTATTTGAAAAAGCTGTCAAAATATTTACTTGCAACTATTTTTCCTTGTCAAATAATTGTTATGAGAGGTTATTATTTTGTTTTCTTTCCAAAGGATATTTCTCAGTGAAGTATCAAATGCTTTCTTGGTATGTTCAAATATTATCCATATGGTTTCTTGTTTAAGAGTTTTTTTGTTGGTGGTGGTTTGCTTTTTTATCTTAAAAACTTGACTTCATATTTATTTATTTTTATTTTTCATGTTTATTTATTTTGAGAGAAAGAGAAGTAGGGGGAGAAAGAAAGGGAGAGAGAGAATCCCAAGAAGGCTCCACACCCAGCATGAAACCTGATGTGGGGCTCAATCCCACAACCCTGTGATCATGACCTGAGCTGAAATTAAGTCAGATGCTCAATCGACTGAGCTACTCAAGTGTCCCACAAATTTGAATTTAAGTTTATAAAATATACCTACCAATCATACAAGTGAATAATGTGTGATTTTAGATAAAGAGAATGCTCACAGATTGATATTAGAATACATATGATACATTTGGACAAAAAAACAAGGTTTTTATAATTGCCCTAATTTTTCATACATGCTTATCCAAAATGATTTTGATATATCCTCAATCTCTATTATTAATTGCAACTGGTCCTTAAGTATTTCATAAATCAGAGGGCTTTTTCATGGCAAAAAAGACTATTGAGACCACTTGATTTTTAAATTATTTAATTCAAAATTTATAAAGCTTATTTTATTACCCTTAATTTGAACTTGAGAAATGTATGTATTTTCATATATAATCACAAAGTAATAGAGTTACCTACATTTAGTTATCATTTTAAGAGTACTAAAAAAATTAATATATTCAGTGTTGCTTCTTCCAAAATTGCTAAACTCATTATATTTCATTTGGCCACAAATAAGAAGTAATGTCATGTATAAAGTGTACAAGCATAGAATAACAAGTTACCTTAATCAATTTTTATGTAGTACTGAATATGCACAATTTATCTTTTATTTTTTAACTCAAATTTGAAGTAATTAAACATTTTGTCATTTAAATCATTAACCTAGTTCATAATTATATCTAAAGCGCAAGATTCTCGTATAATTATAGGTAATTTGTACATTGCACATATAATCCAAATGATTACTAAATTTATCTAAGGCTGACATAGACTATCAATATTAGAACTTGAAATAGTTCATCATCTTTTCATCTATATGCATGCCTACTCAAAATCCCATGTCTAACAGATAACTGAATGCCTTATCAAATTCTACCGTTGCATGCCCTGCCCCACCCTCTCCCCAAGTCTGCTCCTATAGCAATCTTACCCATCTCAGTAAATGGACAATCATGTTCTTTTCCTATGTATTTCGAACAAAAACTTGGAGTGTTCCACAGTTTCTATCCTTTTGCTCCAGTCTATACCCAAAGCACAAACTTCTCATACTACCGTGTTTTTCAAAATACAATCACTCTTGCCAACTCCATTTTTGTTTTATCTTTTACCTGGAGTACGATACCATTCTCCTAATAAGTCCTTTTCCCTCTTTATAGACTATTCTTACCTTACCTAGAGTGAAGACGCCAGTTTCTTGCTCTATGTACTCCAATGACTTCCCTTCTTAGAGTAAAAGCTTGACTACTTATCAGGGATTACCAGGACTGCAAGATCTCCCTCTCAGTTTCTGCCTTCATGTCCTATTCATTCCCTCATAATGTATTATAGTCACACTAACCTCCATCCATACTAACCTCTTTGCTCTGTGCACTTGGTTTCTTCTATCAGGGGTGTTTTCCCTGGATTGCTGTAGACTTCACTCCATCAACCCCTTCATATTTTTTTGTTCAAATGTCCATTGCTCCATGAGACAACTCATTCCCTTGGTCTCCTTTTTACCCTAATTCTGGTGATTCCTCTCCATGTTATTTCTCTCTATCTGATATTTAAGTATTTCTTTCACTGTTTACCTCCATAGATTGAAAATTTAATAAGAACAGGAAGGTTGTTGGGGTTTTCCCCCAATTTATGCACCAGTATGTACTCAGTTCATAGAAAAGAACCTGTTAGGGGCGCCTGGGTGGCTTAGTCGGTTAAGCATCCGACTTTCGCTTGGGTCATGATCTCGCGGTTTGTGGGTTCGAGCCCCGCGTCGGGCTCTGGGCTGACTGCCAGCTCAGAGCCTCGAGCCTGTTTCAGTCTGTGACTCCCTCTCTCTGACCCTCCCCTGCTCACGCTCTCTCTTTCTCTCTCCTAGCAATAAATAAAACATTTAAAAAAAAAAAAAGGAAAAAAAAAGAAAAGAACCTGTTATACTGAGTTTTTAGTATATACTTTTTGTATGGACTAGAACATTTTGAAGTTTATTCAAATATATATCTAGTAATATGCCAGCGTATGTGGGTAAAGTGAAGTATAAATCTTGCACTAAAATATTATTTGCACACTGGTAATATTTAAAAATAGAAATGGGGGGGCACCTGGGTGGCTCAGTCACTTAAGTGTCCAACTTCAGCTCAGGTCATGGTCTCACAGTCTATGAGTTTGAGTCCCACATCTGATTCTGTGCTGACAGCTCAGATCCTGGAGCTTGCTTCGGATTCTGTGTCTCCTCCTCTCTCTGCCCCTCTCATGGTCATGCTATGTCTCTCTCTGTCTCTTAATAATAAATAAAATGTTTTTAAAAATTTAAAAAAAGAAATAGACCTTCTAGAAAATCAAGTAAGGTCTACAGATAAGAATAAATACATTAAGAGTAATATAAAGTATTTTCTTATAATTCTAATGTAGCAATTGTGACTGAAAAGAAGGGCATACACACATTTGTTTATAAATAATAAATATAATATCATTGAGGATACATATAGCGAAATTCTTTTTTTACAGAAATATTCATATCAGCTTTATTCAAAATAGTGACAAGCTAAAAACAACTCAAATGCTCACTGAATTGATAACTGAAGTGAATTGATAAATGAATTATATTTATGTAGTAGAATGCTACTCAGAAATACACAAGAACAAGTACTATAGATACAACAACATAGCTGTATCTCAAAAACATTATGTTGAATAAATAGCCACACAAAAGGACTCCTTACAGTGTGACTAAATTTATATAAAACTTTAAAATGGGCAAAACTAATCTTTAATGACAGAAAACAGCTCACTCATTTTTCTGGGCCTCCTGATTACAAGGAGGCAGAAGAAATCTCTTTGGGATAATTGAAATAGTCTTAGTTGTAGTGACAGTTACACAAGTGCACATACATGTCCATGGGAACATTTAATTGTGTGTAAATTATACTACAAAAAAGTCATTTAAACATAAAATAAGATAACATGGTTTTCCAGGAGACTGGAACACTGCAAACTGACATAGCAGTCCCTAACTCCTAAATATTTGCTGTAGAACATTAATTACAAAGAATCTCTCCCATGAGTAAATTGGCTGTGTTCTCCAATAACCCTAAGTGAACATATCTGATTCTACAACCTCCTTTCCCTTCTCATTCTACCTTGTTTTTTTGACATTACCTCGGTCTTACTTAAGTATCTCCTGAATAAAACAGTATCAAGACACAAATATTGTTATTGATGAGAAGAATTCTTGACATATTGAGGTTGAGCCGATGTATAGATTTAATTTCTAGTTCCATGTTCACATATTATTAAATAAAGTGCACCATGAATCAACATGAAAAAGAGGCAGTTGAACATAGAAAAGCATTTCAAATTTTTAAGTCTCCAACTGGTACCTAATTGTATTATCTATGTACTCTGACATGAAAATAGACTACAGAGAAATGGGCTTAATTGCTCACCACATTCGTTAATGCATTAATGCATTAACAATACATCAAATAGCCAAAATAAGAATTACATACTTAGACAGGTATTTGTTGTGATTGTTAATTTTATGTGTGAAGTGGGCTAGACGATGTGGTTCAGTTGTTTGGCAAAACATTTGTCTGGATGTTGCCATAAAGGTATATTTTAGATGTGATTAACTTTTAAATCAGTAGATTTACTCTTCATAATGTGTGTGGGCTTCATTTCATGAGCTGGAAGCCTCAAAAACAAAGACTGAAGTTTCCTAAAGAAGCAGCAATTTTGCTTCAAGACTGCATCATTGAAACCCTGCATGGGTCTCCAGTCTGCACATTTCAGACTCGCAACTGCAACACTGATTCTCTCAATTTCCGGACTACTGGGTTTCTCTACAGATTACATACTTCTCATCCCTCACAACCATGTGAGCCAGTTACCTAAAATAAATCTCTTTCTAAAATAAATTTCTTTCTATATGTACACACACACACACACACACACACACACACACACACTCGTGATTCACCTTCTCTGGAGAACCCTAATACACTCATTGACTGACTTCTACGTGTCAGCTACTAAGGACTGACTGATGAATATGGCAGAAGAGTATCTACTCTCATAAATCCAGTAGACAATAAGCATTTCAAAGCATGATAAATTCTGTAAAGTAAATTTTAAGAAAGTAAAGTATGATGAAATTAAATGAATTGTGGAGATGAGACCAAACTTACATGATAGTTAGAGAAATCCTTTCATGGATGATAATTAATCTATCAATAAATGGAGAAATATAATGTGTGGATTTTTGAGAAGGACTTTACGGGCAGAGACAAGAACATATGTAGAAATAAGTTTGGAATATCTAAAGAGTAATAAAAAGGCTAATGTGGCTGAGGAAAATAGCAAAGATGAAAATTGAAGGGTACAGGTTTGGAGAGATGTGCAGAAGTCACTCAAATTGGCCTATAGGCATCATTTGTTTTAATTTTATTCTAAGTTTTTCAAGTCTCTTAAACAGGGAGATGATTTAATGTGGAAAACACCAATTAACGGATCATTTTGGTATGGAAAAGTGCCAGTATGACAAGAAAGCACAAATCCAGTTGCAATTAATGGGATCTCTACGTGATGAAACTGATCATATGAGAAGTGGTGATTAGTAAAAAAAAAAAAAAAAGGAATGAAGTAATAGCTGTGAAATAATAACATAAAGAGAGAACATCTCTTTCTCAGAACGTCAGTCAGTGAATGCTGCCTAACTTTGTAAATTCACTTAGCAGAAGTCCAATCTCAAACTCTATATCTCAAAGGAACATAACAATATTCAGGTATTTCATGTGAACATTCATTTTTTTTAAGTAAGCACACATACACACACAATGGTGCCCTCTAAGCTTGTCAGTTTGTCTTGGATAGAAGGTATAATGTTGTCATTCTGGCAGATAAAAATGTAGACTGCTCTGATCCTTTCTAACTGATACATGTCTTAAATATACATATTTCCTTCATTGCCTCCTTTAGGCTAATGACCAAGGGAATTCTATTTAATCTCTTGACAGTCCTTCTCTTACTGCTTGAAAATTCTGTCTCTTCTACTTACCACCTTCAAAGTTCCATCTCATTGATGGAAAATCTACTTCCAAGTTTTTGTAAGAGTGGCTCGAGGTGTAACTCTATAGTAATAGCAACTACTGCAATGAGGAGATAGTAAAAGAAAATTAAATTCCCATTACTCTACTCTCTCCTGTCAACACTGGACATAACTCACAGCTTTATTCTCACCTATCCTTCCCATTTTCTGTCTCTTCCTCCTCTGATAATTCTATTTTGTCACCACCTGAGAATCCTTATACAACACCTGTGGTAAAACACCAGGTTCAGTCATCATGTTAAGGAGGAGGAAGAGAAGGGAAGTTTGGAAAGATTTTTTAAAATACAGATGGCTCTAGTTTAGTTCTTTGCATATAAAAACACCAATCATGATTATCTATATGACCTTCATCTTATACATTCTGAGTCTGTGTTGCAGTCACAGATTGGGTTCTGCTGGAAACCAACTAAAAGATAAAGATTATTAGGAAGTGCTCCTGCAGAAGATTTATTAGTGAGTACCCTTGGAATCAACACCTGTGAAAGGGACAGAAGAGATGTATCCCAGCTACAGGGAGAAGTTAAGCTGTGATAGAATCCCAACAAGGTCCTTGGTTTACGTTTCAGGGTATTCTGGAAATCAGACAGATCTTCAGAGTTGTCATGAAGTTTTTGGTTTGTTTTTATTTATTTTGAGAGACAGCAACAGAGTGCAAGCAAAGGAGGGGCAGAAAGAGAGGGAGACAGAATTTGAAGCAGGCTCCAGGCTCTCATTTACCAGCACAGAGCCCAATGCAGGACTCGAACTCACATATCACGAGATTATGACCTAAGCCAAAATCAGACGCTTAACTGACTGAGCCACCCAGGCATCCCCAGAGTTGTCATGAATTTGATCTAGATGGCTTGGCCTTTATAGCTCTCCATTGATTAATCATCAAATGTGGTGAGGCTGATATAGAGATCTTTCTAGCTGAGGTATCTCAGAAGAGAACCAAAAACTAAAGGTCGTACTCTGACAACATTCTTATCAGCTGAAGCAACAAGTTCTTCACTCTGAAAAGAGATCTGAGGATGGCATCACAGCATACACCACAGAATGAGGAGGCATAGGGTTACCTGCGGTCATGGTAAACTGCGGTCATGATCCTGGAGAGAAAAGACCATTGAAGGGACAATCATATAAATAAAGAAGTGACAGGTCCTGGTATCTACAGAATTCAAGTGGAACCAAAGACTTTTTAAAAAAACCCTCTATTCAGTTTTTCTTCTTTCCTGGCTCTTTTTCAAATAATTGGCTTTAATAAACGAGTCAGAACACCATAAAATGGCTATGTGCTTGCCATGGTGATAGGCAAGAAAGATGGAAAGTATGGAATTTTATACTATTTTTATGTGTTTGGACCTGGGGAAGAGAAAGACTGCTGGCTGAAGGGGAGATGAAGACTAACTCCCCAGGTTCAGAAGAAAAGTCAGTGGATTGCTGTGAAGACTCTCTGAACACATACAATATCCCCAGGAAATGCGCACTAGTGGAAGCATGATGTTTCTTCTATGCACAATCCTTGATTTCTGTCTCTTCTCTAAACTCATGATCAAGTGAAAATTTTCAGAAGCAATAGATGTGTTTTATAACTAAAGCATCACCTTCCAGGCTAATGGTTTAGGGCAGACAGCATTCTCTGTCCCGTCCAAGTATTTCTCACATACTAAATTCAAACCATGGGAACAAGTATGAGGATTTTTATAATAAAAATGATGAGCATTTCTTAATTATAGCATACAAAAAAGGAGCCAAGGATCCTGAAAAGTCAATATAGAAAAGACTTATGCTGTTGAAAGGTGTCAAAATATAATTAACATAGTTGTCAAGAATTCAAATCATAGGTCTCATATAAATATAAATTGAATGCATGTTAAATATTTTAATACATTAATTAATTGTTGGTTCAAAGAGCATTTGAAAAGCTTAACTTCTTATAAATGGCAAAATTGCTGTGTTAGATAAAAAGCAGCTGCTTAATATCCAAAAGGGCTATAAATTAGTAACTCCAGGGCTATTTTTCTCTACTAGACACCAATTATTTGCATCTCTACTGGACAAAAATCTACAAATTAACATGTAGGTTGTCTAAGGCTGAAACATTTAATCAATAGTAAATAAAAATAGAGCTAAATACGTTCTCCTACAATCCAGATAATCTTTGAGAGACATTAAATCCCATAACCACTGAAAAGATGTGGTTTAAATTTTTGTCTATGTTCAAGTTCAACATAATTTTTTTCACAAAGTTTTAATATAGAAGTATTGAGAAATTTCAAGAAAAATGAGTTAAATAAGAAGTTAAGAAGACAACAGTGATCTAAAGGAAAAAACACAAAAAGTTGTGAGTCAGTGATAAAATGAGTATTAAGAGAATAATCTAGGGATACCTGGGTGGCTCAGTCGATTAAGTGTCCAACTCTTGGTTTCTGCTCAGGTCATGATCTCATGGTTTTGCAGGTTTGAGACCTGCATTAGGGTCTGTGCCAGCAGCGTGAAGCCTCTTTGGGATTCTATTTTTCCTCTTTCTCTGTCTCTCCCTGGCTCCCTCTTTCTCTCTCTCAAAATAAATAAACATTAAAAAAATTGTTTTAAAGAGAATAATACTATGTTTTAAAATATAAATTTCTCTAATTGGGCCTTCGAAAGATTCTAGTTAACAGTATACTGTGGCTTCAAGTATTTTTACTAAACTACCTATATGCCTGCTTGCTTGCTCCCAGTAGCATTTTAAGATACTGCCATCACAATGAGAAAGAATGAAATCTGGCCATGTGTAGCAACATGGATGGACCTTGAGGGTGTTATGCTGAGTGAAATAAGTCAGGCAGAGAAAGACAGATACCATATGTTTGCACGTATACGTGGACTAGGAGGAACTTAACGGAAGACCATGGGGGAGAAGAAAGGGATAAATAGTGGGGAGAAGGAGAGAGGCAAACCATGAGAGACTCTTGAATGCTGAGAATAAACTGATGGGGGTGGGGGAGAGGGGAAGGGGGTGATAGGCATGGAGGAGGGCACTTGTTGGGATGAGCACTGGGTGTTATACGGAAACCAACTTGACAATAAACCATTTAAAAAAAAAAAGATACTGCCATCATTCTGAAAAGTATTTACTTACCCAAGAGAACAAGGAACTATTCAGTATTAAATTAGGAGTTAAAAAAAACTGGGCTTGATTAGGAAAAAACATGATGTATGGTAAAATGTGGTCAGGAAATAAAGGACAAAGACATCTGCAAAAACAATAGAGCCAGAAATGGAATGTAGGATTGTAACTGGAAGAAAAAAATAATTTGAATATTAACTCCTATTTTACTTCTTTTTCACTCATTAAATTCTATTTTTCTCATATATTATCTCAAATATTTTCTCCAGCAAAAGTCCTTCACAGACTATGTTAGCTCCGAATGAATTTTAGTTTCCATAATAAATCCTAATGATTTTGTCTTCCTTTATTCATTCAATTATATCATGTTTGATATATTTAATTCTAGTTATTTTATTTTGGAGAGAGAGAGAGAGAGAGAGAGCAAGTAGGGGAGAGGGGCAGATGAGGAAAAGAGAGAGAACCTCAAGCAGGCTCCATGCTCAGTGCAGAGGCCGACCAAGGCTTGATCCCATGATCCTGGGATGGTGCCCTGATCTGATATCAACAGTGGAACACTCAACCGACTGAGCCACCCAAGTATCCCTATTGCTTCTTTTAAATTGATGTTTACCATCCTAAAGTATTTTTAAATTCCTTGATTTGAGGAACCATTGAGTTTTACATGTATATCAAAAATTAACAGAGTAGACTTTATTCACTTAATTATTTAATTGTTTATGTGAACAGAGCAATTCCGAAGAGAGAGTTCCAGTGCCTGCGTAGAAGTTACGGAGAAGAATTGGAATCGAATAAGGAAATTTGGCCAGAACATTCATGCAGGCACAGGAGACCTCCAAACTAAAATTATCTCAAAAATGTAGTCCACAATAATGATCTCCAAATAGTACTGCTTATTTATTTTTTCTCATGCTTTATTTTCTGAGTCTGGCTCTCCACATGTATTTTTAATAAAACAATCACAGTATACACTTGTGAATTAGATTTGATATTTTTAATAGCTATATCTTATTTTGTTTGAAAATTTTAAATAGATTTCTCAGCTATCTATGGAACGATGGGTGTTTGTTTAAAAAAAAGTCCAACCAAAGCAGAGCCAACCAGAAAAAAATATTGCCAAGTGGTTTATCAAAAACAAGCATGTACGTTCTTGTCAGTGTACAATCGTATGTACAGAAACACATACACCCACACTCAGCATGAGGCATGTACTTCTTAACATAGAATAATAAACTCACGTGTCTAAAGAATGACAATCTCTGTGAGAAATAGAAACAACAGCAAATAGTCACTGTACAAATGTTATCCTTTCCTTTTTTGTTTCCCTGCAAGTGACAAAATGTTCAGTGTTGTATCAAAGGTGTTCCAAATGGACTAGCAAGACAAATGAAACAGGGACAAATCATGTAAACACTTGAATTATGCGCCAAAAAAGTTATTTAAAGAATCTAATTTTAAAATGACAAGTAGAATTAAGGATAGCGGCAAATTAAAGCATTCCATTTCAATAGTACTCTAGTCATCTAACCATCTAACAGACATTTCACAAATTTTTATTGAGTGCATCTCAAGATAAATATTACTATTTTTAAAAGGATATTTTAGGTAAGTTTCTCTAGGTTGCCATCTTTCTTTGTATTCAGACAAAGCTTTTCAGTGTGTAGTTAGGTTTTTACCATTTCATCTCTATGAATAATAATGAATTTTGTTTTACTTTAGAATTTATTTTTATTTTTTTAAATATTTTTTATTTTATTTCTAGGAGAGAGAGAGACAGCGTGAGCAGGGGAGGGTCAGAGAGAGAGGGAGACACAGACTCTGAAATAGGCTCCAGGCTCCGAGCTGGCAGTCAGCACAGAGCCCGACGCGGGGCTCGAACCCACGAACCATGAGATCATGACCCAAGCGAAAGTCGGACGCTTAACCGACTAAGCCACCCAGGAGCCCCTACATTAGAATTTATACAACAAACACAGCTTTTTGTGTTTGCTATCACATCTGATCTTCACAACACCCAAATGAGAAAAGTTCCCTGAATTTCCAACTTACAGATAGTTGATCCCATATACAATTGTTCAATATTTTGTTAAGACCACAAGTCTCCTAAGTAGAAGAGAAAATTTTAAAAAAGTAAATTCCTATACCTATTATTATCATAATTGCACCACTTCCAATGTATGAAATTTGAACACTCCACATGTTTTTTGTTGTTGTTGTGTTTTTTTTTTTTTTTTATGTCAGTGACTAATTCACTACTATACTCATTATTCTATCCTTTTGGGAAATGCCAACATATTGACTGTAAAATTATTTCATTTATTCATCTCAGGACTGTCATCTTTTCTTAATCACTTGTTTACCACAGATATCCTTTCATTTGTATACACTCTCAAGCGCTGTGGTTACTCAGTGCTCATAAATATCTGATTTTCCTCTTTGTGAGCACTTCAACTACTGTACTTCCCAGTGGTCTTGGGGTTGGGCTGACAAATGAATTCTTTTAATCAATGAGCTGTAAACTCAAGCAACATGTACAATTTCCCTACTGAAGGATTTCATTGCTGGCAAGGGATGCCCTAAAGGCTCTTTTCCCCTTTTGCGGTCACAGAGAAGGCTGTACCTCAGATGAGGCAGCCAAAGGATGGTGATGTACTGTTACTTTGGGCATCTAAATGACTCTGCAGAGTGGCTCCTTGCTGATATGTATTACACACACAACATAACTAAGAAATAAACATTTTGTGTTAAGCCTGACATTTTGGAATCGTTTGCTTCTCCAACATAATCTGGTAAATCCTAGTATAACTCCCTTGTAGATCTCTCTCTTTCTTTTTTTTTTTTAAATGTTTTATTTATTTTTAGGAGAGAGAGAGAGAGAGATAGCGTGAGCAGGGAAGGGTCAGAGAGAGAGGGAGACACAGACTCTGAAACAGGCTCCAGGCTCTGAACTGGCAGTCAGCACAGAGCCCGACGCGGGGCTCAAACCCACGAACCGCGAGATCATGACCCAAGTGAAAGTCGGTCGCTTAACCGACTAAGCCACCCAGGCGCCCCATAGATCTCTCTCTTTTTGACTCTAGCCTGAAAAAACTCTTTATCAACTCTGCCTACATGCACCTCAGCTTTGGACAAGGCTTAAAGAATCATTCACATCCTCTTTGGCCCGACTTTATGATTTTAAATTTCACATACGTCCTAATAACTAACCATCCAACTTATTACTTTATCAGTCTTATCAGGACCACCCTTCTCCTCTCCCTATCAGACTCCTACTTTCCTCCCTATCGGCACAGTCTCATCCGATGACTTACTTTCTTAATTCCCTAAAATACTGGAGCAATTCGAAGTGAACTACCTCAAATCCTTACCTTCACATTTAGTGTCCGCTCAGCTTCTATATTTAATTTCTCTACTTTACTCTTTTGATCAATTGCTCTTAATCCTACCTCAAAGACAGTCTTCCACTTCTCATAATACCTTATACTATTTTGCTAACTCATTCCACCTATTTCTTCTTACTATTGAAGCACTGATTTGATACTTCTCCAGCATCATTCCAACTTCTCACGAACATAATCCCCCACAAAACTAAAGAGCAGCTACAACAAAAGCCCTGCTGTGGTTCCTGAACCTTCTAATCACTGTCCCCTTGTTCCACTCCCTTATAGCAGAATTTCTTCATATAGTTGCCTTTGGTTATTATTTCTATCTTATAGATTGTCATCTTCCCTTCATCCCACTTTAAGAATATTGAAGATTTTGTTACTATTGCTTTTTGAAATTATCTTTGTCAAATTTGGCAATGGCCTCCATTTTACCAAACTAAAATAGTCAGGGCCTACTGCTCATTTTTCTTGAACTTCTTGAAATACATAAACTCATTTTTCAGGAAATTCCTATCTTCTTGATTGCTTTCTACCCATTCCAGTGAGTGCTCATGTTTTTTATATCTCTTTGGTTCTTTTTCCTCTGCTTTCTCATCTTTAAGTAATTGAGTACCCAGGGAATAGTTGGTGTCTGTTCTCTATATTCACTATACAGGTGATCTCATTTATCCCTTCACTTTAAATATCATCTTTTCAGATGCATATCTCCAGAGCTGACCTGTGTGTGTGTGTGTGTGTGTGTGTGTGTGTGTGTGTGTGTGTGTGTGTGTTAGTGCGACGTATTTAGTTTATAACCAACTCCTGCCAGACTCCTCCATTTTGATGTAAAATAGACACATCAATCACAAATTATTGACAATCCTGTTTTTCCTAAGTATTTTCATGTACCGAAACACCACCATTCGTCCAGTTGTTTAGGACAAAATTGTTGAAACTTCTCTTTTTTTTCAGACCTCATTTGTTTTTCAACTTCATTCACTATCTGGATTGCCAAATTCATCCAATTCTTCCTCTTTTTCTTACCTCTTCTTCCTTTAGGTGGGAATGTGAGTCACCATTTTCTTTGGCTGCTAGATCATGGTAATGCATTTGTAAAGTCTCCAAACCTAACTGTGGTCTCTCCTCTGCAGCTCTTTGTTGATAAAAATCATGTCAAAACATTCAGTAGACCACAATTTGACAACAGAGTTCTTTATAACTAAAATAAAGCCCAAACTCCTTATCATGGGCTACAAAAATCTATATGATCAGGCCCCTGCCTACCTCTTCAACTACTTTTTCTCTCACAGTTATCCTCAACCACTCACATTAAGCTAATTTCAAGTTATTGAACATCCAATTTACTTTAACTAGAGTATTCTCCCTCCAGTATTCTTACAGCTTTCTCCTAAGCATTTTCAAATTTCCATTATTTATTTACATGACAAATCCTGATTTGCTTTTATATTGATCTTCTAGCTTTGTACACATTTCAGTTTAATTATGAGCACCAAATAAGTTACTGGATTTGGCAAATTAGGATATTACTAACAATATTTAACATGCTAAAAATAATCCTACATATATAAAAGTGGTTCATAGTTTACACTTAAAATATTATTTGCAACTTAAAAGAGGTACGGTTGGGCCCAATCAACAGTAGAATACAATTGTCTCATTATATTGCCTTAAATAAGATGCTGTAATGCTTAACTATTTTCTCTCACTAAACATCCATTTCACTTTTAAATTTTCATTGATTTGAATAAAATTAAACATTACTTGAATTGTCATCTGTATCTTATTTTTCCTCAATAACTTTTAGTTACAAACAAACAAGCATAAAATGGAAAGATAAAGTAGCAAAGAATTTCTTTAGGTTTAGAAATAAATCAAGATCATCCTTTTTTCTTTTGAAGCTACTTTATCTTTTTTTTATTAGTTAAAATTTTTTGGACACTTGATTCCTAGTGCCTCCTTTATTTGGAAAAAAAAGCACTCTTGGGATGCCTGGGTGTCTCAGTAGGTTGAGTGGGCAACTTCGGCTCAGGTCATGATCTCACGGTTGTGGGTTCGAGTCCGCATCAGGCTCTGTGCTGACAGCCTGGAGCCTGAAGCCAGCCTCAGATTCTGTGTCTCCCTCTCTCTGTCCTTTCCCTGCTTGTGCTCTGTCTCTCTCTGTCTCAAAAAATAAATAAATGTGAAAACAAATTAAAAAATAAAAGTACACTGTCAGTAGTATAAAAATAGACATTGCATGTTACAGTTGGGATGCATAATGTATGAAAATGTTTGAGTGAGAAAAAGAGAACTAGGAAAATAAATATATATCAATCAATAGCAAGATTAATATGTGGCAGTAAATCTATTACTACCTCTTTCCTCTTTCTTTCCTTCGTTCTTTTTGTCTAAACTGGATTTAGACTGATTAGAGAAGTCATCTGCTGATTAAATTGCACCCCACAGGTGAAACAAACTACTTTCTTCTTTCTGTAATTTATTTTGCATAAATTATTTTAAATCTCTGAATATTTTGTGCATTTGATACGTATTAGAATTAGGGGCACCTGGGTGGAAGTCAGTTAAATGTCTGACTTCAGCTCAGGTCATGATATCACAGTTCATGAGTTCAAGTCTTTCATTGGACTCTGCTGTCAGCACAGACCGTGCTTCTGAGGAGCCTGAAATTAAGTCCTGCATTAAGAGCCACCTCGGGCTGCCTGTAGCCCCAGGTTCAGGAAAAGCTTCAGCTGAAGCCACCCTCAGGACCACCCTCGGATCAGCCAATCAAAAGAAATGTGTAACATTCCTGTGGTCTGAGTCAGGGCTGGGAACTGCAGATAGTTACTCTGTACAAACTAGCCAATCACTCACCGCTTGCCTAAACCCCAGGTAGGCCCTTTGAGCTCACCTCATAATTGGTCATTTTCAAAGGATTCTCAAAGGTCATAACTGGGTCCCACCAAAAGTAACAGACGCCTCACAGATACTGAATGGTCAAAACTGTTACCATGGGTGCTATACAATTATGACTGGTGCTTATGTGATGATAATATATGTACAACGTGTGCACTGTAACACCCCCGTCCCTTACACCATAAAAACCCTGCTCGCCATTGTTCAAGGCTTCTCTTTGCTGCCGCTGCCCCGGTAGACTGGTGAGCCCCTGCTCGAGCTTGTAATAAAGACCCTTATGTAGTTGCATCGGTGACGGCTCCTTAGGGGTCTCAAGGGGACTCACGATTCGGGCACAACACTTCAGATCTTCTATCCCCCCTCTCTATGCCCTAGCCTCTCTCATGCTCTCTCTTCCCCTCTCTCTCTAAAAAATAAAGGTAAAAATTATAATAGCAATTTAGGTTTTACAATGTAGGTAATACCATTTAAACAAAAGGCTACTTTTATAAACTTAAGTAAGCATGAAAAAGAAAAGAGATAACAGAAATAATCACTTGCAATCATTTTTACTTATGCCAGTTCATCAAAAGAAACCTGTTTAGTGTAAAATAATCAGACCAATGATGCTGACAATATAATTATTTCATGTTTTACAACAGTTAAATGAACAAACTTAAGAGACAATTGAGAAAATCTTTTGGCTAATTGGAATCAAAGTTGTTATACTATTATAAAATTCACAAACAGTAAAAGCAAAATATTGTTGTTACTACTATTTTTAGCAGTAGTCCATAAGACACACAAAATGATATTACAACCAAGGGAATTTTATGGTAGACAATTTAAATATGTTCAGTGATAAAGGAAAATACATCACCTATTTTAAAAGGTGATTCTCAGGGGCGCCTGGGTGGCTTAGTCGGTTAAGCGTCCGACTTTCGCTTGGGTCATGATCTCGCGGTTCCTGGGTTCGAGCCCTGCGTCGGGCTCTGTGCTGACTGACAGCTCAGAGCCTGGAGCCTGTTTCAGTCTGTGACTCCCCCTCTCTCTGACCCTCCCCTGCTCACGCTGTCTCTCTCTCTCTCCTAGAAATAAAAATAAATAAATAAATAAATAAAAAATAAATAAATACAAGGTGATTCTTAGTCCAAAGCACTCTTTAACTATTATTAGTGATTGTCAAAGAAGTGTCAATTTATGCCCAGATGTCAGAATTCTAAATCATTATTAAACTGTATAATATGAGATACTAAGAAAAACAAATAAATTAAAAGAGATGGTACAATGACTAAATCTGATTTAATAGCCAACAAATCCTAATTCTGGAAGTCTTTTCAAAGGACCAGCAATCTGAAACTCAGATGTTAAGGAAAGTAATTCAAGTTTATTGAGTGCCTGAGGCACTGTGCTAAGGACATGCTCTTTCTTTTATCATTTAATGGGTCTGCCATTTCCAGAGATCATTATCCTCATTTACAGAGTAGTTAACCAACCTAGAATCTAAAATATTCAAGTAAACTTTCTCAGGCTTATGGGAAAAGGCAGGGCTCAGAGCTAGGCCTGTCTCTCTGTAAAGATCCAGTCCAGTAAGTACTACATTCTTTCTCTAAGAGCATCTTGGCAATTGAGATATAGAAGTCCACACACCTATGAATATCCATGTGTCATGCACATTCATTTACTTCCAATAATTGCTGAGATAGTCCACAAAAGTTCAAAGCAAAAGTAGTGTATTCAGGGGAAAAATGACCAAACCAAAGCAACAAGAGTAACAGCAACACACTTTGTGGAGAAGTACTATGCTCTCTTATGTCTTTTATTACAGGGAATCATTAACTTTTGTATCTCAGCTTCCTTGGAAACAGATCCATTAGGATTCAAAATGTACGAAGAAAGAAAAAGTAAAAGCAGCAAAGGTATCTCAGGTTTTTATTTACAACTTACAGGAAAAAACTAGAAGCTGATGTGTTTCAACACACAGTTGATTAAAAATTAGGTATAACTGAAGTACTGAAAATAGTATAATGATCAAATTTTGAGCTATTGTGTCTTTAATTTTTTTATGTTTATTTTTGAGAGAGAGACAGACAGAGAGAGACAAAGAGAGAGAGACTGTAAGCAGGGGAGGGGCAGAGAGAGAGAGAGAGAGGGAGATACAGAATCTGAAGCAGACTCCAGGCTCTGAGTTGTCAGCACAGAGCACGGTGGAGGATTCAAACTCCCAAATCATGAGACCATGACCTGAGCTGAAGTTGGATACTTAACCAACTGAGCCACTCAGGCACCCAAATTTGAGTGTTATTTAAAATTGGAAGGGAGAAAAACATCTTTTCCATCTACACATTCAAGTTCCTGTCTGGGGATCCTGTAACAAAAGACATACAGGTATCCCCCACTTTTCAAAAACTTGCCTTATGCCACTTTGCTTCTCTGAAAAGTCTACATTAGTACCTGTTTCACTGGCCAAAAGAAATCAAAAGAGGATTTTCACTTTTCTTAAAAATGGCAAAAAACAGGGGTGCCTGGGTGGCTCAGTCGGTTAAGTGTCCGACTTCAGTTCAGGACACGATCTCACAGCTCGTGGGTCCGAGCCCCGCATCGGGCTCTGTGCTGACAGCTCAAAGTCTGGAGCCTGCTTCAGATTCTGTATCTCCCTCTCTCTCTCTCTCTCTCTCTGCCCCTCCCCTGCTCACGCTGTCTCTCTCTGTCTCTCAGAAATAAATAAAACATTAAAAATAAAAAAAAAATGGCGAAAAACAAAAATAGTGTTTAGTGGTTATTTTGCAGCTAGCTTTTAGAATAAAGGCAGCAAATATCCCCCCAGCAAGAGTGGCTTCACCAAGCCCCTTCCCGAGCAGCTACACACAGCGTTTTAGTGAAGCCACCATAGCTTTAACCGTGTTTGTAACCATCTGTGCTTTGTCTCAATTATTTTGTGCATCTGTTCATAAGGTATGTTCTAAGATATTATAAAAACCTAAGAGAGGTTATTTTTTAAGTCTGGGAATGCTGGAAATTTTTTTCATTGTAAATTAATGGTAATTGCTTCTTTCCTTTAAGCCATGCTAGTTTATAAAAGTTTTCAGAGAAATGCTCTACTTTCAGATAGCAGGAAAAACCTATATTAACAAGAGAAAAGCATAGAAATTTATTTAATGTAACTCTTCTTGTGACACAGGATCCTTCATAAGTAAATGAGGACTCCAAAAAGTGGTTCAAGTTGAATGATCTTATGCTAGGTTTGATGAAGAGTGAAAAGTGTTGGGAAAAGGTGAGCTAAAGATACTAACTAGGGAAAGTATACTCGGGCTCTCTCCTTTCGATTTTTCTCAGTGTCCACGTGTGTCGTGTAGATAAGGATGCTCCTTTTCCCTGGGTATAGAAAGAATACCTCTCCGGTGAAGGTCTTATGACACACTTCAGGGAAGACTGGAAAAGGTCAGAGAGTCCTTCCTGCTCTTGCCCTTTTCCTCAAATGTCTTCAGCTTAATATATTTAATATGCCAGGCCGCCATATTCTGGAGTAGTGTGTCCTGAAGTAGGCTGCCTCATCAAGATCTGAAGTCCTAGGGGAACATCTTTAGCAAATTTTCTAAGATTATCATAGATATGCATTTAATAGTTTTGAAATAAAGTAAAATAACATGAATGTTATTTTACAAGAGTCAGAAAGATAGGGGCACCCCGGTGATTAGTCGGTTGTGTCTAACTCTTAATTTTAGCTCAGGTCACCATCTCAGTATTCCTGAGATCCAGCCCTGCATCAGGCTCTGTGCTGACAGCACAGCACTTGCTTAAGATTCTGTCTCTCCCCCTCTCTCTGTCCCTCCCCTGCTACTGAGCACTCTCTCTCAAAATAAATAAACATTTATAAAAAAAGAAAGTAACAAAGATGGCTCTATTGAATTCATGCCATGCATTCACACTCATTTGGTGATGAAGATGACAATTGTCAACTGTACAACATTACTTCAGCAGTTTAAAGACTGACAATTTTAGATCATATTGGATAGAATTTGTTTACATATTTTCCTAGATTATCTTCTGTATGATCATAAAATTTTAAGAACATCAGACTTTATAAATTAACAATACCTCATGTCTTCTAGAAATCACCCTGTATTAAACCTAATTTTAAGTTTTTGATTTTGTTGTTATTTTTTAAGTACAAATGCAAAATAATTGGTTTTTGTGGGCCAAAGATCTTTCACCCAAAGAACCATTTCATTGAAAAAGCCATGAATAAATAAGTAAACATTTAAAGAACACAGATTCTGAAAATACTTCATCATTTTTGTGCTCTATATATATCTTTCTCTCAATAATGTGATCGAATATGTAGAAACCACTCAACTATTAGATTTGTTTTATTGTCACTAAGTTGGCCAGAACAACAGTTCATATCTACCATTTGAAATGTTATTTTCATAGTAAAGAAAATCAATATTTTTAGGTATTTTGGCTTATGACAAAAAAGTTCAGAATTCTTGTCTAAATTATTTTTCTAGCCGCACCTGGGTGGGTCAGTCGGTTAAGCGTCTGATTCTTGGTTTCAGCTCAGGTTATGATCTCACGGTTTCTGGGTTTGATCTCTGCATCAGGCTCTGCGCTGACAGTGCAAAACCTGCTTGGGATTCTCTCTTTCCCTCTCTCTCTCTGCCCCTCCCCTACTTGTGCTGTCTCTGTTTTTCTCAAAATAAACTTAAATTTAAAAAATTATCTTTCTAAAAAACAGAAATTTTCTTCATGTCTTCTCCAATACTGGTTGTTTATTATGTTTTTGATTTTAGCCAGTCTGACAGATGTGAGGTGATATCTCATTAAAGTTTTGATTTGCATTTCCCTGTAGATTACTGATGTTGAGCATCTTTTCATGTGCCTGTTGGCCATCTGTACATCCTCTTTGGAGAAATGTCTGTTCATGCCCATTTTTAATTGGATTATATTATCAGTTCTTTATATGTTTTGGATACCAACCCTTTGTCAGATACACCACTTGCAAATATCTTCTCCCATTTCTTAAGTTGCCTTTTAATTTTATTTATTGTTTCCTTCATTGTACAGAAACATTTAATTTTGATGTCTCAGTTTAGCCTTCTAATATAATTTGTCACCCTGAGTGTCACTATTTTTCCAAAGATGCAGATCCATTCTCCAGACTTGTCTGTTTCTAGTGTTTAGAGCCATTGCTTGGGGTGCCTGGGTGGCTCAGTCGGTTAAGTGTCCGACTTCGGCTCAGGTCATGATCTCACGGTTCGTGGGTTCGGGCCCCGTGTCAGGCTCTGTGCTGACAGCTCAGAGCTTGGAGCCTGCTTTGGATTCTATGTCTCCCTCTCTCTCTGACCCTCCCCTGCTCACACCATCTCTCTCTTCCCCTCTCTCTCTCAGAAATAAATAAAACATTTAAAAAAATTAGAGTCATTGCTTGCACAACAAAAGCATATAAACCTGAATAAAGTTCAAAGGGCAATATGTTTAAGGATTAGTCTCTCCTATTTTGAAATTGGCAGTTATCTTGACCAGTGAATCATCATTTAATTACCTTGCATGTGCATACACACCTACATATACTTTCACACATATACCATATATGCTTACAACAGAGAAAGGTGATTTCAAACTTGTGATTGTATAAATTTCTCACATGGAAAAGCACTGGCATTTATTGATATTGTCTATCATGTGATAGGAAAAGACAATACAAATAGTAAGAATAACAGTGTATTTTCAGAAATCTGATTAATTTCTGAAAATCCATGGATATGTTTATGAGACATTAATGAGCCATTAATTTACATAGAAGATTAAAATGTATTAGTATACAATGGTGTTCATATCTTTCCAGTTATTAGCATATAAATATTTCCTATCAGGAAAATTCTTCCAGATATCAAGGTCCCAAGGAAAACAAATTAGTAAAAGGATTAATTTAAGATTTTTTTTTTTCCTGAAATGTCCAGAAGTATATTGAATCCAATTTGGGGCAGACTGAAGGCTTTTTTTCCTCATTACACTACAGAGTTTCCCACTACAATACTTGAGATTGACATTTAAAAGATATCTCTTCTTTAGAAGTGGGTGATGGTAAAGTATTCTTAGGCCATCACCCTGTGTTATGGCAATAAATTGGACCTACTCAACATTTATTGGTTCAGTTGTTTACATTGTATTCCCTATCATTTAAGGAATGATGAGATTTAAGACTCTTTACTTAGGGCACATGGGTGGCTCAGTCCTTAAGCATCTGACTTAGGCTCAGGTCATGATCTTACGGTTCTTGAATTCTAGTCCCACATTGGGTGAACTGTTGCCCTGCTTTCGGTGAGCGTGAGCCCCACTTGGGTGATCCCTGCTTCTTTTTCTCTCTGTCTTCTCTCTCCTCTTTCTCTCTCTCTCTCTACCTCTGCCCCTGCTAGGACTCTCTCTTTCTCTCTCTGCCCCTTGCTCACTTGCACCATCCCTCTCTCTCTCTCAAAACAAAACAGAAAAAAGACTGATGTCACTTAATTTCATATTTTTAACTTATTTATATTTTCTTAAAATCAATTCCCAGTCGTCTATTATGTTAATGGCCAAAATATGAGCATTTCGTTGTAGCCCACAACCCCTACAAACAGACTGCACTTTTTACCCTCAAATTCTGTGGTCTCTTCTTATTATACAGAAACCTGAGAGATGGGGTATTCACTGTCATAAAAATTTGGGAAGAATGTCTTTTTGATATTTATTATGACCAAATCTGACATATGTGCCTATTTTCAACAATATTTAGCATTTACGGAAATAAGCTTGGAGATAAAAAAAAAATATATAAATATATACAAAAATATACAAAAATAAAAAAAGATGTATTCTTGCTATTTTAATTCCACTACAGGGCATAATGATTTCTCTAAAAATGCCTTTAATATAAATTCTTTATAAAATATCTTTTAACATTCAGAACATCCACACATGGATATAGCTTCAGTCACCTCTTTGGGATTATATTCTATTTTTATCTCTAGGACCAGTAAGTGCATGGGTAGCTCTTCTGAGAAAAACAGAAACAAAAACTGAAATCTTAAAACTAAAGGCAAAAGAAAAGCTGCCCTCAGGTATGAGAAAGAATGTGGTGCTTTCCCAAGGCCATTAGCACCTGGAAGGACTAGGAAATTTGTGTGGAGACTGTTAACTGCTTGGAACTGTCAGCAGTAACTCCTGACTTGCAAGCTGAAGCTTTGCAAGCATTTCAAAGCAGAATGCATTTATTTTTCAACAAGTCAGCAATCCCCATAACAAAAATTCACCTATGCAGAGACTTTAGGCTGTGTCTAATTTATTGATGAATTTAGTAACTTGCTGATAACAAAGCTTTTCTGGTCCCAGGCTCCTAATATGCAAATACTCGACTGCTCTTTCTTGGGAGTAAAAGCGTTTTTAATTGCACTTTGATAGTTTATCAATAAACATTTAAGAAAGAAAAAAAGAATAAGACATGGGGAAAAATGAAAATCACTTCACAAAATCTCTGTGGGTTGTATCACATAGCCAGAAAGATTTACTTTTTTCCTAAAAGAGAGATACAAGTTAGAGATCTTATTTCTAGGTACAAAATTTTAGAATCATTTGGAAATAACAATAACATTGCATACTTTTAGATATGGTGATGCAAATTTTAGAGATTAACTACCGCCTAATAACATGTAACAGGTTTTTAAAAATACAAGATGCCAAAAAAGGTTTGGAAGATAGAATCTCCAGAACTCTCAAGTTTTTGGGTGTCAGTCAGGAAGGGGATGAATGGGAGAAATGTAATTGCTTAATATCTCTGTTTCATTCTTTCTGCATTAAGGTTTCTCAACCTTGACAGTGGGGACATTTCGAGCCTCATAATTCTTTGCTGTGATGAGATGTCTTCTATCTCATCGGATGTTTGACATCATCATTAGCTGAAGGTCTGTATCACCTTCATTCAAAAAATGTCTCAATGTTTCCAGACATTGCCAGATATCCCCTGGGTAAGGTTGGGGCAGTCAAAATTGCCCAGAGTGGAGAATCACCACTCTAGTGTGAGTACAAACTAAATGGTCATTACTAGATTAAAGAAGAAAATAATAATAAAAAAATGAAAAACACAATCACATGTCCCTAAATTGCAAAATATGTTGATCCTGCAATCCACTAACAAACTGTAAAGTAGATTATTTTTAGAGACAGAGTATGGGATGTACATAATCAAATTACAATCAATCACACAATTTGAGCCAACTCTTATATAAGAATAGATAAGATATATAAATGATCTCAAAATTTTATTTTTATTATTTGGAATCAATCACTGCCAAATAATTTTAATGGGAACCTCTTTATCTATGTTATTCATTTTCTTACTGAATTGTTTATGGGTGGCTCAGAGCCAAAAAAGATACAGTAGCAAAAGCCAAGATAATCCTTTGGAAAGGGTCCTTAGTCAATGAATGGTGAACAACTGCCAATAGTTGGGCATTTTCCATAATTGTATTACTCTTTTCCTTGAAGACATATAAGTAAAATATCAGGATAACTGCTTAGGTTGCTTAATTAATACAGGTCCAAGTCACATAATGACTGATAATTAAAAACAGATTTTTTCCTCATTCTTTTGTAGAAGATAATGAAACCTGTAACAATTTCTAAAAAAATAATATTCTTTTTTAATGTTTATTTATTTTTGAGAAATACAGAGCATGAGCTGAGGAGGGGCAGAGAGAGAGAAGAAGACACAATCCACAGCAGGCTTCAGGCTCTAAGCTGTCCACACAGAGCCTGAAGTGGGCCTCGAACTCATGAAAAGTAAAATCATGACCTGATTCAAAGTTGAGGCTTAACTGATTGAGCCACTCAGGTGTCCTAAAAAAATATTCTTAATGTTCATTCCATGAACCCAAAGACAGCTTTCAAGAGAAATTTGACTTTACTCAAGAATCAATATAGTGTGTAAAAGTTCTAGAGGTTTACGCAGAAGTGTCTTGTATGTGGAGCCAAATACAAAACTACCTTAGATTCTCGGAGTAATGTATAATCCTCCAAATCAGAAACTGTCACAGGACTGAGAATTTTGTTTTTATGTAAGATCAAGATATGGTTATGTAGGACAATGGTACAGAACGGTTTTATTCATTTTGATTTTATACAATTAAAAATATCATAATTATAAAAAGAAAAATATAAAGTAATAATTTGGATATTTTCAACTTTCATCCAGCTATGAAGTTAATTGAAGATTTTACTTGTTATATTGAAGTGTAATTTACACATTACTTCATATACGATTTTGCTCAGTTTCTAAAAAGTAATATATTAGCAAACATATTAAAATGTTGTTATACCCTTGGTGTGTCATAAAGGATATAACATTCCATAAAGCATTCAGCTCTTAATCTCAGGGTCCTAAATTCAAGCTTCATGTTGGGCATGGGGCCTACTTTAATAAAATCTTGTATATATACCCTGTCTATAATTTCTGTAAATTTTAGTTTTAATTTAATCTAATGTTAAATGGATTGTAGGTATTCAAGGACTTTGTTGCAAATTCTCATTATTTTCATTGATGTAAGATAAAACAAAAATTAACTTGCAAACCTATTTCTAAATTTTCTAATGAAATATTATTTTTCACAAGTTTAAAAATTCAGCTGTATTTTATTGCTACAGCTAGTAGTTTTGAGTATTTTCTTGAAATATGCAATAATTTACATGGTCTTTATTTTGCACTTTTTTCTTTTAGCACTATGGCAATATTCATATACTCATCATTGCAATGTAATATATTGGTCTGTATTCCCATTATTTTTTTTTGCCTAGCTAAATGTTATATAATAACGTTGTCAAAAATACCTGTCATCATATCTTTCTCTGACCAATTTTTATAACTTATCTCCTTCCATTTCCTTTCACAGTGTCCTTGAGTAACTATAAGTTTTAATTTTTCTGAGTCTGCACATATTGTTTCTTCTGGCAAATACAATCCTTTTCTCCAAGATAATATTAAATGTCATCTTCTCTACTTTATCCAGAATGAGATGTTTCTTTCTGATGTTTCTGTAGCGTCACCATCATACATCAAGTATATAAGTCAATGGGTAGATTTTCTTATTAATTGTTCCAGAGGAAAGATCATACCTAAATTATTTCTCTATCTTTAATCTGTAAAACATAATCTGGCATATACAGAGTGCTCATTAAATGACAGAAGAAATAAATGACAATTGAAGTGGCTTATAAAGACACAGAGACTTCAGGGTCATTTTTGGATATTTAGTTTATTACTTACAGTTGAAAGGAATCAGTATAAGCTACTGATGATATAAGTTAAAAGATACTGTGTGATTTCTAAGGTAACTGCCAGGAGATTGAAGTCTAGCTCAGTGAGAGAGTAAGGCAGAAAAATCAAACTGGAAGTTATAGCAAAAATTTAAGCAATATAGGATAAAGAATTGAATTAGGCCAGTGATAGTTGCAATGAATAAAAAGGGATAGAGAAATGATGTGTCTTTGTTTTCCCATAATCTGGGAAGAGTGAAGCATACACATAGTTAATTAATAAATGCAGTTATCAAAAGTTGTTATTAATTATAATTACATACATCCAATTAAAGTTTAATAAGACTCAGGTACTAAATTAAATGGTTTACATACTTTATTTCATTAAACCTCTAAGCAATTTTATGTAGTAGGCATCAGTAATCTTATTTTACAAATAGACCAATATTTGTAGGTCACAAGTTAATTAATGCTAGAACTGAAACTTTAATGCAAATCTATCCCTTGATCTACAATATCTTGTGAAATATTTAGTTTGATGAAAGCAAATTAAACTTTGATTAAATATGGATAATGTGCAGAAGACAAAGAATTTCCTGATTTCTTAATCACCTGTTGTTATAGAATATCTCCTTTAAATCATTATTACTCTTTCATCCAAATCACATTTCTTTATGCTGTAGTATTTCTGATGACTGTTGAACTTACAGTTTTTAGTGGAAAATTCTAGTTCATTTACAGTAAGATTTATCTAAGCCTTGTGAATGAGCAAACCACTAAGAGTTAAGTAATAATGGTGGTGATTAGTAGATGTTTGGAACTTGGGATCATGGGAATTGTATTGTATCTAATCTAATTGTATGACTATTAGAAATTTTAATCATTTGGATATGCTGCACCAGTGGCTTTCATCTTATGAGATAAAAAAAAAATAGAGAGGGAATTGCACACATAACAGATGGTAATAATAGAAATTAAAGGTAATCGAAATAAAAAATCACTACCTGCCCATAATATAATTATCAATATTAAGTAAATAGCCTGTGGTAATTATCAAATATAAGCTAAGGTAATAACATGGTGAACATATATTCTAGTTTGTCAAGTGCAATTCCTCTTCGTGTTTATTGTACTGGTGTGTTGTGCAGCTTAACCACTCACTGTACAAGACTTTCCAGTTTTTATGAAAAGTTATTATTACGAGTTGCCTTACTATCTGCCAGATGGATTTGAATACTTCACTTTGACTTCCAGCTTTTATTATGATCTCATCTAATAGAATGTGAGAAGCATGTGTCTATTTTTACATGTGGTTAAACTAAAAGTCAATCAGAAATAATGAATCTTTCGTTTTCCTCCCCCTTCTAAATATGATGTATTTAACACTTTCTCTTCAAGGACAATCTTTAGGATGCTTACTATTAGAGAAATCTTGCATAGGAGGCATTAAGGAAGGCTAACTCATTCCAGACTATAATGTGAGTCGGAGCAGGTTTAAACGTGGCTGCCCCAACCAATCACTTGACATAGCAACCAGTTCCGCTGTGGCCCATGATGCAAACTAAGAGCTGCACAAAGCTATCAGGCCACACTAAATAAGGTTAGTTGAGAAATAGGCTAAAGTCTAGATTTGCTATACTTTATAATGTAAAAATACAATAAAAATAAAATAAAAACAAAAGTCAAGCAATTCAGCTATGGAGTACACAGAGATCAGCCACAGTGCTCTTGTTATATGGTAGATACTATATAGCTATACACTAATTCAATCAGGTATTGTATGGAGTCTTTCTATATTTCTTTTTATAGCAATGCCTTTTATTTTGTAATATATATATATTTTTATAAAATTTTAATGTTATTTATTTTTGAGAGAAATACAGAGTACAAGCAGGGGAGGGTTAGGGAGAGAGGGAGACACATAATCCCAAGTAGGCTCCAGGTTCCAATCTGTCAGCACAGAGGCTGATGCAGGGCTCAAACCCATGGACTGTGAGCCAAACTCAGACGTTTAACTGACTGAGCCACCCAGCAGTTATATTTTGTACTGTATTTTTGACAACACAACAATAAACTTTAAAAAAGGAAGAAAAGAATATAGCATGCTTAATAAAATATTTCCATCCAAATTTCTATTTCTCAAGGTTGATGTCATGTACCCTACACCAGGAGGGTATCAGAATATCACAAACTACATAAAAAACAAGTCATCTGCTCAAAGTTGCTTCAGCATTTTCTTCAAAATTTATTACTTACAGTAAAAAGATGTACAGCACACAAATTTTTAACATGTTCCCTTGAAGAGCACACATTTACATAGTGCCCTGTGAGTATGATTTTTCATTTAGATCAAGTGATTTTATTTATTTTCCATTTTCAATTACAGGTTTTATTTACATTTTTCATGTGTGTATGTGGTGGGGGTGTAATAAAAATTTTTATTTTTTATAAAATATTAAAAATAGTATTTTTATAGAAAAATAATAGATGTTAAATGCTGGCTTCATTACCTGAAGAACATTTCAAAGACTTAAATTATGCCTGGTTTACATGAGTGTCCTCAGATTACTCAGTAGAAAATCAGGCTGTTGTTGTTGTTGTTATTGTTGTTTTCCCAGTGAGGATTTTATGCTTTTATAGAATTTATGGGGAAAGCTTTTAAAATTTATTCTATTATAAATGGGATGCCTGCATGGCTCAGTCGATTAAGGCTCCAACTTTTTAAAAAAAATTTTAATTTTTTTTTTTTTTTGAGAAAGAGAGAAGGAGAGAGAGGGACAGAGTGCAAGTGGGGAAGAGACAGAGAGAGAGGGAGTCACAGAATCTGAAGCAGGCTCCAGGCTCTGAGCTGTCAGCACAGAGCCTTATGCAGGGCTCGAACCCAGGAACCACAAGATCACGACTTTAGGTGAGTCAGTCGCTTAACCCACTGAGCTACCCATGTGCCCCAAGCCGCCAACTCTTGGTTTCAGCTCAGGTCATGATCTCATGGTTCATGACTTTGAGTCCCATATGGAGCTCCATGCTGACAATGTGGAGCCTGCTTGGAATCTCTCTCTCTCTCTCTCTCTCTCTCTCTTTCTCTCAAAAATAAATAAATAAATAGATAAATAAATAAATAAATAACTTAATAAAAAACATTTTAAAAGGAGACAAAAACTCAGACTCTTTAATACAGAGAACAAACTAGTGGTTTTCAGAAGGGAGATGGGTGGAGCAGTGGGTGAAACAGATATAGGAAATTAAGAACACACTTATCTTGATGAGTACTGAGTAAAGGAAAAAAAATGTTCTGTTTACAGAGAAAAGTCAATTACAATCTTCAAATTTATTAATCTTATATGTAAATTTGAATAAGATTGAAAGATATTTATTAAAAGGAAGCTTAGGGGTGCCGGGTGGCTCAGTCAGTTAAATGTCCAACTTAGCCTCATATCATAAGCTCATCATCTATGGGTTCAAGCCCCACATCAGGCTCTCTGCTGGAGCCTGCTTAGGATTCTATGTTGCCTTCTTTCTCTGCCCCTTCCCCACTTTCACTTTCTCTCTCTCAAAAATAAAAATAAACATTAAAAACGTAACAAAAAAGAAAACTTAAAACTAATAAGGACTTACATTTTAAATTTAAAAAATAAGGGTCACACAGATATTTAAGACTGAAAATTGATTAAAATCTTGAATATGCATCAAAAAAGGTTTACTGTGTTTATCCCATTAATTAATCTTCAAATAATCAACATAAATATTGCATCCACTTTAATGTAGATGTGTGTGTATAGATAGACAGATAAACATATACATGTACATACACACGTCACAAAAGTTTTATGCATGACCAAAAGGGGCACATTAGTACACATATCTAGAATAGCATAAAGCAGGTTACCGTATCTTACCCTTAAATTTAGCCTTTATTTGTAGCAGAGGATGTGATTGTCATAGGGAAGATGATGGCATAGTCATCATTTGGATATATCTGGCACATTTCCAAATTGTATGCATTCAGATTTATTTTCAATTAAATTAAAAAAACACAGGTAATACTTTTACAACTTATTTTTAAGCCACTGGCTAATTGCATCTGGATCTCTTCAGTCACACTGTATAAATGAGTCACAAATAATCAGGGAAATCACAATAAGTCATTTTAGTAAACAATTAATTATACTTCCTATAAAATTTCAGAGTTGATTTTTTTCTAAAATATAATTTCCAGTTTGGTATGTACCTGAATATTGTCCACTATCTAAATCTTTAGATGTTGAATAATTGATATGTTCTTATATATGATATTTGAATATCACAAAGTCCCTATGCTAAATTACAAATTTATATCAATCTCCTTTTCTCCATATGTAGATCAAATTGACAGATTAGTAGATAAAATGTGTAATCAATGATACCAAGAGAAGTCATAAACAAAAGGATAAAATTAATTTCTAAAAATAAATGCAGTTATTAATTTCGGCTTCTGTTAATTAAGGATACTTAAATCTAAAATAAATTGTGCTTATTTAGCATTTTAAACAAAGACATTTTTAATATCTGTTGAAATAAGAAAGATTACAGATGACAATTTCTCTTATAATAAGCCACATTTTCTTAGAGTCAATTTCATTCCTATTGTCTCAGAATAAGAAATCACTAACATGAATATTCTATAAACAATACCACATGATGTGTTAACCTTCCAGGTATGCAAATATATTTCCTGTAAGATGTTTTCCAAATAATGGTAAAATATGAAACTTTACTAGTCTTTGTCATTGATCTTGATACACATAAAACTTTTCTTAGCTTCTATTAGTTTTGAATATAGCATGAAATCATCAGGAAAAAAAGTTCTTTGAAATCCGGTTATACGCAGGTTCAAGTTCAATTCATAAAAAAAATGAGAAAATTATTGGCCCATTTTCAAGACATTTTTCTATTAACAAAATTCTATAATCAGCTATGAATGTGAGTTATATGATGTGTGCTATGTGTAGTTTACTTAGATCCAATACTAGATGCTGGGGTTTGCAATTGTGGACCATTAAGAAAATATGCTCCTGTCAGTACGTTCTATTGGAGAAGAGAGCTATCCTTTCTAGGAGAGTTTAATATCTTTTGAATGGGGAAGGGATGATTCTTGCTTAGAATGAGGAGAATTTTGACATGAAGTTCTGGTGGAGTTTTAACGCCTTCCATAAACATTGAACTCCAATCCTGCTAATAAATTCATGTTAATTCATATTCCTCTAGCTAAACTCATATTGTAGTTTATTCTGTTTGTGAGTTTTAAAGAAAACTCTGTTTACACTACAGATTTTGATGAAATCAAGTGTTTCATTCAAAATATATTAAATTGTATCACCTCATAAAATGGGACTCTTCAGAAATCAGTGTTATACCTGAAGGAAACCAGTGTTATACCTGAAAAGCTGAAAATTATAGGTATTTGGATTTTTTCTAATTTGTGTTGAAATTTCTCAGGAACACAATTAAGTATTTTGTGACTGGCCTCATTTTTTCCTAGGTGTTAATTTTATATGTGGGAATTTGTTAAGAGTTGAAGTGATTATTTCTATTAAAATCTTACCTAGCTTCCATAGAAAACTCCTAGTTCTCAGGTAAAACTATTTTGATATATAAGTTGATTGGAATGGAAGAATGCATGAAAGTCACTGTTCCTCTCAGGATACAGGATTATTAAAATGTATTTAGTTATAAGGGAAAATAAAGTCTGAAAGTGATCTAATTATGAATTTATAAACTCAGTGCTCCTGCACATTGGCTGTCTCTCTTGGCAGTCAGCTCTCTCATAGGAATCATCCGCTTAATTACTGTATCTTCCTGTAACAAATTCTAAGCCTACATCGTGTTAAACTTCATTAGTTGCCTGTAGTTACATATTGCTGTCACCTGGTACAGATGCCCAGTTTCAACTTTCACATCATTCTTACTATTAACATTTAACGATGCAAACAAGTTCAGCAACTTAATTACAACTTACCCATTTGGATCTTTTTTAATTGCTGAATTAGTTTTAAAATCTAACTACTCCCCAACAAAAGACATACAGTGAAATAGTCATATATGACCTCCAACGAAAATATGTCATAATGATATTTTCAATGTCAGATGCAACTAACTGTATCTAATGAAGGAAAACAGAAGTTCACTATCCTATATACTTTTTTTTAAATTTTTAATGTTTTATTTATTTCTAGGAGAGAGAGAGAGAGAGACAGCGTGAGGAGGGGAGGGTCAGAGAGAGAGGGAGTCACGGACTGAAACAGGCTCCAGGCTCTGAGCTGGCAGTCAGCACAGAGCCCGACGCGGGGCTCGAACCCACGAACCGCGAGATCATGACCTAAGTGAAAGTCGGACGCTTAACCGACTAAGCCATCCAGGCGCCCCACTATCCTATATACTTTTAATAACTCACTTTTGTGTGACTATGGCACCTGACTATGTATGTAAAGATAAAACTAAAGTGCTTACTTTTCTTTACAACTAATTTCAAGTGAAGTGTAATATGCAGTTGTGAGTGTGCATTTGGAGGCATAAATTTTAATATCAGTTTGTGGATAATTCTAAAACAAGATTCATGGTGTGTGATTTTTTAATTAAAAGTAGAGGATGTTTATATTACATACATTTACCAAAGGCATGAAACACTTCTAGCAAATTTGGCTATAAGGTGATGGTTTTGATGTTCCTTCATCTACTCTAATAATAGAGAAACCAGTTTAGACTATATGAACTATTAGGTAGAGGAAGCATAGGTTTTCATTAATAAAATAAATTTTTAAATAATTAGAGATAAATTTAAATAGCTAACTTAATTAAAATAGAATTTATTGATCAATGTTTAGCTTACTTTATAATAAATTATGGTTATCATGGGATAAATAATAAAATGCTTATGCCTACTTACAGTAGATTCAGACTATTAACCAATAGGTAGAAAGTTAAATTTAGAAATACACAGTGGTTTGTTTTTAATGACGGATAATGGTGATATTTATTTCCTTACTCAAATAAGGATCTGTAGGTACAAATAGCATATAGTAGGAGATGTCATGGTCTATCAAAAATAATACAATATCTCATATAATATTATATGCCACTAAAATATTTTAAGTGACTCTGTACTTGGTATCAAAAAAGTCCATTGATGGTGCAGAGGATTGAGGATTCCTTAAAATATTAGTTATTTATGACTCACAAGTGTAGCTACAAGGAAAGAAAACGATGGACAAGGATGAAGGCATTCCTTGACTTACATAAAATATTTTACTAGTATATGATAAAAAGCCAAGAGCTTTTAAGATTAGACCTGATGTCAACCACTGGCATAGAAGGTGGGACAGACATTGGTCCTTTGAGAAGGACCAGGGAGTCCCACAGCATACATAGGCTGTGGGAACATTTCTCTAATTCTTTCCTGAAAGCAGTTGCAGTCATTTATCAAGTTAATGTGTATTAAGCAATAGGAAATACCTAGAAAGTCTAAAGACTACTGGATATGTCTGAACAGAAAGTAATAACAGGAAATCTACAAAACTTCATTATTACCAATTAGAGAGAAGGCTTATGAGATTTAAATAAAAAGTGGACTTCTAATTCATGTATATCACGTTGTATCCAATAGCTGTTTGGGGACCAATTCTGTGGTTATTTTCCTCCCCTCGTGTATAATTAGGGTAGATATATTCAGTAACTGCCCACACTGTCTTATTGATTTCCAGATCTGTGGACTAAAAGCCTTTATGAAGGCTTTCCCCACTCCCTAGCCAATATAACAATTCAGAAACAGTATAGTACCCCAGGAGGTATTGCAGTGGTGAGCAACAACATAAAAGCCTTAAAAGATGCAGAGGTGTTAGTCACCATCACAAATTCTTTCTATTAAGGTGTTACTATTTTTGAAAATGGATCAGTCTTTTAGTAACTCAAACCATCAATTTAATCATTTTTGTAGGGCCCAGAGCAAGTAAGAACCCTGCAGCACACAAGCAATCTTCTGTATGGTCTGGTGATACTAGAGGATTCTGTGTTGGACCAATGTGCTGTGTGGTGTATCTTTGAAGCCTCTGTACAGTAACATTTGGTAGATTCCTAAGGTATTAGAGCTAGTCTATGCCTTTTGGAGCAGGCAACTGGTTTCAGGTTGAAAAGGAAGTCCCTGACATAATACAAGACTTTGGAAAAGAATATGACAGATCTGTCTGTGGGTACCAAGTAACTGTGTAATCAGAACTTCCTATCATAAGTTGGTCAGCATAGATCTACTGAGTCATAAAGTCAGCCAAGTGCAGCGGTAACCCACTGTGTGATGGAAATGACAAAAAAAAAAAAAAAAGAAAAAAAAAGGATTTGGCATAATCTGTTTCAAAAAGCACAAATAAATCACATAAACATTTGGCACTGATTCCTTGACAGATACTATTGCAAAGGGATCATGCAGAGAATGCCTGCGACAACATTACCAGAAGGAAAATATCAAACCTGCTTCATAGTAGGGACACTGCGGTATGCTGTTGATGCGAGCTGTAAATAACTACCACTGTCTAATGGTGGCTCCTGTCCCACCCTCTGTCCCTTGAGATCTGCCCTCCAGAATGCAGTGTATTTGCTAAATCCACCCTTGACAGAGAGCATGAGATTTAGGAGACGAAAGTTGTAAGTAGGATAAGCCCTTCTCACATGACTCCCTGAGACCCAGCGCAGAATTTTTGCTTCCCATCTGCACCACCTAAGGAGCTGCCGTATCCGAGGAATTGTTTTTAGAGGAAAGGATGCTTCATTTTTTTAGAAGTTTCAAGTTTTTATTTAAATTATAGTTTGTTAACTGCTGGGAGCCTCACGGGTCTCTCTGATGGCAGTCACAGCAAGGAAATGGCAGTGTTTGCACAGCTCCTGCCATGAGAAGGGAAAACTGGTATCTCCTTCTGCTACTACTGGCTCATATTAGAAATGAGCCTGCTGGTATTGACCAGGCCTCACAATATTCCATATCGGACCCATATTCCGAACACAGATACCACATAAGGAAAAGCATATTCCTGCCTTTACAAAAGAGATTTTAGATGAGAGCTCTGTGGGTGATTGTCAAAAGCCTCTTCCTATGGGCCTTGCATATCAAGACAATTGAGCCTGGCCCCAAGACAAAGAGCCTAATTTAGAGTTTAGGAACAAACAGGGGTAAAACTTAACACGTACAGCTTCTTCTAACTGATGATGTATGGCAGTCCCTTCCCAAAGGCATACCATCTGCAAACATCCTCCCTTACAGCTGGCTGGGATGAGGATAGAAAAGAGTAGCTAACACATAACCCAAAAGCAAAAGGCTAACACATTTAGGGCCCCCGTGGTGTTCACACATTTAGCATCAAATAGGTTTCCACAAACTAACCAGTTCAAAAACATTCATCCTCTTGAGAGCCAAACAGAATAATTCCTAGCCTAACTATTTACGACTTAACATATATATGTCATCCCATTTTTTCATTAAGAACATCCTGTTATTGCCTTAGTTGTACAACTCAACTTCACTATGATTGAGGTAATTCACAAAAGGCTTCCCATTGTAAAAATTCCTTTTTCTGATCTCATGTTGTTCTTGAACCTTTAAATAAAGACACCAAAACCGACAGGGCAGAGATGCCTGCCTGGTGATCAGAAAGAATCTCGGGGCTCTCTCACTCTCTTGCCGACACCGTCCATCCTTCAGGGACCCCTGGACCTGTTGGAGCTGGCCTCTGACAGTTAACACACAGTGTAATATTAGTTTTAGGTATAGAATTTAGTGATTCGCCTCTCTTGTACAACACCCAGTGCTCGTCACAAGTGCCCTCCTTAAAGGACACTACCTTAGGGACCTAGTTAAAGCTCCATTGAACTGGAAGAAACAGCCACTACCTACCTAGTCACTTTTACCTCTTGCTGCCTGTAGACTGGCAGATGCATGTAGGAATTACTATAGCGATGGCAACAGTGACCCCAGTTTCAATGCCATTCTAGTTGTCTCTATATTATAAGAAAGTGGTGTGGTATGTCTAAAATGAAGGAGATTCACCAGGGTATTTCTTGGTGTTTCCTTGCCAAATGACAATTATGAAGAGTAATTGCAACAACCCAAGCCTGGCACAGATAGGAAACTAAAGTTTAAGATACTTTGGGGGTGAAAGTCTGAGTCATCCAACCAGGTAAGCAACCGGGACCATCTAACTTGCAGGCTACAGAAAGGATTGTAAAAGACCTAGATGATTACTAGGCTGGAATGGCTGGAAAAGACCTGAGATGGTTACTCTCAGTCAGGGCCCCAGGACAAGCTGCAAGTAGCAAGGGTCAAGGGTCTGCAGCTTGTCCCATGAACCCCCCTCCATTTTCATTTCATTTTTGTAGAGATTGGGAAAGCCACTATCTACACTGGGACTGGGACTTTGTGATTTTGGGGGAATGGAATGTCTAACTAAGTGAAGGGAAGTGATACAAAGATGGGATCCCTCTTCTCTTGGGCATCACTTCACTTCTACTCTGACCCACCTCATCAGTGGTGACTCAGTTGCATCAACCAGCTCTTCACAGGTGCAGATTGATAACATCTCACCACTGTCTGGTAGCATGTACACATCACGTCTTGCTCTCAGGCTTACCTAATACAAAAATGTGGGCCACCTGGAGAAACCTTGGCACTCACACTTGGGCAACTTGGAAGTGAGGGCAACTTTATGTGCAATGTGTTGTCCTAGTAGAGAAAAGACATAAGTTAACAAATTACATGCTTCATCGTTTTGATACCCAGAAGAATTGTGCTGTGGCACGTTTCTTAGGATGTCTTATATAGGATGAGCTTATATGGAATTAAGCTCCAGGCACCTGAAGCAGTGGCCAACTTGTATCCTTGTATGCTGTATCTTTTTGACCGCCTGTCCCCAAGGCCTACTTAAGCCTGCATCTTGGAGTTACAATTCTAAAGAAGCCACGTGTACACAACACTCTCAGGCCCTGTTTCAAATCATCCCAGACTAATTACTCTGATAGAGAAAATCCTTGTGACATACAATACAAAGAGGTCAAGGAAGAAGAAAAACATCAGAAGAAAAACGACTTTATAATTATATGGAAATATACTTTTCTACAGAGATATTTATTTGATCAATCAGTACATTTATTAATTAACGATCAACTGAATATTTGTAGATGAACTAACACTTGCTAATTGCAGGTGCTATTATGGTAAATAAGATAGGATTACTGAAATAAGGCTTAAATATGCTTAAAATGTATTAAAATTATAAATTCAACATAACTACCATGGAAAATGAGTGATGTTAAGTAGGAAAAGAATGAATAGGAGAATACCAGCTTTTAGATGTTCAGGCAAGAAATGATAGTGGTTTAGACTACATTATTTGCATTGAGAAGTTTATTTTTAATTCTTATTTACTGTCTATCTCTTGAAAGCTGCCATCGATTTTGTAGAATTTTAGTTCACATCACTCAGCTAAAATACTTAAATAAAGGAAGTTATTTTTATTACGTTCTATTCTTTTTCCTTCTTCAAAATACTCTTCTTCAAAAAGTAGGGAAATATTGGAAAAGTAACTTATGCTTTGGAGGTAAAAGCTGAAATTTTTTATTCCTGACGTAGCATTTACTTGCCATATTAAATATATTGAGTTAATGTCTAGTGGAGCCTCTGTACATTCACTGTAAAATGTGTATTTTGATGCAAAACTTGAAGTATAGTTCTAACTACTAAGTAAGATAAAGTACATAAACTTCCTGGTTCATAGTAATTGCTAAACAAGTAATATCTATGAAAAGGCAGGTAAATGATAATTCTGTCTATTTTTGTTTTGTTTTGTTTTATGGTAACAGAAGACAGAATATGTGAAAGTATATGCCATGTCTGATATAATACAGGTATTTGAAGAATATTCTGGTTACTTTTCAGGCTATATGAATTTATTCTTGGGCTACAGCTACCTAACATCCTTATTTACAAGCAAATCATATGTTTCGGTCAAATTTCCATCTATACAGCAGCAAGCAAAGTGATCAATGTAGGAAATTAGGAGTGCTTCCTTACAGTCCCAGACAACTATATTTTTTATCTGATTTGTGAGTGTGTGTGTGTTTTTTTTTTTTTGTAGGCTGTAACTGGAATTTTAAAAGTTCTCTCTCATCCTATTGATGATATGAAGATCATCTGCAACATTTTTGTTTTTAACAGAACCTCGTAAAATTTTCAGCTTTATCTCCAAGACCTAGGATTCATTGTTTGCTTCAAAATAAATCTATAAGTAGAAGGGTTCAAGTGTATAATTTTAGTCTAGTGGTCTTCTTATAACTGATACACCTCTTTAGTTGGTTTCATTTCTATTTTAAAAGCACAAACCAGTGAAATAAAAACCTACTGAGGATCGTGAGATGCACTATGCTTGTAAATATTTACCTCAAGTCAGCAAGGGCAAAAAAAAGCACAGCTTTTAGTGGAATGCAATTTATTATCATCTCCAAACATGAGATTTGCATAGTGGCTTTTCTCCTTTTGCTCTTCAAAACAGACAAAGAGTAAGTATGATATTTGAAGGGTACATCAACAAGTGATAGATCCACAATCTGTAACTAACCCTTTTTTCTTTTACACTTACATAGTATTTCTCTTTTTTTAGTTCTACTTTTAATGCTTTTCCCATTTTATGGTGTGTAGTAAATGATGTTTGCTATGCATTTAAGTCTGCATATAAGACTGAATGTTTTCTTGTGAAAATAGTTTGAATATGCATTGAACTTTTATATTCTCCTTTATTTCTATTTGTCTAATGACAAAACATCAGTTTGGGTAAATCTCAGTATTTTAATTGATTAATTAATTTAATTTAATAAATTTTGCAAAAAATAATTGCCATGTTTATCCATCACGTTTATATTGCTAAGCAAATTATTGTCTATCAATTATGTTGGTAGGGAAAGAGTATACTTTTGACATATATATAACCATTAATGGCTTACTTTTAAGTAAAAAAAAAAGAGCATGTTTAAAGAAAATAGGATATTTAGTTGAAAAATTATTTTGGGGCAGCTAAGTGACCATTATAAAAGAACACCATAAATCAATGGGCAGCATGTTTAGTCTTTTGAAAAATAGGATTTTTTCAAGAGCTTCTTGAAACATTGAACATCTAAGAATTTTAATACTACATTTCAAACTGATGCTAAAACCCACAATTCAAGTAATATTTTAGATAAAAAACTTGATGATAGGAAATAAAAAAGATTGTCAATAATGAAACTAATTAGGAGGCTGTAACATCTTTAAAGCGTAAAGACACAAGACAAAGGGCTAAAGCTACCGTGGCTCTCTCGGAATGGAAATGAAGATACCGATATCAAAGAAAACCTCATCAGGAATTTGAAATAAAAAGATACTGGTTCAAAGCTGTTAGAAATCTTAAAACTGTGGGGAGCCTGGGTGGTTCTGTCCATTAAGTGCCTGATTTTGACTGAAGTTCGTGGGTTTGAGACCCATGTAGGGCTCTGTACTGACAGCTCAGATCCTGGAGCTTCGAATTCTGTGTTTCCCTCCCTCTCTGCCCCTTCCCTGCTCATGCTCTGTCTGTCTCTCTCTCAAAAATAAACATTAAAATTCTTTTTTTAAAAAAAGAAAGAAATCCTAAAGCTGTCTCAAATATTTTAAATCTTGCTGAGCTAGAACAGTTGTGGTGATTTTAACACAAGTAGAGAGGTCAGAAGGATAGTTGGTTTCAAACCTGCTGAATGGGAATTAAGTAAATGAATTAGCAAACGTGCAATATTGCTTGTAAAGTGATTAAATAGTACAAGTTGATCAAACTGATTTAGGAGTAGAGGTAAATGGAGATTTATTCAAGATTATATATTATATATTAAATGCCATGGTACCCTGGGAAGGACGACTCATTCTTTTCACTTACCTTTATCAGTTTTGCTAAAAGAAACTGTAAATGTTTCTCTAGGTGCCTCAGTACACAGAACAAGAAAAGGAAAATCTAATTGCAGCCAAGAGAACATGATATACAGATAGAGCACATTTGCACAAAGAGCTATCACGTTAGAAAAAGAGGTAAACTTATTTCATGCATGTTTAAAAAATAAGACAACCAGCCAGAATTTTGTAAAACAAAGTGGAAGGAAACAAAGAATCCCATAGATGACAACTGATAAAGAATTAGTACTCAATGTACTTTGGGCAGGTGCAAAGGAAGTCATGGCATTTTTGCTTATTAGTAATAAAGGCCTTGAAGCAAGTATAGTTGAACAAGACAAGGGAAAAATGGGATCCGAATAAACTGATCCATATTGATACAAATTAAGGTGAACCCATATCCAGGTTTGAACACCATTTACTCTTTTAGCTTTCAGTTCCTTACAGAAATGACAGTTTTAAAATTTCATTATGTGACCTGTTTACAAATATTTATCTTAGAATGCTGTGTCCTGTGTTATGAGCTACTGTATCAACTTACTTAGACGTATAAGTGCATTTCTGCCTGAGCCAGGAAGGTGGGTGCTCAGGCACAGGAAGCCTATTAGCAACATTGTATCTAGAAAGAGGTCAGTGGAGACATTTGCTGTCATCTCTATTATAGAAATCTGGTCAGTTACTGGGGAGACAGCACTCCATCCTGCACTAACAGTAAAGAGTGAGCTTAAAGAAACTTGATAATAAAAAGATTTATCATATCTAATAATTATTGAGTGCTTCTATATATAACAAATTGTTAAAGTGCTGATTTATAATATTGAAATTAATCCTGACAGAAAACTGGAATACAAATGGTGTTATAACATCCACTTTACAGATGAAAAAGATATAAGAAAATAAGTGTTATGTTCAAAGTCATAAAGGAAAAAAAAAAAAAAGAGCCAGGATGGACTTCAGTTGCTCAGCAGTATCAGAATTCAAACCTTATCACTGAATGACTAGACTACATTGTCTTACAAAGTGTGGTGTTTTTTGTTTTTTGTTTTTTGTTTCTTTTTTTAAGGTAATAGGTTTCAGCTTTATGGAACAAATTAGTTTTTTATATGTGTCTTAACAAATATACCTGTATTAAATTTTATTCATTGTGTTGCTAACAGTTCATTAAGATTTGCAATTAATAATGACTTCATTATTAATTATAACACAACTCAACTATATTTAGAATTAATCTAAGATTCCGTAAAATTAAATAGTGAGTTAAAGTTAGTGGAGATAAATAGTGGGACATACTTGATTTTAGGATCTTTTCCTTTTTCTTGTTTTGAAAAAGTGAGACCTGAGCTTGATTGTGGAGTAATTTTGAGGTTGAAAGAAGGAAATAATGGCATAATTTTGAGAAAAAAAGTCATAATATGAAATGGAGTACTAGCTGCTACTGTTTACACAAATTGCTGGGATAGTCTATAACCCAGAGTATAAACACCTACATATCAGTGTTAAGTATTCATGGCCTTTGATTTGAGTATATATGCTTTTAAATTTTTTATTGTAAAATCTAATTAATGGAAGATACACAAAGGGACATACAATTAGGGAGTCTTTTTCTCCAATATTACAATTCACCAAAATTCATATCGTTAACCAGAATTGTTAAAATAATAGATCTCTAAGGTATTCTATACACTAAACAGTTATCGTCACAGCTAGCAGTTGTGATTCCTGAAAAAAAGGTGGGAGAAAAGCTATCCTAGCTTTACTTGACGGATGAAAGTAAATAAGGGCAAAATTCTTAAATATCGGGCTATCAAAGCATCTGGGTCTGGGGAGTTTCAATGCACTGGACACAGAACAAGTCACCTCAGTGAGGACGGTGAGAAATTACCTGGGGGGATTCACAAGAAGAGGCTTAAATTACAGATGGGTTCTGCATAATAATAGTGATTGAGTCTTGGCCTTTGTTATAGAAAATAGGTTGGTTCCCAGATTACCTAAGGATGTAACCGAGAACACCACAGGACAGATGGAAATCCTGAGGAAAAAAGAAAGAAAAATAGAGAAGAAAGAAACTGTACAGTTTCATGGACATTTTCGTGATACCTTTCATAATATGAATAGAAGCTTAGAGAGAAGCTTTCTAACTAACAGAAATTCTAACTGTTTTCATTTGTCCCCAAGTGGCAAGTTTCCAAAAGGCTTCTTAGGGTGAAAAACACTGAGGTCATGAGGGACACACCTAGAAGAATACTTAAACACTGCAACCTTGAATATTCCTTAATTTGTATTTACTGCACAAATGCCTAAGCTGTTCACTAGCAATGGTTGTAATTCAGGACCTAGAAATGTATTTGTCCTTTTCTATTAGATTCCCAGTTTGCACTTTCAACTATGAAAGCAACACAACTGAATTCTCTGTATCTTGTAATTTAGGCTTACAATACAAACTTGTACATAATGATGACTTAATACTTATGTTATCATGTTGTATATGCTTGTTTATGATGTATTACAACAAGTAAATGAATCACTTCTAGGAGTCCTATATTTTCTATATATCATTGATTTATTCAACAAATATTTATTAAGCACCTATTATATAGTAGGAACATACTGGAAACATTTAAATGAGATTTTAAATATAAAATGATTATTCAATTCTTTGTGATTCTATATGAAGTCCATGGTAATTTAATATTTTCATATTTAATGATTTACAAATCTGCCTTCTACTAGGGTGCACCCATTTTGTTTAACATATAAATAATGGTGCACTATCATAAGTTTACAGGAATAATGGGGTTCTAAATCCATGTTTTATCCTCGAAATTTATCTGATAATCTAAAAATTTCTGTAAATTATTTAATAAAAGAAAATATCTTCATTTTACTTTTTTCTTTACCAATTCTGATGTTTGTTAAACATTCTAATATTTATATAAGGTTTAGGGTTTTCTGTTTTATTTACATTATTCTAGCCCCTTGGAGGATGAGAACCCTCATGTGTGCAAATGACAAATACCATTATTCAGGAGGATGAAATTCCTAGGGAAATACAGAAAAGATCAAACTAATAGAAATGGATTGGTAGCTCTCTTTGTAGCTCAGAAAATCATCTTTGCATTCTTGCTCTTAAAGCTTTTCTAATCCGGGTCAGTTAATAATCTGTGTAATGATATGGGTCTGAAGATGGCTCCCACTTGGGGAGAAAATCTCATGCTTAAAATTTCTCCTAAAGCAAATAATGGCATCAAAAATAAAAGCAGTGAATGACTGTTTTTGACATACTTTTTAGCTCTTTTGAGAAAAAAGAATTATCTTGTTATTCAAAAAGAATAGTCTATGTCAATTTCAATATCAATAGAATCTTGGAGTTAGACAAGAATGCAGCCTAGATTTATATATAAGGCTTAAATGATTCTTTCTACCATAGAGTTCAAGTTATTTTACTAAGAAGAATATGTGGATTGTTTTCCTTAAAGACAATTCTATTCAAAACCCCTTTTAGTTTGCATTTCTATAGTGCAGCAATTGGAATATTAAGAATTTCAATTTTCAGAGGCTCTTGAAGCTTATATATAATTTAAATTTTGGCACAGCAATGCCTTCACTGGAAAGTTGAATTAAAACTGGGCTTATTTGGGAGAGATGGAGAAACAGTGAGATAAATATAGCCTTTTATGCTTGGTCAGGGAAGAAAGAAAAATGCAGAATTTCAGAGCTAGATGTTGAAGAAGCAGCTCCCTGAGTCAGCTGACATATTTTTTGGTCTTCGCAGGAGGGGCAGTTTCTTTGGTATCTTGATAGATACTGAGATATTGGAGTCATTCCTGGAAGTCCAGGCTAGTCATGTTTCTCTTCAGCTCTTCCAACAATTCAGTAAATATTTTTATAATCTTTCTTAAATCCCTTTACCATAAAACTGGCTAGATTGCATTCATTCTCTGTGACTAGACCCTGATCTGAGCCTCTAGGAAAACATAATTGTGTAAGCTCCTAGTCATACTGTGATAAACAATATAAATGATGTCTTCTCCTTGTGTGTCCATCTACATAACTCTCCTGAGACTTTGGTTCTTGTAGACAGAGGTAAATACTGGGCCAGACACATAGTAAGCTCCCGATAAGTATCGTCTGACTCATTATTCTGTAGCTTGTCTGCATAGGTTTTAAGGCACACGGTAACAGTGCAGGAGGCAGTTTCTACTTTTTTTGCTTTTGCAGTTCACATAATGTGACTCATTACTAGTCAAAGAGTATTTACTCATTTTTCTTTTTTAATGTTTATTTATTTTTGAGAGAGAGAGAGACAGAGTGTGAGTGCGGGAGGGGCAGAGAGAGGGAGACTCAGAACTTGACTTGGGCTCCAGGCTCTGAGCTGTCAGCACAGAGCCAGATGCGAGTTCTAACTCATGAGCTGTGATATCATGACCTGAGCTCTGAACCAAATTTGGCCGTGTAAAACGACTGAGCCACATAAGTGCCCCTACTCATTTTTCTATAGAGTGTGACACCTTTACTGAATTTTTAAAAAAGACATGTACCCCAATGTTCATAGCAGTACTCTCCACAATAGCTAAAACATGGAAAGAGCCTAAGTGTCCATCAACAGATGAATGGATCAAGAAGATGTGGTTTATCTATACCATGGAATACTACATGGCAATGAGAAACAATGAAATCTGGCCATGTGTAGCAACATGGATGGACCTTGAGGGTGTTATGCTGAGCGAAATAAGTCAGGCAGAGAAGGACAAATATCATATGTGTGCACGTATAGGAGGATTAGGAGGAACTTGACGGAGGACCAAGGGGGAGAAGAAGGGTGGAAATGGTGGGGGAAAGGGAGAGAGGCAAACCATGAGAGACTCTTGAATGCTGACAAAAACTGAGGACTGATGGATTTGGGGGGTGGGGGGGATTGGCATGGAGGAGGGCACTTGTGCGGATGAGCACTGAGTGTTATGTGGAAACTAATTTGACAATAAACTATTTGTAAAAATAAATAAATAAATAAAAATAAAAATACCTAGTTCAAACAAAAAAATAAATAAATAAAATATTACTTAAAAAAAAAAAGACAATCTCTTTCCCTCTGTATGGATAGATTTAAAATACATTGAGGGGCACCTGGGTGGCTTAGTCCATTAAGTGTACGACTTGGCCTCAGGTCATGATCTCACAGCTCTTGGGTTTGAGCCCCACTTCAGGCTCTGTGCTGATAGCTCAGAGCATGAATCCTGCTTCAGATTCTGTGTTTCCCTGTCTCTCTGCACCTCCCCTGCTTGTGCTCTCTCTCTCTCTCTCTCTCTATCTCTCAAATAAATAAATAAATAAATAAATAAATAAAACATTTGTTAAAAATTAAAAAAAATAATTTACTTTTACCTTATATTTCTTAAGTGGCAGATCCTATTCTCTGGTAATTCTACCAACACCATTCTCCCATTGCTTCTAAGCTGTTTTTAAACTGAACCTAAGGTCTTATTGTTGTTTTTTATATTGTATGAAATTTTCTGTGAAACATCACTTGTCTTTATTTAAAGAATTATATTGTTTAGAAAACTTTAACTTTCCTCTAATTTGGAAGAGATGGCCTATGTCAAATTCTCTAGCCAAGTGTTTAATCATGTTTGTGACTTGCATGTGTAAACGAAGGCTACTTCGGAGGACTAGAGACTAGAGACAAAAATGTGAATAGCTTCATGGCCATCTTCCATGAAGTGGGACAGGAAATAGACCTGGCAGGAAGGAAGTTGCTGTCTCCATGCATTCTTATTTCTGGGCCATTAACCCTCTCTTTTTTTTTTTAGGTCTCCTGTGGGAGTGTTCATCCAGCAAAAGAAAGTTCAATAAAACTTTAGATTGTGAGTGACTTGTTCTGTGAGTGTTCCACAAGACGAGGAAACATTCCTCAAAAATTTTGACTGATAAACAACTAATGTCTTGCAATATAAGTAGTATGTCATGCCAAACATCACGTGATCACAACTGAGCCAATGGTTCTTCTCTCTCTCTCTCTCACTGCAGGATTGTGGTTGATCGTCTCCCACCCTTAGATGTTCAGTTTCAGGCTGTGGTGTTTGGCAAAAATTAGTGATTTTTCAGAACGTTGGAAGGTGCCCAAAACTGGCACTATTGTATTTTTTGTCACTTCAAAACACCTACGGACAGTCCTCTGCTTCTCCAGACAAGAATAAACTTCAGAATACTTTGCTTTATTCTAGATCAGGCTGCCTGCAGATACAGACCCTTTCCTCTGCTGCCTTATTGCCAGGTACATTCAATATAGTATATGACAAGAGCTTATAAACACTGTACTATAGTCAATATCTGTGCGAATGTATACAATGGCCCTCATGCAGAAAAAGATTCCATGGAGCCAATAGATAGCAGTGATTCCGTTAGTGATAGTGAACGTCATCCTACACAATAACCCTCTTCCCTCTAATCTCCCTCACACCAGTCATGAAGGTTCTCAAAGGTAAGCACAGGTGAATTTATTTTTCTGTATATTTTGTATTTTCTTTATTATTTTGTATTATATTACAGTATAGTAATTTTTTTATATGAATATTTTTGTGTTGTGGAACAAATTATCTCAGTTTCCATTATTTCTTATGAGGAAATTTGCTTTGATATACAAGTGCTTTGGATTACAAGAATGTTTCCGGAATGAATTATGCTCGGAAACCAAGGTTTCATGGTACACTAGACCCCATTCTTACCACATATGGCCTGGGGACATAGATGAGCGTGGAAAATCAAATAGCTATGTCTTGGGTTAGGAGATTATAAGGAATGCATTCCAAAGTGGAAAACTGCTTTCTGGCCTCACTGAAAAGAGCAGACTATACTTTCCTTTCTAAGTTAATGTTTATCTAGGAGTTAGGTCCTGCCTATGTTCATAAATTCCTTAGACTATGTTATCGCATGGAATATTTTATCCTGTCTTAACTTGTTTATCTGCATGTTTTCTATATGTTCTCACTGGCACATAGCCCTCTGAAAGTATTGAGCAATGTGACCCTAAATGTATGCTCAATAGATATGGGAGCTTGAGAGCATCTTAGGGAGACTTCCTTCAGCCTCCCTCTCACCTCTCTTGACTTGTACAGAGTCTTGAGCAGTTCTTTCTGCCATCCTCAGCCTTGCTGGATGACGCCTAAAGCTGATCCCACAGATGACTTCCCTTTCCATTGCATTCTATTCAATTTCCATTATAGTTTAAAGTACTGAGTCACAGATGTTTTCCTACCCATCTACGAGGTGTCTTTGCTACAAGCCTGGAACCCACTCTAAAGAAGAAAATATCGAACATTTGGAGGTATTTGGGTAGGCTTAAGCAGGGATCATACACTAACTTTGAAATTAAGTCCTGCATTAAGAGCAACCTCGGACTGCACGTAGCCGCAGTTCCAGGAAAAGCTTCAGCTGAAGCCACCCTCAGACCACCTTCGGATCAGCCAATCAAAAGATATGTGTAACATTCCTGTGGTCTGAGTCAGGGCTGGGAACTGCAGGTAGTTACTTTGTACAAACTAGCCAATCACTCACCGCTTTCCTTAACCCCACGTAGGCCCTTGGAGCTCACCTCATAATTGGTCATTTTCAAAGTATTCTCAAAGGTCATGATTGGGTCCCACCAAAAGTAACAGATGCCTCATGGATACTGAATGGTCAAAACTATAACCATGGGTGTGGTACAATTATGATTGGTACTTACGTGATGATGCAAAAGGTACAACATGTGCACCGTAACACCCCCGTCCCTTACCCCATAAAAGCCCTGCTCGCCATTGTTCGAGGCTTCTACTTGCTGCCACTGCACCGGTAGACTGGTGAGCCCCTGCTCGAGCTTGCAAAGCCCTTATATACTTGCATTGGTTGAGACGGCTCTTTAGGGGTCTCAGGGGACTCGCGATTTGGGCACAACAACTTTAGTTTAACTATTAAATATAATCACAGGAGGAACAGTCTGAACCATTCTCCATTTCTTGAGACTTTAAAAAATCACATCTATTGAAGTTTTCTAAGATGCATATTTCATGGAAAACCTATAACAGAATAATTCAGGCATGGAGAAGAAATATCCAAAACTTCAATTTTGATAGATGAAAGGTTTTAAAAAGCATTTAAATGACTCAGTCCTTTTAAGGATAATTGTCAGTGAGACAGTATAAATGATTTATTTACAGGTGTACCATTAGTCTGGACTGAACCAGCATTCTAGTCTTCAGCCAACAGGCTGTACTTGACGTATCCACCACTTCTAAATGTATTTTAATCATTTTCTCTGCAATATAAATATTTCAAATTACTTGCAAGAGTTTGTAATAGCAATTTCCACAATGTACAGAAAGATAATTTGGCCAATTATGTTCAGCAATATCAGTCTTTGTTCCTTTGAAAGTGTAACTTCAAATCAATTTACCAAAATTTGATTTTATTACTCCTCAGAAAAAAAATTATTGACACATTTACATTTTAATAAAGTACACCCAAATTACCAATTTTACCATATTAGAGATTGTTTCCACACTTCAAAGCCTATTTTACAATTTGTAAAACTTCCAAATGACTATTTTATGTGTCATAAAATATTTTTAGTAAAATAATTATAGAGTGATATGTTTCCTAAATTTAAGAATTCTGGTAATACACTGAAAAATAATTTATGGCAATATGTTCTAATTTATAGTTATTCTTTCATAACATCAAATACATTTATAATTACTGAAAATATTCCATCAAGTATAATGCATGAACTTAGATATAAAGCACTTCTATACTTAATCTATGAAGCATCACTTGGAGTAATTTATTTGTAAGGCTACATTTGAATACCAAAATATTTTTAAAGTCTTTGAATAAAGATGAATTTATTCCTGCTTACTCATACTGTAAAGTCATGGATAGACTTATAGAAGTTATGATATTTTTTTTACAACCTGAGTAGTGAAGATTTTCTTACCAGATTTACTGTTTTCCTTCATGAATAATATGGTCAGAGAGTCTAAGATAAAATTATTCCATAAGGAAGTTCACATGCTTGTGACAGAAACTATCTTATTGTCTATAATACCTAATATTAAAGTATTAGAGAATATTTATTATCTTTTTATTTTTCTATTCTTTGTGAGTATTAATCTGAGTATGCATTATTGCTTTTTATTTGGAAAAATAATCATTGTTAAAACCACTAATTATTGCCATTTTTGCAACAAAGTTCTTTAGAAAAATTAAAAAGTAGTAAAATACTATTTTTTCCATAGATAGTCTTATTAAGAAATTAGAAATAAGATACTCAACTATTCTTAATGCCTTTATATTCTAAATAACAAGTTGGTCTGAAACTTAAATGTCATGCTCAAATTAATTTTCCCATAAGTTTTGAGTGTGTATGTTTAGCATATGATACTCAAATTGTTAACTTTATCTATTTCAATATATTTTTATGAGTAAAAACAAAATCTTTTGAAAGGGCATCTAAAAAAATCACCTTTTCAAAAACAGTCACTTTTTAAGCTTTAATGAAGTATATAAGAACCAAAAATCTAGGAGGAAAATGTCCATTGATTTTAGGGAGAAGAGAGAAGAAATACAAAGATTACTCATCAATACTGTGAGAATATATGTTCTTTGTGTACTTGAATTTCTCCATGTAAAAAATGATCTTATTTTTCAAAATTTAGTTAATGTTTACTTTTTTTTGAGAGAGAGAGCTGCAGAGGGGCAGAGAGAGAGAGAGAGAGAGAGAGAGAACACAGAATCTGAAGCAGTCTCAAGGATCTGAGCTGTCAGTACTGAAGTCCGAAGCTTAACCAACTGAGTCACCCATGCGCTCCCAAATGATGCTAGTTTAAAGAGAAAAAAATCCTTTCTACCAGATAAAACTGCAAGTTAAAATAATATGCTTATTAAGTTAGAAGAAAACACTATTTTTTTACTGATCTATATATTTTCATCATGGAGAATTTATGGCTTTTCCTATTTAATTGTAGTTTACCAAACTGAAAAATAACAAAGGAAGGAACTACCATTAATGGACTCCCAAGGTTGACTACTGTTATTGGTCATTCATCCTTCTCTGTTTTAATGGTCTCAATCTCTTGGGTGGCTGAAATGAAGTATACTTATAGTCCATTTCTTCTTATGCTGTGTCCCCTAATAACTAACACTTTCATAGTTTTATGATTCTCAGGGTGACTGTAGACAATATCTTTCAATATAAGTGGGTCTTCCTTCAATGTCCCATCAAAAAATAAAATCTATATAATTTCCATTATTCATACTATTCATATTAAAAGGTATAAAAGCTGCATTTATTTCTCTTTTACCCAGTATCTTGACAGAATTGATGCTCTTTTCCCATTCTGCTGTGACATAGTTAAGGACAAGATCTTATTAGTCATGTTTGTTTTCAAAGATCCCAGAAATTACTAAACACATTAAAAGTATTTTTTAAAAAAAAAGTTTGTCACAAGATAAACAAATGAATGTATGAATCATGGTTTGGAGTTATTAATGCATATTTTGTGTCTTAAAGTGGTATCTTTGAAATTGAATGAGACCTCTTTAAAAAGAAAGCGGTGTGGTAAAGGAGAATAGAAAAATCATACATTAATTAAGAATGTTATACTAAAATGAACCTTGAGAGAGCATATGAATTGTTTTGACCCTCAAATATGTTAAGTTTTGCTAAGATGGCTGCACTTGTGAGAAAAAAAAAGAAAAATTTGGTTGACCATCTTCCAAATTGTGCCTAAATGATACTGTGGATGTGAATCACGGTTGTTGCCAAGATCCATTTCAGAAAGGATAGTTCTTCCACCCCCACCCTCTAATAAATGTTTTAAGAGTTTTCTTAGAGAACTAATTTTATAGCTAGTTAAGCTTCAAAAGCACTTCTGTGTGTACCCTCTATTTTCCTGGACACTAGAACTTAGGAGATGTGTACTACTGCAGATACGTACCCCTTCTAAACAGGAATGATTGAAAATAACAGAAACATTTTATAATTTTAAAATAATTTAGGGGCACCTGGGTGGCTCAATCAGTTAAGCGTCTGACTTCGGCTCAGGTCATGATCTCATGGTTTGGTTCATGGGTTCAAGCCCTGCGTCAGGCTTTATGCTGACAGCGAGCTCGAGCCTGGAGCCTGTTTCAAATTCTGTGTCTCCCTCTCTCTCTGACCCTCCTTTGCTCACGCTGTCTCTCTCTCTCTCATAAATAAATAAAAAAGACGTTAAAAAATTAAAATAAAATAAAATAAATAAAATAATTTAAGCATGGTGGCCTCAATATTTTTATTTGTAAAAGAAAAGGGCTGTGTTATGGAACCTCAAAGAATTTTTCATCAATAAAATTCTTACTTTCTGTCATTTCGGATGAGGAAAAGGAAACTTTCATGAATAGTCTCCTCTATTTTCTGTATATAGTTTGAAATATTAAAACTATTGGCTAAAGCATCTATACTGCCTTGATATTCCCATTTGAAACTATTCAAACAGGAAAGTAAGTATATGCTTTCCCTTTTTAAGTATAGGTCTTCAAGAAAATCTACAAAAAGATTAAAAAAATGTATGGTCTCGCATAGAGAAAACTTATTGCTTAATATAAAATCTGATCTCGGTAATCTACATTAGTTAACAAGAGTTGTGTAACATAGTTCTAATTTTGGGATTGGAGAGGAATATGTTCTGGTTTTGCACCTAGGTTTAATGGATAATTATTACATTATTTTTCTTCCATAATTAATTGGAAAGGAGAAGAAGCTTCAGACACTAGAGTGAAGGCCATCACATTAGAGACTTGTTTTTTTAATCTGGACTTGTTTGATGCAGTGAAAGCACAGAGGTACGTTAAGAAGGAACCCCTGATGGGTTCTTTACTGTTTTTTTAAAATAACACTCAAAAGGTTAAAAAACATAATTTAATCAAAAAGGAAAAATAACAGTATCTATGTTTCCTTTTTTAAGTATAGACATCACAGATGTAGACATGTTGGCAATTTCTTTAGGATCATTATGGAAATTGAAAAAATGCTGATATAACTGACTTTTTAAATATTTAATTTGCAAAAAATGTAAATACGGATTAATTTTTTCAAATTTTTATGCATTGGTACCTTACATAATGCCTTGCAAACACTCAATATGTAATTTGTAAATTGATGATACCATAGTTTATGTCAGTCACCTGAACTGTATGATTTTGGTGCTTGGTGTCAGTATGCTAGTTTATATGCAAATTTGTACTGTCTGTTTTTTTAATGTGTAGCATAATTTATTTCAAAAAAGGGAAAAGTTAATATCCTTATTTTCCTTTGTAGAAGCGAATTAAGTGTGACCTCTTAGACACACAAATAAGTGGCAAAGTTACTTGCTTAACTGAAGATACAGTTACAATACAATTATTTAAAGTACTAATAGCTTTATTGACTGCCCACATTTTATCTCATAAATGGTATTTTAGGAAATTATTCCAGTTTACAAAATTAAGGGAATAGCAGTCAGAAATTTGGAGAATTAAAAATGTAGCTATAGGCAGAAATTACTTCCATGTACTGAAAATTTGAATTCATTGCCTTTGATAACAAATTGCTGAGCCCAGACCAATAGACTTTGGCTCTGCAGCAGAATTTGATCTAAAATATTTCTTATTTGGCTCTTATAGGTCAGATTCCCATACTTGAGAGAAAACCATTCTGTTACTCAATTTTCAAGCAATTTTATATTTAGCTTTGATAGCAAATAGCTGAACAAACACAATTTTCTGAAGTCAAAAAATCAGATGAGAAAGATAGTAGGAATTTCATTTTCTACATGTTGTAATAATAGTAGAGAGAACAATGTTTGGTAGATGTCGCTTGTTGAAATTATTGTACTGTTGAATGAAATACTTAACAAAAGTTTATTTGATTCTAGTAGCCAGACTATGGAGGACTGGATTAAGAACTACTGCTTCTTATTAGCTGTGGACTCTCATACATATATAAATTGCTGGAGTTTTGCATTCTCAGCAAAGTTTTGTGAACTTGATTTTACAGAAACCTGTGCCTCCTCTCCCAGTAAAATAATGGGAGCTGAGGAAGTATACAACTTTTTGTGAAGAATTACATTGATAAAAGACTCATTTTTTCCCCGAAGAACAAAAAAAAGGAGACCAATCTTTACTGATAGCTCTGTGTTGGACACTTGACTATTTTCATTATGAAGAGATAGAATTTTGCTAGGATTATAGGCACTGTAGGTGCTGTCCACCAAAACTTTCTGAAAAGACAGAAATGTTCTTTCTGTGCTAACATGGCAGTCATTAGCCACACGTGTATGAAGCACTTCAAATGTGAATAGTTTGACTAAAAGATATGATATTTAAGTTTACTTAATTTTCCTTAACTTCAACTTATATAGCCACACGTGGTAGTGTCCATAAATGGAAATGCACAGCTGCACAGCCAAATTTAATCTCCATGTGACTTTTACGTGTTACTTAAATTCCATAGGTTTCCATTATCTTATTTATAAAATAGGGATAATATATATACCATCTTCTGGGGGATTCTGGGATCAAATGAGTTTTTGAGTGATGTGGCCACATACTAGGCACTGAATACTTTTGCTACAAATGCATTTTCATGAAAGACTCTTGCTTAGGTACTGTTATCCACATTTCACTGCAAAAGGCACTATGAGCAAGACAAACGGTTTCAATTTCCAGGGATTACAGATCCTACAAGTACTGGTACTTGTATCTGCATACAAGTAGTATGACTCATTATTTATTCCATACAGTTTGCTACATAGACTGACACACCAGCCAATAGTGATGGATGTTACTACTTTTACCATCTTTAATAGACTCCACTCTTCTTTTTCTGTACAGTATAGAATCCTTGGAGCCTGACTGTTGGGCATTTCTGTGGTTTATTACTCATTAAGGCCCCTTTTGCCCTCATCTACTTTTAAATATATATATATATATATATATATATATTATATATATATATATTTATATTATATACAAAAATATATATAATATATATATAAATGTTTTATTTATTTTTGAGACAGAGAGAGACAGAGAGCAAGCAGGGGAGAGGCAGAGAAAGAGGAAGACACAGAATCTGAAGAAGGCTTCAGGCTCTGAGCTCTCAGTACAGAGTCCTACACGGGCCACAAACACATGAACTGTGAGATCATGACCTGAGCGGAAGTCAGACTAAGTGACGAACCACCCAGGCACCACTGCCCTCACTTACTTTTGATGCATGGAGCTTATCATAGTGTTCTATGGAGGATTTACCAAACTGGGGTGCTGTTTTGATTCTAATATTTTACAAGGAAATTTGAAACAGTTCTTATGGCTTTACTTCTACCCAGACAGAGGACCAGGGCAATTAAGCAGGAAATCGATTCAATCGAGACACACCATGCAATACTCAGAACCACTCTTGCTCCCTGACTACACAGTATAAATATTGAAACTGTAACATTTATCTCCTCAAGATTTCTTCTGCCAAAGACTATTGCCTCTTACTGCAGCAAGAACTTGAGGATGAGATGAACATTTTCAAAGATTCAGTTGAGCTCTAAGTGTTTAAAGCAACGATTCAATATTTGGTGTGGCTTCACACAGGGCCAAAGGAAGGGGCTAAAATTAGATAAACACATTTTTGAAGACTTCTAAGATAAAATAGTTAAAATAACCTCTAAAGGATTTATTTCTGAGTTTTGAGTTCAATCATATGCAAGGTTTTTCAAAGATATGCATTGCATTTTCTTATGCCTATGGCAAATCAATGCATTGAAATAATAAAATAACATCCAAATGTGTATGACCTATTAAATTCGTGAGTAAACTAATTAAAATGTTGACAATAAAAACAAGTCAATTCTAGTGATCTATGTAGGAAGATAAGTCTTTAAAGACAGCACAAGCCTGAGAAGTGGATCTGGAGGTAACATTAGAGGCATACATATATTAAAAATTGTTTCAAAATAAATAAATTAAGAAACATAACTGTGCATGCAAAACATGGAATGATGAGCACAAATGTTTATCTTTGCTCAGTTGAATAAATAAATAAAAACATTTTTGTTTTTTATAAACTGGTAGGTTATGGGTTATTGATTGGAATTAACATAAAGTTGAAATCTAAAGCTAGCATGAAAGAAATTAACAAGAGGCAAAGAATTTTCTCTTTAGAACCTCCCTTCACAAAAGCTCATAACAAGAGACACTGAATGCGTGATGCATGCTGGAGGACTGTGTAGCTAGCACTGAGGAACGGGTGCTAAGCCTTCAAAAAGAGCCAGAGACTTCTTTGCCCATATCTTACCTCAGGCCGCTAACCGTTATCCCCTCCCAGTATCGCACCAGAGATTTTGTTTTTGGAAGATTAAAACAAACAGAACCTGGGCACCAGGTCCTGTTGAGGGTAAAGGTTAGTTACTTTGTTGATATTCAATAAATTCAACATAAGGACCATTCTCTCCCTACTTCTGGTAGGCTGCCAGGAGATCAACATCTAAAAGTACACCTTCCAGACTGGTGGTTAGATTATTGGCTTGAGAAATTGACACCCCCCACTTAGCTACATACATAGACATTTGCAGATCTCTCAAAGAAATACCTGGTCATTACTTCAACATGTGATGCCTTATACATAGTAACATATAGCCAATGATCTCAAAACATTTAAGGAAAGCCTCCAATATTAAAAAATGGAGATGAAGGGCACCTGGTTGGCTCAGTTGGCAGAGCATGTGACTCTTGATCTTGGGGTTGTGAATTCAAGTCTCGCACTGGGTGTTGAGACTACTTTCAACAAATTTAATAAAATAATAATTTAAAAATGAAGATGAAAAATAATAAGCCTTAAAAAAGAAACTTGAAGAGAACAGTATCAATCCAGAGAATTAACAAAAAAAGCCAAACTAACTTGAAGTGGAGGAAATACTCGAGAAAGAACTAAAAAGAGAAAAAGAACAGAAAAGAGAGATGATTTTTTAAATTATATTTTAAGAAGTGTAAAATCAAAATAATATTAACTTCAGAAAAAACAGAGATAAGCAAGGGAGCAAAACATTCCTCAAGCTGAAGAACATAGATTTCAGAGTCCTCAGTGAGTGTCTAGCAATATAAATAAAAGCAGATACTCAGCAGGGTATATTACTATGAAATTTCAGATGACTGAAAATAAGCAAAAAAAAAAAACTCATAAAGCCTTGAATAGGGGGATAGAGGTGAATAATGTATAGATAATCTGTAGTAATAATTTGTTTTTTAAAAATATTTATTTTTGAGAAACAGAGAGAGATAGAGCACGAGAGAAGGAGGGGCAGAGGCTCCCAGCTGTCAGCACAGTGCCTGACACCGGGATCAAACTCACCAACTGTGAGATCATGACCTGAGCCAAAGTTGGACCCTAACTGAGCCACCCGGGTCCCTCAGTGATAATTCTTTATAAACAACAACCTTGGAAGTTAGAAAAATTAGATCACTGCCCTTGAAATTCTGAAGAAATACAACACTCAATTTATAAATCTAAATTATCAATTAAGATCAATGATCAATTATTTTATCTAAGGCATTAATTTAAACTAAATTATTAATTAAGAAGGAGGGCAGAGAAACAAGAAACACTGTGATAAACTAATTTCCCAAATTTTAATATCCTTTACCTCCTTTCTCAAAAATTTTATGAGAAGAAAAAATATGATTAACAAAACAAAGACTCTCAGGTAAAACAAGATTAACATATAAAACATCTTTCCTGTTTTGGGATCTAGTTCCTGTGAGATTCAGTGCCAATATATCAAATCTAAAAACAGAAATTAGTGCCGAGATGACCAGTAAAGTGAACAATAAATGCTTAATACAGATAGGATTAAAAGCTATATTCCAATACTGAAATAATATGAAAAATTGGAGCTGTCAAAAACATAAGTTTCTATTCCTTGTTTTGGTTCTTCTCAGGTGTTCTCATTCCAAAATCAACGATTTGCCTGAGAAAACTCCCATAATTTGACCTACACCCTGGCAGTCACATTGACGCATGAGCACATTATTGACATTGTAAAAGGTTTGAGATTGTATCTTTGCCCTGATGATGTAATTCTAGGGTGGGATTGAGCAAAGTCTGAACAAAGATTCTATCTTAGATTATTGCACACGTTAGGTGTCCAGTGAATGTTTGCTGGAAGAATATTTCCTTACAATATTTTGGTTTTATTTAGATTTCTTAACTCATTTCCTTCTTTGTGGAAACATTAGAAATACTAGTAACATAAATGTATACTTATATTTATATATGTAAATAATACCTATAATATAAACTATACTATATGTGAATAATCTCTTATAATTATTGTGCAAATGTAAAATTGCCTTGGGAAAAGGATATTAACTGGAATAGTTGAGAATTTAGCTGATGAAATTCAAAGATTCTGTAACATTAATTTTTCAACACCTGAGGTATAGTGTAATATTTTTGTATATTGGAGAGTCAGCAAATTGTTGTTATGGAGTTATTTCAAATAAAAGCTGCTTTTAATGAGATTGTTTCTGTTTCAGAACACTGGGGAAGAAAACAAACTAGTTTTAATGCAGAACAGTTTGTGAAATAGAGGTTGCTTTTAAATGTTGATTGTTTTAAAAGTGCAAAGTACAAAGTTTTTGTTGTAATAATACTCAAAATGAGTCAGAAAAATAGAAATCTATGAGAAAAAGAATTAAAAATGTTTATAATCACTGGCTCTCAAATGTCTTCTTCTTTTTTTACAAATAGCATGTCCCAATTTATTAAATCTTGATATATTAAATCTGAATAAAATTGTCACATAAAGCATGTATTAGAAATTTGGTTCTTTTCATTAAAAGAATATTATGTATGGCATTTGCCTAAAGATGCTGTTCCTATAAATAAAGAGTCTTTGTAATGTATTAAACTGTGCTTTACCAAATACTAATAACTGGAAAGATAGGTTTTCATATAATGTGATACGAATGTGTATTAATGACTGGAAACCAGAAACGTATCTGCAGTATCAGAAGTCAGAACAAATGAAATAATGCAGATACTAGTTCTTTTCCTGATAATATCAAATTGTCATCCACAGTGGAGAATGAACTTGGATTTCGGTGTTCCTGCTCTTAATAGAAATGTAGTAAAACAAGCTCACATTTAGCCACCTTCAGACACTGACTGATGATGACATAAAAGAGTGCCATCCGTCTTCTGCAATAAAGACATCTAACGATTATGTTCATGACCTCATTACACACACAGCATTTTTATTATCAGAGGTCTCAAAGTTACTTCAAAAAAAAAAAAGAGATAATGCTGCTCTATTTGATCCTAAAATTTTATAATTTTTTCAATTATTTATTTATTTTTGAAAGAGAGAGAGAGAGAGCACGTGAGTGAGTAGGGGAGGGGCAGAGAGAGAGGGAGACAGAGGCTCTGGGAGGAGGCACAGGTCCATCTCAGGGCTTCAGCCCATGAAGGTGAGATCAAGACTTGAGCTAAAGTCCCACGTTAAGTGACTGAGTCACCCAGGTGCCCCTTATCCGATTCTCTTATCCGATTTTTTGAAACCAAGTTCTTGCTGTTGTTTTTAAATTAATGTTCATAGTATACCAGAACACTTTTTTTTTTCACTTGTCCTCACCTGTATAGGTAATTTTAAATTATGCAATAGGGAGGGCACCTGGGTGGTCGAGTCGGTTAAGCCACCGAATCTTGATTTCAGCTCAGGTCATGATCTCACGGTAATGAGATTGGGCTCTGCACTGTGCGTGGAGCCTGCTTAAGCTTCTCTCTCTCCCTTTGCCCCTACCCGTCTCTTTCTCTTAATCTTTCTCACAAAATAAATAAATAAAAATAAATAGAATTTAAAAATAGGACTTAAGTTTGTTTGTTTATTTATTTATTTATTTATTTAATTTTAGAGAGACAGAGAGAGAGCAAGAGTGCACAAGTGGGAGAGGACAGAGAGAGAGAGAGAGAGAAAGAGGGAGAGAAATTCAAACAGGCTCCACACTCATTGCAGAGCCCTGGGATCATCACCCGAGCCAAAATCAAAAGTTAGTTGCAAAATTTACTGAGTCACCCCCAGGACTTAAATTTTTATTTTTTTTAAAAAAGGTATAAAATAGGGAGAATCTGAGTATAAGTTAAATTTTCTAATAATTCCACCTTGAAATGTGAATTATTTTCTTGTTTCTACACCAACATATTTTTCCCTGCTTTGAAAGTATGATGGCCAGTGAAATAACATTACTGATGAAAAGTTTATGATAGATAAATACAAACTACTGCATATTATATCTTACTGTGGCACTTCTCATCAGTCTGCTTTAAATACAAAAGAAGGAAAAAATGAAATTGCGAGCTGAGCAAACCATAAATGATTGACAGCTAGTTAGAGGAAGACTTAGGATTTGTTTACTAGTGTTTCTCACACTTACTTTCCCCCACCCCACAGTGCATATTCATTCTTCTTTTTATTCTAAAAAGCAAAAGAATTTTAGCATTGCTTTCCATGGTTTATTGTGAATAGTAGTTTAAATTAATTATTTAGCTTAAATGTAGTTTAAATGAATTAAATTAATTCATTTAATAAATTAATGTGGTTTAAATATGCTTTTAAGCAATAATACCAGCATTGTGAATTAAATAAACTATTATCAAAACCTGTATTCTCTAGGTATAAAGACTGGTGCTTATCAAATCATCCAGGCATAGCCTGATTTGGGGATATAGCCAAGGCATCACCAGCCCTGAAGTTGGCAATAATCCATTCTCTAGATGAAGTTTGAGAACCTGTTCCTGCTTACTCTCATTAAGTTTTCAGAATAAATATTCCCTCCTCCAATCCCTGTAGTTTATAGTGTCTGTGCTTTAACTGATCTCTACCACTGCACTAGGTCAAAAGCATTTTTCTTTTTCAGATTTCTCTTGAGTCAAGCCATTCTAAAAAAATGATTACTCTGTGCTCTGCTTCCCATTCCCATAGCTTTCTTTAAAAAAAAAAAAAAAACCCAAAAAACTAACAACAAAAACAACAACAAAAACACCTACACAAAAACACTAAACCCACAAAACCATATAACTGCATATTTAGACATCCGCTCTCTCCTCTCTTTCAGGCTGACTACTCTTTAGGGTGGTCTATCCAGAACTGTATTTTATTTTCCTGGAATACAACATTGTGAATCACTACCCCAGCTGAAATTACAGCAGCCTGAAAATAAATACTCTCAAGCCCCACACCACTAGATCGCCCTCTATACTCAGTGTGTCAACTACATAAAGATTTAATATTAAAGCAGGTTTTAGCACCCATATTTGGGTAGAGAAAGACCTTGAATACACATAGCTAAGTTAAGAAACAGTGGGATTTTGCTTCTAATTGTGACAATTTCTTAGACTTTGGCACCATTTATGGCTGTATTAAAACCTAAAGAATTATCTTTGCCTGTCACTTGATTAAAGGGATTTCAAAAATTTAAATCAAATTTTTATGTGACAGTTTTAGAAATATACAGTGTACTTTGAGAGATGAAATCCAGATAGACATCAGTAATGGATAATTTGTATGAGTTGTCAGAATGTTTGCATTATTCTTAATATCTTAGTTGATTTATTTTTATATTACCTTTTTAGCTATGCTATTTCATTTTTGAAATATTGGACATCTTAAATTGTACCATTTGAAGTATTATTTCTTTTTGAAAATGTTTTTCTGAGGGAACTAACTCTATAAGTTAAAAAGAGGTAGAGTGTGTAATGTCTGACTTGGAGACAATGAGCTGGAGAAAACAACATCATCATAAGTTTAAGGAAACTATTAAGTTATAGTTAAAACTCGGATATAAAACCATAAAAATATGAGGAATAGCATTGTTCCACATTTAAATATGGAAAAATAATGCATTCCAAAATATCTTTCAGAGACAATAAGATCGGAGACCAAAATACAGAGCAAATTGAAAACAGGCTGTGTGGTTTCAATACTATTTCCTTGTCTTTTATCATGGGTGATCATAGGAAAGGGTCATATAAAAAAACTTCTGGATTTACTACAGACTTGCTGTTAAAGACATCACTTATACCTTGTGATTGAATGCCACTTGTATAAGGTCACTTTGAATTTAAAAAGTTTCTCTGAGCAAAAAAGATACCTTTCTTTGAATAGCATATTTTGTTTCTTTTACAAAATAATAAGAATTATGTAGACATTCCTACCCCATCAGATGTCTGTTTCATTTTTTTATTTTGTTTTGTATTGTTTTCTTCTTCTTCTTCTTCTTCTTTTTTGGCTTTGATTACAAGAAGTTTAGAGTTAGTATAATATTTAAACTTAGAAATGAGGTTAGTCCTTTTTTATGAATTTTACTGTGTCATTCGAGGAAATGTGCAGATCACATTAAGCCTGCAAAAATCACCTTCGCACATAAAGACCATCTCGGTTGATAAGGAATTTTTTTATGAGGACTTAAGGAAAAATAGGTCATGGCTTGAACTGCCTCATGTTGAAACCGGAGTGAAGTCAGGAGTGTTGCTCAGGACACAGAGCAACCAGTTCACAGGGTGCAGCAGCCTCTCTGGTGGTCCAGCTGGACAATCTGGCCATCTTCTCATTTCCTCAGCAGGCAGAACATGTTGTTCACCCGCTCCAATAACCCTGCTTCTGCTGAGGATCCTTTGTCTCCCCTTTCCTGAGCCTTCCTTCTGATACCATAAATGTCCCTCCACCTCACAGCCTCTGCTTTTATGTGGCCTTCCTCTGACATGACCTCTGCTCAATGACTCTTGTTTGTTTGAGCCCCCTTCTTTCAGCTGAGTTTCATTCTCTGTGATTGTCTCATATATCCAAAAAGAATTTTAATATATTCCAGTCATTATCCAGGATGGTGAGATGTATTGGGAAGTTTCATAAAAAAGACGTGACTGCCGAATGACCTGTTAGCTAGACAGCCCCTTGAGCCCCTAGCCTTGCAACGTGTGTTCTACATTTACTACTCTCAGAGGCTACTCCAAGGAGATAGACTAGAGATGGTGACGTGGTGTTGAGAACATCCGCATAGTATACATGACTGACCCAGTTACAGCCTCTATACGTTTATAAGATTTGGCAGGTGGTTGCAAGGATCCATTCATCTCACTCCCGCCCAAGATAAGGCTCGTGTGTAAGTTCCCTTCAGTTATTAAAATTGTCATCTACCAACCTGGAGTGGCCTGCCTCTTTCTCTGGCCTATCCCTGCCCTCTAAGTACAAGGACCAGTTTCAGAGTATACCTGGGAAGCTCCCGTCAGCTTAAACGTCAATGTACAGTTGGGTAGAGCTCTTTTCTATAGCAGCATGTAGGCCATTGCTTAGCCTGCAGACGACTGGCCTGTGGTTTCTGATTTCATCACATTTAGCCAGAGCAATAGTAGGATGTGGGGCAAGAAACTGAGTTCTAAGAAGCCCTTTGGTATTCAATGTTCTCTGAATGTCAGGAAATTATACGTAATCCTCAGTACCAAGAACTATATTGGCTCCTGATATAAGGAAAGAAATATACATGGTTCATAGTTTATTTTGAAAGATATATATATATATATATATATATATACATACATATACTATAGTTATAATATACTGTATTATATTTTAATGTATTAATTTTCTTTATTTTAAAATGTAGCACATATTCTTTTCATTTTTTTAACATGGCAAGTTGCCTTTTACTTTTCAATGTAAGGAGATAAGTAGAAATAGTCTTATATACAAAATGCTCAGAAAATTAATTTGAATTTATAAATAGAATTTTAAGTTATCTAATAAAGTATTAAAAGTATAATAGAAATTGGCTTCCAAAACATGTGGAAATTCTTAATTTTGTTGAAGAAATAAGTTAAATGACATGTAATCATAAGTCTAAGAATGGACACTTAATTTAAAACATGCACTTATTCAATTATTTATAAATGCACTATTTGTCTGAAGAAATTGAAAAAATTTGCAATTACATCATATGGAATTATAGGGATGGAAATCACGTGCTATAAATGTATATATAATAGAAGAATATATAATATATAATTTTTCTCACCATCTCAGGCACTACCTTCCATACAATCAGGTACAATCTGCTTTTCTTTAAGTCATTTTTTCTCACAGTTATGGTCATAAAAATGATACCATCAAGTTTTAGCCTTATTCCTAATCCAGGATCTACACTCCCTTATGTCCCTTGTCAGAGGGAATAATGATCTTCCTATCAGACATCCCTTGAAGATCTCAGGTAATTTACTCAGATCATAGTATCACCCACCTATTGCTTGTTTCTTGACCTTTGTCTCTGCTTTAAAATTTAGATTACTCCTTTTTCATTAGCAACAGTCAAAATTTAAGTTTCTTCTTTGCTCTCTTTTCTCTCCTTTCACATTTTAAATAGCAACATCAAGATTTCTTATCTATTTGAAACTATTTGCCAATTTATTCTGACTTATCTTCTTTAGAAATCACAGGAATCTTGAAAACATTCCTAAGATCTATCTTTTTGTAGTATTATCTGCTTAGCAGTATTTCTGAATACTCATTACCTGTTTTCCCAATAAAATTCCCTGAAAAATGATATTTTATCTTGTCCACTAAACTTCTGCAATTCTGACTGCTTTTTTGAACCAGTGAATATTTTTCCCTATATTCTCATTGGAAGGCTCCTTTCCTTTAGCTGAGATTATCTTATGTGGAATCTGTATTTCTTCAACATTAACTGAGCTTTAATTAAATTACACCATTTTAGATTTTTTAAATTGAGGTATAATTGAATATAACTTTATATTAGTTCCAAGCATACAACATAATGATTTGGTATTTGTGTATATTGTGAAATGATCACCACAATAAGTCTAGTTAACATTCATCACTTTGTATAGTTAACAATTATTTTCTTATATGAAGATTTTTAACATCTACTGTCTTAACAACTTTCAATATATGCAATATAGTATTATCTACCTTAGTATATATCACATCCTCACGTAAATCATTTAAGACTTTTAATAATATAGGTGTGTCTTCTATTTTAACACATTACGGAGTGTCTACACTCAAAATACTTAATACTTTCTCTTGGTGACAGCCAGCATATTTCCTTCAGGTATAAATACTCTGCCTTTATATCTAATACAAAGATAATTGGAATTATTAAAATCAATAATTTTATTATCATTTCCCTGGGAAATGATAAATTTGGGGTACTATGGTGATATTTTTGTCTGAATAAATGTGATATTTCAGGGACAGAGGGTTAGGTAATATGTGGTTATGTCACATTTTAAAAAACAGATAAAAATAAGTTTTTTGTTTGTTTCTATTGTTTTGTTTCTGCATATGGTCACTGTTTGTTGTAATGCTTAGGATTCCTGTTTTTGTCAAACCATGAGACAAACAACCAATGAAAAATAACAAATAGGAGAAAGTTGGGGTACCAGAGAAGAATGAAGCTAAAACTAAGTGTAAACAAAAACAGGTACGATTTCAAAAGATAAATTCTAGTAATCAGAAACCCTAAATATTTTAGGAAAGGGTAAGTCATGGAATATCTCAGTTTCTGATTATGTTGTCTTCTATTTAAAGGCAATAAATCAACTACCTAAATTCAGCATTCATGCATACATTAAAAATGGGATAAGTAGGCCTTATTTCTGTCACATTCTAGTGTCTGAAATGCATAACTACTCTATTATTACAAAATTACACCATAGTATTGTGTAGAGTAGGAAATATTCTTGAATTATTCATATAATAAGCAGATGTGGAGTTTTCTTTCACATTTTAAATATAACAGAAACCTCTTTATATGTAATAATTAGGAGTCATCCTTGTTCATTTGATCAAAACTCTTTTAAAATAGGAAATAAAAAATGTAATATAAATATGCAGTTACTATTTTATTTTAACCTAACTGTGAAAGCTACCTAGCAGTCCTTGAATATAAGGCTTTATTTACTACTATCCTTTCAATTTGGGTCATCTGTACTACTTTTGTAAGATATGGTCTACAATGTTCAGTTTCAATTTTCTTCATGAGCAACGGGAATATAAAGTACTTATCCTCCTTGATATTACATTCCCACCCACCCCACTGTGACTGTCTTCAGGACTTATAGAAAAATGGGTGGTTGTTATCAGTGTTGGGACATATAAAGCTACTTGCCATATCAATCAATTCCCAATTGGACCATTTTTTTGTACATAGAAATAATGAAAGTGAGCATCCTGTATGCTTTAAGGGGTGGGTGTGGAGTGGCAGTATTTCTGGTAAGTCTAATAAATGAATGCTGGTGAAGAAGGTCTACTAGAGTCACCTTCATTTTCTCGTCTTTGTGAATAGACACAATGCACTTGAATGTGATATTACCTAGATAGTAAAACAATTTGCCCTTAAAGGTACTTAAATACCATATCTTTAATGGATAAATATGATATGATAAATATTTCCCCCCAATTTATATAGAAATCATATGAGTCTACATGGCTAATACTCTAAGAGTGCCATTTTCTGTATGCATAGCATACAATAATTAAACCATATTTTGTTTTTAAATATCTCAAGAGAAGGTAGGGTACAATATGAAGATTCAAAACATTATTAGGCAGGATTTGATTGGTTGTTTTCATTATTGTCATTTGCTTATTTGTTTTAGTATTGATACGTTTCAGAACATTTATTTGAATGTTTATTTATTTTTGAGAGAGATAGAGCACAAGAAGGGGAGGGACAGAAGAGAGAGGGAGACACAGACTCCGAAGCAGTCTCCAGGCTCTCAGCTGTCAGCACAGAGCCCAACCATGAGGCTCGAATTCAAAAACCAAGAGGTCATGACTTGAGCCAAAGTCAGGTGCTTAACTGACTGAGCCACCAAGGTGCTCCTACCGAAAAAAAAAAAAATGCCTAACTTGAATAATAAATTTTGGTTTATTGTTTTGATTTTTTTTGTTTTGTCTCCAAAGATCTGTAAATTCATATACTCTAGGATCCAGAAGACAGTTAATGAAAAACAAACAAAAAGATCAAACAAGCATTATTGGATGTCTCATTGTTCATTTAGGCTATTATTTTCCAGAACTTTCTAAGTATTGCAAGTTGGCACACTTATAATTCATTTATTTTTAAACTACATATTATTCTTCCAAAAATTGCTTATAGTTACTCAGTATTTATTATGTGCTAGATATTATCCCCAGAAGGTTAAGTATATTAACACATTTAAAAGTCTCAACCTTGCCATGTCAAGTAGGTACTATTTTCATCTTCATTTAGCAAATGTGGAAATTTAGGCACAGAATAGTTAAGTGATTTGGTGAAATGATGAGAAAATGATGGAATTAAGGTTCATATTCGGCTAGTCTGTCGTTGGTATACTACACTAAGCTATATGAAAATGAAATTAATCAGTTTACTTAGTTTAGAGATAAAGTAGGTTTGGAACTTAACACCTATTTTACATTTATATGCATATTTGATGAAGAAAGAAACAAATCATCACTCCCGTTCTTCTACTGTGTCTCTCAAACTGCTATGCAAAAGAATTTGTGATAGGAGAAAGCAAAATGAATTACTAAATATGGTGACAACTGACTCTTGCAGTCCCATGATTACAGGTAATGTTAAGACAGAAAAGGAAGTCTTAACTTCTGTTGTTTGTTTTTCTTTTTCTTTTTAAGAAATACTGAATGAACAGAATCTGTAAGAGCATGAATTCATAAAGATGCTTCTAAAAGTAGAGAAATAAGCCAACCAACAAAATATTCTAGTAATCACAAAGTTGGCCTCCATTTTTGGTGAGAATAAATGGAAGTATTTCAGTAATAAAATTCTCAACTTCTAATAGAGTGCACTGCCACATATAACCTGCTGAGTACAATACTTAAGTGTTTGTGGTCAGCTTTGCAGAAAAAAAGCAACCAACCAGTTGTTATGTGTTTGTCTTCTCAGCAGAAAAACTATTTGGAAAATTGCATTAAAAATAAATCTTAACCAATACCACATTGGATAACATTAATCATGTAAAGCCTCAATTATTCTAATTTCTAGTTATAAAACTCTTCCATTATTTAGAAATTTGCTGTACCTTTCATTTAAGAGGGGGAAAAAATGAGGCAAGAAAATAACTTCATGCCGAAGTTTTGGCTTACTAATGAAAGTCAGCAAGGCTATGCAGTTCACAGAACAAAGGTATAAAAATCAAAAGCCCTAGACTATTCTGTTTATTTGAGAATGGTGTTTAACTAACCTGAACTCCAGAATCTTCTATAATATGAAGACATCTTTGCGGAGCTTTTTAACATGTATAATATATTAAACATATGTTCATATGACTTATTACAAAAGCAATTCAAGCTAATTTCAAAATTTATTTTACAAAACAATTGAATAAAAATAAATATAAATATTTAAATTCTGTAATCAGATTTTAACTAATTAATTATTAGTTAATTTATTATTTAATAATTAAATAAATTATTAATTTAAAAATTTTATAAATTAAATATCTAATTTTTAATAATTAAAAAATTAAATATTAAAAATTTAATAAATTAAATATCTAATTTAATAAATTAGAATTTATTGTCAATAAATTCATATTTATGTAATCTTTAATATATTGGTAAAATATTTTCAATGAAATCAATAATTTAAGCATGTGATTCAATTACAAAGATTTTGATTATCAGTATTGCTAAAATCCCTAGTATTTAATAATCCCTCATTCTAGGAAACAATTTAACTCATTTAATTAATTAATTAAATTATATTTCCTGTAATTGGCTTAAGGCAGAAGGTAAATCACCAATCACCCAAGTTCATTAATTGATAATTCTACATTTAATTTATTGGCTGTGTAAGAGAGACGTTAGGATTATAGAGATTTAGATAATCTCTCCTCAACAGAGAAAGAAATGGCAGCAAACATTTTCCTAAGTTATAGAACAGTCTTCTGTTAACCTGATATAAATCAGGTTAAGGACAAATCACATAGATTTCTACAACATAGAACTACTAAAAGTTTCTATGGTTTAGTTGACTTCAAATTCCTTTGATTGATACTCCAACTTCAATATCCAAATAATAATCAACCTTGCTATATTAACAGGATTATATAGTTCAGAACAATGGAGATGAAAGCACTTTTCTGTTGCATGTGGGTCAGACTATACCTGCATCGTCTTTCCTTCAAATTGTCTCACTTGAAGAAGAGTGATAGTAAAGTAAAGCTTGCTCAGTGACAGCAGCAAGGCTCATGTGGGAGCCTAAATGCATAACATGATGTGTGATGGAAGCTCTTATATGGAAGACACAATATGTTTTGTGTTCTCTGTGGCACCAGATAAACGTTCAAATGAGTAGAGATTGAGGAAAGATATCTCTGATCAGTCTCTTCTTGAGCTCAGCTCTGCCCATTGAAAAACTGCAGTCATCTCATGAACAAATAAAAAGACTTAATTTATCTGCTTCTTTCTTCACAGAATAAGGAAAATAAAAAGCAGAGTAACATAAACAGTAGAAAAGAGAAATACCCAGTAGAACATAAAGAAGAACTAACAGTGTCAGGGCAAGTCTGTGATGCTAAATAGATGTTCTGATGTTTCAATGACAGGGATAATAAGCCTAAGCAGCCTTGCTGACCAGGAGACATTATTCTGTATAATAAAAGGGTGTCATTGGTGCCAAACAGATTCAATTTAAACTGATAAAGTGAGGCTTGAGGGAACCAAAAGCAAGAACCTTGTCTGTAAGCCCCAGTTCAGTACCTTTGGGACATTCCAGCAATTCTTGGAGTAAGGATGTATTTGTGTCCTATTGATTGTTACTTTAACAAATTACCACAAACTTGGTGGCTTTAAACAAAACCCAGTAGTCAGAAGTCTAAGCTGGACTGGCAGCACTTAAGTCCTTCTGGACGCTTTCAAGGAGATTGCATGTCCAAGTCTTCCCATTTCTAGAGCCCGCCCACATTCCTTCGTTCAAATCCCTTTGACACTCAGGCCTCGACTTCCATCCGTGTCCTTCTTTAACCCTGATTTTTTTTTTTACTTTTCTTCTTTCACTTAAAAGGATTCTAATGATTACTTTGAGCCCCTAGATAAGCCAGAATTAGCTCACCATCTCAGGATCCTTAACCACATCTGCAAAGTCCTTTTTGCCATGTGAGATAAGACATTGACAGCTTTTTGGCATCAGGACATGACATCGTTGGGAAACCATTTTTCTGTATACCACAAGGGATGCATTTTTTATCAATCTTAGGATAGATTTCCCGATTAGCAGAGGCAACAAGATCTTATGACTTGAAATTCTTTAAAAAACTAATATTTGCATGGAAAAACAACAAAAAAGGAGTATTTTCCAAAAAATCTGACAAAATAAAACTTTCACAAATATATTCGGAGAGTAAATATACATTAACTCAGTTTATTCTTCAACTTAATTATATTTACCTGATTCAAATAATAATAAAAATGAAATTTGCCTATCTTAAGCTATGTGCTTCAAACCAGCCTACCTATAAATCCCAGTCAAATTAAGTTGCTGACAATGTAAACAATATCATAAATATTACTTTTAGTTAGTCCACTCTCTATGTATAAGGGAGGAGCTGGACTACATAAGGAAAGTCAGGTATTAAGATGAATTTAAGAAAAAAGAAGATAAAACCACCTTTTCATACTTGCTGAGAAAAATCCACAGCAAGTAGGAAAAAGTAAATCACATACAGACTAACTTCTGAGAATGATTTTCACAAGGGACATGCTATATTGAAAAAAAAAAGTTACCTCTCTGTTGCTGTTTAAATCAGTCTATATAGTGGAAACAATGGTATGAAATCCACCACTGATGTTTACTGTTAAACCCTGGCATGAGATTTCATAGGACATCCTAGAGTCTATTTCTCTATTAGTATCTTGGCTCCTTACAATTCATTTTGGAAAGAAATAAACTAGGATCACATGGATCAAAACAATAGATATCTAAAACACACACACACAGACACACACATACACGCACACAAGCTGGAGAAAATGGTTTTTGAGAAAGGGAGTGAGGCTTTTGAGCAAAGACATTTAATGATTACATAAACAATAGAGCTGAAACTACTAACTCCAAATCCTCAACCAAGAAATTGAGTGTAGGAACATGTTTGATACTAGCGATGAGCAGATCCCTCTCCAAATCTCCTTTATATTTGTCATTTTATCCAAATACCATTGTGTTATGTCAGTTCCAATCCAATTAGGTGGTGGTTTTTAGGTCTTATTGGCCGAAGGTAATTGATTCGAATGTGGAAGCTCATGTTATAACACTTGCCTCTATATGACAGTCAACTCATGTCATGAACTATGTCATATGCCTTCATCAAAAAATATGAATCACACGAAACAAGTGCATTAAGACATAAGTGACGGTATTATAGACTATCTTTCTATTTAATAAACATATTTTAAGAGTGGGATAGGTACTTGTATCAAACTTTCTTTTTGGACCATTTCAAAAGCCTTTGGCAATACATTTTTCTCCGGCCACTGATAGAGACACCAGTTTCACACAGACTTTGCAGACAAAATCAGGCAGCACCTCACCTAAGGACAATGCTGTCTTGGGGATTCTCTTATGTAGCCACATAGATATCTTGAAAGCTGCTCTAGACTCACACTGATGCAACTTAGAAGGGACCCAGCAATTAATTCCATGAGGTCATTCTTGGAAAGGTGAAGAGGAGACAGTGATAAGTGCTTTCCCCTTCCATTCTAGGCAGCATGTGCAGAGACATATTTTATAAATGCCTGAGAAGTTCCCTAAGGGCCCAGCATCAGTCACTCATTATACTGCTTACTTAAATGCTGTGTCTTATTACTGACTTTCCCTTATTAATTGTTTTCTCTCCAAGACCCTAACTCCTATTTGCTGAAATTTCTGTCTAAATAATCTGCTTGCAGTCAAAGCCTTTGTCTCATGCTATCCTTTGTAAAAACTAAGGTTAAGATAGTATTTCTCTGTCGGAGATGCTTTAGCCAGAATGGAATAAAGCAAAGTGCATGGCTTACTACCATATAAACCTGAATACCAAGTAACTTCTATCAGTGTGTGACTTTGGTCTTAATATGCTCATATGTGAAATAGGTTTTCATGTATGCTTTCAATATATGTGCAAGACCTGAAAAGAAGCCAAACAGAAAATACATGCTAATTGATAAATATGAAAGATGCTTGATCACTGTAAAAAACAAACAAAAAAACACCTGCATTTCTGAGTTTCCTAAGCATTTACTATTGAAGGAAAAAAAATTGCAATTTATATATTAGATACTTGATTCAGAGTTTTATTACTATATCCCTCTTAATAATGAATTCTGTAAGTGTACTAGAAGTATGATAACCTCAGAAGCAATATGTTTTAATATAATAACAATTTCTCTAAAACAAGAAACTTTCATTCAGAAATACTTCTACCCACATTTTTTAAGATTTTACATTTTTTAATGTTTATTTTTGAGAGACAGAGAGAGAGAGAAGGAGGGGCAGAGAGAAGGGGAGACACATACCAAAGCAGACTGTACACTAACAGCACAGAGACTGATGTGGGGCTTGAACTCACAAACCATGAGATCATGACCTGAGCTCAAGTCGCATGTTTAACTGAATAAGCCACTCAGGTGTCCCTCCCATTCACTCTTTTAATAATATTTAAGTATCTATTACAAATAAGGGACACAAAATATTTGTTAAATTCTTATTATTTGGAATAGTGAAATGCTATTTTAATATATATAAAAAATATATATTTTTAATATATATAATATATATATATTTAATGTTTGTTTAGTTTTAAGAGAGAAAGAAAGAGACAGAGGACAAGCAGGAAAGGGGGTGGGCAGAGAGAGAGGGAGACACTGAATCCAAAGCAGGCTCCAGGTTCTGAGCTGTTAGCAGAGAGCCTCACATGGGGCTCGAACTCACAAACCACAAAATCATGACCACAAGATCATGACCCAAGCTAATGTTGGAAGCTTAACTGACTGAACCACCCAGGAGCCTCTTCAATACATATTTTTGAAGTTTATTTTATTTTGAGACAGAATGTGAGGAAGGGAGGGACAGAAAGATAGGAAGAGAGAATCCTAAGCAGGGATCCCAAGTGCTATTAGCCCAGAGCTCCATGCAGAGCTTGAACCCAGAAAATCATGAGATCATGACCTGCACCAAAATCAACAGTTGAACACTTAACTGACTGAACCACCCAGGCATCCCTAACATTATTTTTAAATGGATTGGTTAGGGGTGCCTGGGTGGCTCAGTTAGTTGCATGCCTGACTTGATTTCAGCTCAAGTCATGATTCCAGGATCATGGCATCGGGCTCCATTTCAGGCTCCATGCTCTCTCTCTCTCACAAATTAATAATAAATAATAATAATAAAAAGACTGATCATGGGAGATTGGTAACCTAATTTATAAACTGAATTTATTCATAATATTTTCTTAATAAGGCTAATTATTTGTCCTGGCAAAGATTCTAAGACTTTTTCATCTAGCTTACTATAAGAGATAATAAAATATTACAACAATGTAACAAGACTAGTTTTCTAATACAAAGAAATCAAAATATGTTGTCTATTAATAGCGTTTGAATATTTTTAGTTAGATTTAAAAATATGTGGTAATATGAGGTAAAAATAAAAGAACATGGCTGATGTCATTTGGTGAAGCTTCACAATTGTAGGCACATGTAAAATCTAAGATACCTTTCAAGTTATCCAATAAATCCACTGGATTGTACTTTGAAGAGTTGATGGGGTGTAGCAAGGTTGCAGACTTTTTGTTCTGAAACTAAAATCAAACATTATCTATTTTCTGTAGAACTTGTCTAGGGAACCCTGCTATCAGGAGACACACATTATCTCATTTAATCTTTAGAACAACCATATAAATTGAGTACTATTATTCCTATTATATATATTATAAAAATTGTATATATAATTATATATATATATTACAAAAATTATATATATAATAGGAACAATAGTATATATATATATATACACGATATTATTAGTGTACACAAAGACATAGAATGACTTAACCTCTGTCATATGGGTAGTCAGCGGCAGAGCCTCAGTTCAAACCCAGAGCTTCCAGACTCTGAAGACAATGTTTTTAATCATATTGTCCATTGAAGAACCTGGTTTGTACAATGCAGTATGTATATAAGACATACTTGATTGAAGTCACTTATGAACAGTGACCATTCTAACAAAGAAATATTATACACTATACACTACTCTGTAATGGATTTCATTTTAGTTTTCAATTTCTCATTTTTTGCACCATGACAATAGCATGTTAATTCCAAAATTTTCTATTTATTGAGTTTCACATATATGCTATTTTAAATTGTATTTTTTGCACTTCAAAAACAGTATTCTTTATATAAAAATCAAATAGATTTGTTTAATTAGTAAAAAAGAGACACTACCATTATTTGTCCATGATTATTAAATAAATACCTAAATAAAATAGCTTCCAAAATTATCACCCCGTGTTTTGCTAAATCAGTTCATAATAGTAATTTATATCAATTTCTCAATAAATGTTCATATGGACAACAGGTGTTATGCTAAATGTACAGTCACAGGGCTTTCACCACATTTTGAAAAGCAAATGAAAAACATATATACTAATGAGAAAAATAAGGCTTAGAATTTAGTTGCTTTGTTGAAGAGCAAATTAGAAATTATTATGCAAATTGTTTATTATGTATGTACATTGTTCCTTTACGCAAAACTTTTGAGACAACTTAAAGCAAAAGAGAATTTAATTAGGCAGTAAAAAAATCAATAGAAGTAGCAAATCAAGAGAAAGGGAAATGTGCCTGAATCTCACATTTGGCTTTGATCTTCTTAGAGGAAAAGGAAAATAAAAGGAAGCTTATTATTTATATGGTTCATTTGATCTTAAAGGAGGAAGTACACCAGTGCTTTAGGGAATAAAAACTTTTTTTTAGAGCTGCAAAATACTGTAGAGTAAATATGTCACAAAGATTTCACACAATGAACACTGACTGAAGTAATAAGTAATTTCTTCAAAAATAGCTTTACATTAAGCCAAGTGGTGAATATTGTGTTACTGTATATTGTGAAATCCTTTAACAAATGCTAAGGGAATGGTAAAACAAGTGTTAAGGTGAAATTGTGAGGGATTAAATAAATGTGATCAAACTTGGCCCAAACATCAAATGTAAAATTGTGGGTCTCTTAGGTATCTTCAGTCTTCAAAAGTATCAATTTTCTTATTCCAGCTTACTTAGGAATAGGATAATGGGCATTTCCTGTTAACACCTGGATGACTGGAAGTCTGCATTGTCCAGGGGGCATATGCATGCTTTGGAAACTAGATGGGTTTCCAATGTTCGTTGGCATGAAAAGCCTACGCAGTATTTGTCTTCAGGGCCTGGTGTGGGGAGGACCTTTGGACTTAAATAGGAAAACATAGAGTTCTCACAACTCTAAAAATTATAGGAAGGAAGACATAATTTTTTCTCAGAATATTTCAGAGGAGAGCACCTGTGTGGCTCAGTCAGTTAAGTGTTTGACTTTGGTCCAGGTCATGATCTCACCATCAGTGAGTTTGCAACCCACTTTCAGCTCTGCCCTGACAGTGGGAAGTCTGCTGCATCGCCCCCTTTCATGCTCTCTCTCTCTCTCTCTGTCTCAAAATAAATAAATAAGCTTAAAAAAGAAATTTTCAGAGGGTCATTAAAACATTCAATGAATAGATAATATTTACATATTAAGCTCTCCCAAATGCACTGTGCTCTGTGCTCAGGAAACCCAGGATTATTTGGAGACAGACCCACCATATAATGAAGGTGTGGACTGTAATGCTAGAAAATCAAGAGTACTGTCAGAGCAGAGGAAAAGGATGGGATTTAATGCCCCATTAGTGTCTTAAGTATTTAAATGCTTTATAAAAGCATAAGAATTAATGTAAACAAGAGAAAAGTTGACTAAAATGATACAACATTCTATAATACTAACAATCTTCTTTAAGGCAATCACACATACAAGCTGTATAATATAACCACTAGGATCCATTACTGTCCCTTAATCATGAAAAGAAGACAACAGCAGACAGTTTCTTCACTTTCCTCTTTCAAGGAGTTTCATAGCTCACTCACTCCACTGAGGCATTTGTCAAATACTTCTCTGAGGAGTCATTCTTGACTACAGACACCTTATACTTTTTGTCCAGTTCCATCTCCTTCTGCCCTCATGATGGTTTATACAAGTGATTGCCCATCAAATATTATATCACACATTTGTATGTCCTCTATTATAACAACTATAATGTAAATTCAAAAAACAGAGTTTGTTTTCACTGCTTCATCCCAGCCCCAGAGGAGTGCTTGGTGTTTATTACTTTCTTGGTAAGGATTTATTCAATGAATCAATTAATGGACCCATCTGACCTTCTAAATTTGCCTAGTTCATTTTCAGAAAGTAAACCAAAGGCTATTATAAAACAAAATAGAACAAGAATTGAAAATCATAGTGTCTGATTGAGATTATTGTGAAATAACTACCACTACATTTATCATATTCAATAATCCCAAAAACTGTACAGAAGGATGATCTTGCCAAATACAAGATTCTATCATTTTCTCTTACAAAATAACCTTGGAACTTCACGTCTCTGTGGTTCCCACAGCAAAACATTTCAGAATTGCTTTGTGAGGATTGCTGACAATTATTCCCACTGGCAAGAAATCCTTCAACATTGCCTTGAGCTTTTTTTTTCTTTTTCTTTTTTTTTTTAAATGTTTTATTTATTTCTAGGAGAGAGAGAGAGAGAGAGAGAGACAGCGTGAGCAGGGGAAGGTCAGAGAGAGAGGGAGCCACAGACTGAAACAGGCTCCAGGCTCTGAGCTGGCAGTCAGCACAGAGCCCGACGCGGGGCCCGAACCCACGAACCTCGAGATCATGACCTAAGCGAAAGTCGGACGCTTAACCAACTAAGCCACCCAGGCGCCCCTTGAGCTTTTTTTTTCTTTTGTATTTGTGTGTATGTATGTTTGTGTGTGTTGTGTAGTTGGGGTGAGTCTGAGGAACTTATATACTGGGGAAATTTGCCTGGAAACTATAAAGAACAATGGTAATTTGTGACACTTATAGGAAACAATGAAAACAAGCAAGAAGGGATCTGCTACTACACAGTTTTAGATTTGTATAATTAAGAGTTAATCAATAACATGTACAAATTACATCATTAATCTTTTTTGTTGCTGTTTTTCAGAGAGAGAGAATGTACGCATGAGAGTGGGGAGTGGCAGAGGAAGAGAGAGAGAGAGAATCTTAAGCAGACTCCTGCCAAGAGCAGAGCCCAACTCAGGGCTCACTTGATCTCATGACCCTGAGATCATGACCTGAGCCGAAATCAAGAGTCGGTAGCTCAACCCGCTGAAGTACCCAGGCGTCCCTCATCAATCTTTTTAAATAGAGTATACCTTCACATTCAGGAGAACTTTGGGTTTTGCACATATTAATGTCAATTTTCCATTTTAAGCAAAAGTAAGCACAATATATATTGAGAAGAGATTAGTAGTCATCTCTCTTCCCCTTCATAGGAATAACCAGGTTCCCAAACTCAGGTGGATGATTAGATGTTCCAGGACATGGTGCACTCTGGGTATAGAGCTTTCACAACTGCCTTATGGGAGCAAGGGCATGGAAACTATTTGCTCTCATTTGCCTATCTAAATTCCCCATAGACTGCCCTAGCAATGTTTCTTTAAATATTTATTCACTATGTTCTTAACTGATGTCATACATTTATGTATTTAAGTTGTTGAAAACGTACAACCTTAGGAAACATGGTTTTGGAGAGCAATATTTAACCTCAGATGCTCTTGCCTATGCACCAACTTCTGAATGATGATGTAATGGAAAAACAATGCTGCAGATCCAGTAAGACCTGGATTTGATTCCTGGATCTGGATAACTGATACTTGTGTCATCTGGAAAAAAATGCATAAACCTGATCTATTCTCAGAATTAAGTCAGTACAAGAATGCCTACCTTATGTAACTTTTGTACTGTTGTGTAAAATATAGCATTTTACGCAGTTAGCACAATGCCTGCTACCTAAAAGGTAATAAGGAATTCCAGTTTCTTTCCATTCTGCTTTCTCTCCCTGGTCCCCACCCTATAATCAGAACAGTAAAATGAACTACACCATGTAGCAGCTTCCAAAAGGCAGCTTCAGGTGGAGGGACATTCCCAGGAGAGGGCGGATGTGGTCTGTGCCACATCAGAATAACCCATGTGTGAAAGTATGTCCTGTCTTCAACTCAGCAATCTACGCTGTCACAGTATACATACAGACATGATTTCAGACAGAGGTAGAGCAGGCATGACTTAACTCTGATACTATTTAAAGAATGATAAAATTCCCTTTATAATTCAAAGGCCCTAAAGAAAATGGAAAGGAACATGGGTATGAAAGTAAAGATCATACAGAGTCATTCTGAAGGATGCAAAGAAGAGCTACAAACAATTGGTCCTGAAATTCTGTGAAAAAGAAGAAGGAAGATATTCACATCCTTATTTCTATCAGGATTCAAGGGCTATGATTTGATGAAGCAAATTGGTAGAGGTGGTTCAGTTATGATACCTGGTCTATAATCTCTGGGTTCGCTCATACAGTCTCCCTTTTCCATTATAAAATGCAAATATAAGTACTTTATCCCTATAATACGAAGCTCTTGCCTTGGATTATTGAGAATATGCCTGATACGGTCAGGATCATGTGTCTAACGTTACAGAGTATATGCTGCCAGGGCATCAGTTTATGTATTCAAGAGGGAAAGAAAGAAAGAAAATACAGACTGCATAATGTCCAGCAAAGCATTTTTTTCTTTAGGAGTCTAACAACACTTGTAAAAATTTACCCAGATATACTGTTTTTTTTGGTCTAGTTTTTAAAACCTCATTTTTGTTTTTAAAGAAAAATGTGATAGTTGAGGCTGTATTAAAGATAGACTCTGGGTATTGTTGGCTTCAAGTATCATATGATAAAATTTGTATTTCTTTAAACAATTTTTAAAAAAATGTTTATTATTTTTGAGAGAGAAGGAGACAAAAGCAAGCAGGGGAGAGGCAGAGAGAGAGGGAGACACAGAACTAGAAGCAGGCTCCAGGATCTGAGCTGCCAGCACAGAGCCCGATGTGAGGCTCAAACTCACAGACCACGAGATCATGACCTGAGCTGAAGTTGGCCGCTTAACTGACTGAGCCACAAGGCACTCCTAAAATTCATATTTCAAATGAACAAGAACAATTATAATTGTCTATTGCATCACATAAATATATGAAGGATATACAGTGTTAAGTGTTCTTAAAAATATTAAACAAATACTCTGTATAATTGAGGCAACTTTCTTCTCAGTTGGAACCAAAGTACTAATTTCTACTACTCTTTTCATAAAGTAAATGTTTTGTTCCTCTAATGCAGAAAAGTTTTATATTCTTAAATGTGACTTTATTTACTTTTTGAAAAATTATGTTTTTAAAGTAAAATTGCAAAGCAAACCATTGTAGCCAAGTGGCCTAAAGCAAAGCTGTCATGTCCTTGAAATCTATTTTGAATGTATAAATTCAAGTGCAATCTATAGTTGTTGTTTGACTCACCTCTAGTTTCAAACAGCTCATGTTATAGTTTCTTCCACATAAAAGAGGAAAACTACCATGATTATAGCAACAGAAGCCTCATTGGTAAAGCAGATGTTCCGTATGAACAGGCAAAGGTTTTCCAGAAGTCACAATAAACATATGTTTTCATTTTAATGTCAAATAAAAGTGTTATTTTCAAACGTGAAAGTAGATTGAAATTAAATTATGCATTGGAACTAGATCTGAATTTCCAAACCATTTGGGGCATCACCATGAAGTGTTTACTATATATTACTTCCTTGATTTAATATGAATGTGCACATTTACATAGATGACATATAAAATAATATGGACTATATGCACACAACAACAGCAAAAAAGGTGTTTTGTCCATGGAACTTGGGTGTAGGTATCTGTGTAGTCATATAGGTATTGCTTTATCTTGTTTATTAGAACATATTTACTTTTTCTCCTACACACATGAGTCAAAGGCTCATTTTCAGTCAGGTGAATAGGTGAACATGTGAGTGACTGCCATTACATGAAGTTGAGTATGTATAAAACACATGTGTACCCACATGTGATATGTGAGCATGGACTATTGATGTTCAGAATTAAATCAATATATATTGATTTAGTATATTTGCGATTCATTTTGGCTTTTAGTTTCACATATACAAACACGCCTCAACATGTGAAAAATAAATGCAATACATGCAAATACTGATACGTACACCCCTTCATAAATAAAGATAAATTACATGTACTTTCGCACTTAACATTTCAACAAACCTTTAGCATATGCTATCATTTTAAAACTGTCAGCTGATGGCTTGACTTTCTATTTTCCTGAGAAAAGATACAAAATCTGTCTCTTTCCCCTGCCTTTTCTTCAGTTTCCAAGAAGCACCCGTTTTTGCTTCTTGTAAATGTGAAAATTTCAATATGTGGATGAGGTCAATATCATCTGCCTTTATTCACTTACATCTTTCTTTTTTTCACTTTCTTCTCTGTTTTTCCAAATGTCTTACACATATGCTAGTATTTTTGTCTAAAAAAAAATCAGCCAGATGATAAAGATTAATCAGTTAGGTAATAGGATGTAAGCAGTAACAGGCCATGTGGAAAGTACACACTGTTGGTGTGAGGGAATGAAAAAGGCACTTGATCTCCATGGTCTTTCTTTCAAAATTCAGCAACCACATCTAAAATTTTTTAATGTTTTTATTTATTTCTGAGAGAGAGAGACAGCGGGAGCAGGAGAGGGTTCGAGAGAGAGGGAGACACAGAATCTGAAGTAGGCTCCAGGCTCTGAGCTGTCAGCACAGAGCCTGATGCAGAGCTCGAATCCAGGAACCGTGAAATCATGACCTGAGCTGAAGTCGTACACTTAACCGACTGAGCCATCCAGGCACCCATTTTATCAAGTCTTTATTCAACTCGTACTTTTTCAGTGAGGCTTTCTGCACCACGGTATTTTAGTTTGGTTTAGTTTTATTAATTTTATTTATTTTAAAGATTGTGCCAAATATTTATCTCCTCAGTTAGGAAATAATAATGAGCTAACATTACAATGTTTATTAAAATGCACTTAAACATTTTGAGCTTAGAAATTTAAATTCCATAGACAGCATGGCTTCTTTTAGGAGCAAAGTCTCATGCATTTTTATCTATATCTGTATTATTTAATATGCTATGCTTCACTTGAGCTAAGTTACTATTCTGAAGCAAATTTTAAAAATTTGTACTAGGATACTTTGAAAGTGTTCTCTGCCAAATATTATTTTGCTCTGGTCATATTTAGGCAATTATCATTAATGTTCGCTATAGTTATTTGTTTTTATTTTTAAATATTACTTCCAGTATAGTTAACATAGTTTCTTAACAGTATAGTTAATTTAGTTTCGGGTATATAATACAGTGATTGAACAAATCTATATATTACTCAGTGCTCATCATGATAAGAGTACTCTTATTTTTATTTTTTTAAATATTTTTTTAATGTTTTTATTTATTTCTGAGAGAGACAGCATGAGCAGGGGAGGATCAGAGAGAGAGGGAGACACAGAATCTGAAGCAGGCTCCAGGCTCTGAGCTAGCTGTCAGCACAGAGCCCCACGTGGGACTCGAACCTACGAACAGTGAGATCATGTCCTGAGCTGAAGTCAGATGCTTAACTAACTGAGCCACCTAGGCACCCAGATAAGAGTACTCTTAATCCCCATCACTTATTTCACCCATCCTCCCACCCACTTCCCTTCTGTTAACCATGTCTTTGTTCTCTGTAGTTAAGAGTCTGTCTTTTGGTTTGTCTCTTTTTTCCTTTGTTTATAGTTTTTGTTTCTAAAATTCCACATATGAGTGAAATTATATGTTATTTGTCTTTCTCTGACCGACTTATTTCACTTAGCATTATACCCTCTAGATCTATCCATATAGTTGTAAATTATAAAATTTCATTCTTCCTTATAGCTGAGTAATATCTCATCGCCTATACATACCATATCTTCTTTATCCATTTATCTATCAATGGACACTTGAGTTACTTCCATATTTTGGCTATTGTATCCCATGATGCAATAAGCAAAGGAGTGTATATAACTCTTGGACCTAGTGTTTTCATATTCTTTGGGTAAATACCAACTAGTCTGAATCCTGGATCATATGGTGAATTCTGTTTTTAATTTTTTAAGGAACCTCCCTACTATTTTCCACAGTGGGTGCACCAGTTTGTATTCCCAGCAACAATGGAATTCTCTTTTCTCTACGTCCTTGTCCATGCCAACATTTATTTCTTGTGTTCTTCATTTTAGCCGTTTTGACAGGTGTGAGATGCTATCTTACTGTACTTTTAATTTGTATTTACCTGATGATGAGTGATGTTGAACATCTTTTCATGTGTCTGTCAGTCATATGTATGTCTTCTTTGGAGAAACATCTGTTCATGTCTTCTGCTCATTTTTAATTGGATTATTTGTTTTTGGGGTGTTGAGTTTAAAGATCCACACATATTTTGGATACTATCCCTTTCTCACATATGTCATTTGAAAATATCTTTTCTTATTCAGTAGGTCATCTTTTAGTTTTGTTGATTATTTAATTTGCTGTGCAGAAACTTTTTATTTTGGTGTAGTCCCAACAGTTTATTTTTGTTTTAGTTTCCCTTGCCTCAGGAGGGAAAGGATTTGTTTAGAGATATACTTGGATTCCATATTTATTAGCAATTTTTGATTTGTGGTTACTATTAGGTTTATATTTAATATTTATACATATAGCAATCTATGTCGTTTAAGTTTGAACCCATTCTTTATTCTTCTTCCCACATTTTATGTATATAGTTTCATACTTTATATGCTTTTATCTTGTGAATCTCTTGACTGATTTTTATAGATATACTTAATTTTACTGCTTTTATGTTTCTTAAGTTTCTGTCTCTGGTTATGGTCTTTCTTTTCCACTCATAGAATGCCCTTTACCATTTCTTGTGTGGCTGGTTTTGTGGCGAGGAATTCCTTTAACTATTGTTTGTCTGGGAGGCTCTTTATTTTTCCTTCTGTTCTGAATGATAGCCTTGTCAGATAGAGTATTCTCAGTTGCAGGTTTTTCTCTCAATACTTTGAATATATCATGCCACCCCCTCTGGCATGCAAAGTTTCTGCTGAAAAATCCATCAATAGCCTTATGGGGTTTCTCTTATTTGTAAATGTTTTCTTTTCTCTTGCTCCTTTTAAACCTTTATCACTACTTTTTGCCATTTAAATTAGTATGTGTGTTGGTGTGGATTTCCTTGCATTGACTTTGTTAAAGGCTCTCTATACCTCCTGTATCTGGATTTTCATTTCCTTTCCCAAATTCATGGAGATTTCAGCTATTATTTCTTCAAATAAATTTTCTATACCCTTTTCTCTTTCTCCTTTTGGTGGACTATAATGAAAATGTTATTATGAGTGTTGCTGAGGCCTTTAGTCTGTATTTATTCTTATGTATTATTTATTACTTTTTCCTGTTCAGCTTGATTGCTTTCCATTACTTTGTCCTCCAAGTTGCTGATCTGCTCTTCTCCTTCATCTAGTCTACTATTTTTCCCATCTATTTTTAATTTCAATGATTAAGTTCTTCATTTCTCATTGGTTCTTTTTTTTTGTTTGTTTTCTAAATTCTCTATCAAGCATATATTACTTATCTTTGTTTTATGTAGCTCTCTTGCTGTGATTTTGATTTATTTTTTTCATTGAGGACATAGTAGTCTGCCTTCTCATTTCATCTAGCTCTTTGTGTCTGCTTCTATGTGTTAGGAAAGTCAGCTATATCTCCTGCTTTTGAAAGTAGTGGCTTTATGAAGAAGAGCCCGTGTAGTGCCTTGCAGTGCAGTGTCTGCTGTTCACCATACCCTGGTGACTCAGGGGTGTCTCCTATATGTACTGTGTGCTCCCTACTGTTGTGGCTAGCCCACGTTTGCTTCCAGTCCAGTTATCTGCAAAAGATCCCTTTCCCTGTTGTGAGCAGTGTTTGGTCCCTGTATAGTTGGTGGGCCAATCTAGGTCCACTTGAGTTTGAGATGCGTCAGATCCATAGTTTGCCAGCAAAGTAGTAGCACAGGACTGAAGGATGCTTTTCCTGTATTATCCCCTGAGATACTTTCATTAGGGGGCAGAGCCTGCGGTCAGACTAGATGTCTGCTTCATGCCCATTGTTGGGCCACAGTTAGACTGGTGTGTGTGTATTTCCCCCTCTTCCCAGAGCAGAAATCACTTTGCAGTGGTACTGATCCCTCTTGCAGCTGCTTGTACACTCTGAGGCTTGTGACACCAGTCTAGATGGTCTCTCTCCAAGGGCATATTGGAGGGGGCAGGTCTTCAGGAGAATGCAATGGGTGGGGCATTCAGTGTCAGCATGGTCGGGGCTAATCTGCTGTGGCAGGGACCTTCAGCAGCCTGAGAACACTCACTCCAGCCAGGCTGGAGAGAATGGATCTCCAGGAGCTTACAGGGGCAGGGCATGCTGTATGCAAATTTACTTCAGTAAATAAGTAAAACAAGTCAGTTGGAGAAACATGAATACTGTATGATCCCACTTATATTTGGAACATAGAAAGGTCAAACTTATAGACATGGAGAGAGTAGAATGGTAGTTGCCAGGGGGATGGGGAGTAGAGAAAATGAGGAGATGGTGCTCAAACTTTCCATTATAAGTTAAATAAATCTGGGACTCTATAGCATAGTGACTATACTTAATAATATTGTACTGTATACTTGAAATTGCTAAGACAGTAGATCTAAAATGTTCTCTGGATACACAAAAATGATAACTATGTGAAGTGATGGATGTGTTAATTAACCTGTTTGTGGTAATCATTTCACAATGTATGCTTACATCAAATCATCACATTGTTCACCTTAAATATATACATTTTTATATGTCAATTAAATCTCAATAAAGGTGGAAAAAATAATAACTAGAATTAAAACCTCAAGAGACATATTTAGCAGCAGTTTAGAAACAGAAAAACAGCTGAAAATTGTATAGAAAAATACGTTGGGAAAATATATCCAAATTAGAGCACGAGGAGAAAAACATGTTTTGATCAAAAGTAAAATATTCAATCATTTACATGGTTTACAAGAACATATTCAAAATATAGACCAACAACAAAACAATAAAAATATACATTGGGCACATAAAAATTGCTGTTTTAGAAATACAAATAATAGAAAAGGGAATGGGGTATAAACAGAAAACAAACTAAAGAAGATTAAATTTTCACTCTAAATTGAAGGGTGAAATGTGTCACCAGTAATCTGTAAAACGGGTAAGGTCATCTATGGAGAGTTTAGCTAAGCTACTCCATGGTATTGCTGCCTTGGCATCCATTTTGTTTGGTCAGTTGGCCTACAGGGACCTTAAATGGGCACCAACCTTTGAGGTATGCTTCTGCCCTAAATAGCAGCTACAGAGTCACAAGAAAATATAAGTCCTTAATAAGACTTGCCCATCAGCCCTTAAGCTCAAGAATCTCCCTTGTCACCCAACACTTTCCATTTATGTGCCTTCCCTTATATGCTTCTCATAGAACCCCTTTTCCTAACCTGGCACTTACCAAAATTCTACTCTCTTGGTTTGAATAGAAAAATCTGGCCTTAGCCTGAGAACCCCTCCACCCTTCCAGAAAAGGAGTGTGCCCCAGGTTCTGTCTGCACTCTGCCTTGACTTCCCAGGGTGGAAGCTGGAGGTACACAGCTCACTCCTTGGAGTCCCTGGGAGTAATAAAATTCTCTAATTCAATATCTTTTGTGGTCTGTTGTTAGCCCCTAGATCATCATCCAGCACCCTCTTGTTCCACGTAACAAATGTTAATTTGTCAAATGTATATCTTCATCAAAAACAAAGGAAAGCCTGAGAAATTGTGATGACCAAGAGGAACCAAAGGATACATGTCTATTAAATGTATGTGGTATCATAAGAGGAGAGAAAAGGGATTAGGACAAACCTGAGAAATATGAATGGAGTATGGACTTTAGAGGGAAAAAAAAGTGCTTATCATTCTACCTGAGATAAAACAAAATAAAACTCTGATGCATATAAATGTACTGGTTTACATCCACATACAACTGCTTGGAGATGAGTTTGTGTTTATGGGTGGGGGGATGCGTATAATCCCACACTCTTTGATTCCAAGCTTATTGACAGTTTTCCCAATGTAACCCAAAATAAACTGATGGGGAACAAGACCTGAACTGGTGCAGTCTCTAATGGGAAAGAAAAGCTTGTTCTGCTGATTATTTTCTAAGGTAAATTTTACGGCAAGAGCTATTAGTGGGCACGTTGTGACATGTAGAACAAGAGTTCCATAAATAAAATCAACACAGAGCCTCTAAGCAAAATGCTCTAGGTAGATTTGCTGAGCTCCCTTTCTACATAATTAAAGAAAGGGGCAGAAAAGATGCCTGCATGGGGCTGCCCTGGGAGAGCTTGGGTTTCACATTTGGTGTAAGCAGTAAGAGTGAAGAGGAGAGACTGTTGGTAGGGAGCGCCCAGTACATCCATATTACCTGGCGTGGGAATGAGATACGCAGAATTTTATCAAGCCAGCACATGCAAGAAGAATAATGAGCACATTATAACATGAATACATATAAAATAGAATCAAAAAATAAAATTGCACACTTATTGGGGCACCTGTGTGGCTCAGTCGACCAGCGTCCAACTTCAGCTGAGGTCATGATCTCGCGGTTCATGAGTTCGAGCCCAGCGTCAGGCTCTGTGCTGACAGCTCAGAGACTAGAGACTGCTTTGGAGTCTGTGTCTTCCACTCTCTCTGCCCTCTTCCACTCTACTCTGTCTCTCTGTCTCTCTCTCAAAAATAAATAAACATTTTAAAAATGTGCACTTACTACTATCATAAATGTATAAAAGTTTTAAGAGAGACTTCTTCCCATGCCCAGTGTATAGTCAGAGTCTTCTCCTTTGGTAATTGAATATTACTTACAGCTGGACAGATGCCCATCTTCATAGATGGTATCCAGTGATGTGTAATTGGTCAGATTTATGCAATTTCTAGGTCATAATATTTAAACCTCAATTGCTTATTTCCTAACAAGAAATAGAAAATATCTATTTAAGAAGAATATTCCATATTATTAAACATTACATATTAAGAGACTTAAATGAAGTTTGCCTCTCCCAAAAATACTATAAATATCAATTCAGTTCTTATAGAAGTGTAATTTGTATCATAATTGAGGATTTTCCAAGTGATAGACACTCTGTAAACACTTGAATTACTATATTCTTTTACTCCTCGTGGTAGTATAAGTATTCATTAGTAGTCACATTTTATATGTGAGAAAACTGAGATCAAGAAGGAACTTTCCAAAATCTAAACAGTTACTCCATGGCACAAATGGCAGAATTCAAATACAAACACTCTCCATATCACTTCAAAATCTATTTCTCCACATTCTCCAGAATTTCTTATTTTTAAGAAAACCAATTGTTATTTTAAAGAAGGAAAAAAGTCGGGGAACGGCAAACAGAAAAAAATATTTAAAATTAACTTCTTACTAAGTGATAATTTATTGATTCAGTTATATGCAATCATATGCTTAGACATATTTCTCCTTTATTTTATACTGAAATCAGAAAGAAAAAGAAGGATGCCAATTAGGATGTGAGTTGTGTAACTCAACCTGATTTTTCCGATATCATTAAACCAAAGAGCGAAGTATGCAGCAGATATGTCTGAAGCATTTTGCATAAAAATAATTGATGCACAAGGAGCTTAAGAAACATTCACTAAATCACTAGTTATTACTCTGGTTTTACTTCAGTTAGAATCTAAGTCAATTAATTGAATGCTTCCCACTAGACAAAAATCTAAGCCTCACTGAAATTTAAAAAATCACAGAAGTATATTGGAGGCCTGTGTTTGCCTTGACAGAAAGGATGTTAATTACTATTCACAAAATGACATAGAAGCATTCAGATATGAAGACTGTATAATCAGCAACTCCATTTTCTAAATACATTTTTTTTACAGGGCAGAAAAAACATACAGTATTAACTATAGAAAATAATTTGTGCCAGATAATTAAGAGTCTATGATTTAAGAGCTCTGAAAGGTTTTCATAACGAAAACACATTTGTTAGGCTACATCACTTTCAGTCGAATTATAGGTACAGTAAACTAACTCAATTTTCTTTAAATAAATTAGATAACTATTAACTTCTATTCATATCTTTGAAAACTATTTTAATTAATTTTTCTTAATTAATTTTGTTTAATTTGTTTAATTCTGAGCAAAAATTGTATCAGAAAAATGCTACAGGACTATAAAATATTAAGTATATGATAATTTGTTGTTGATCCCTAAAGCATATTGGAGTTAAGATGTTATTACTCTTTCAGAAATGCAAAGGAAAACATTCTTAACAACATAATTCCTCTTTTTTTCCATTTCTTCTCTACTATATCATTATTATTTCTCTGTTTTATGCCATTTCAATGTTAATGTTATTAATTTTATTCTTTTTTTATAAAAATCAAAGCAAAAATTACAAGATATCATGAAATGAACAGATTGTAAAGTGGTCATGTTCTGTTGAATGATAAAGAAGTTAACTTTACTTGTAGAAGTATTTCCTGAACCATGAACATTCACATTTTTCATATGTTCTCCATTGCACCTTACTTCTTACTCTTTTTTTCAAGTATAGAAACCTAGTATTTGTCCAATTACTTAGTAACTAAATCCCAGTGTAAACATGACTGCACTTGAGGAAGCTTTATGTTTAAGTCATTGACTTAAGGACACATGTTTGGAACTAAATATTTACCAAAGTGACAACAAATACAGTGTCTCCACACTTGATACAAAATCTTCTGGAAAAGGGAAAACATATTTTCTTCAACAAATAAGCCCACATAAGAGTCTAAACAACAAAATATGAAATGTTTCATTATTTTAATACATTTTTATTAAATACTTTAAAATGGTTTTCTAAATAACAGTAGTCACAAAAATGCTTACCCTTCTTAGAATGTTTAAAATTCAGCAAAGATAACAAATATATAGAATTGACTGACATCCAGCACCAAAATAGTTGTAGGGGAAGAATTATAAAACTCTACTCAACACAAGGGATAAACCAATGAATTGTGTCCAAGGAAGTTAGTTTCACAGAAATAACATTTGAAAATATGTGTTCATTCAGTAAAGGGGTATGAAACCAGCCAAGAGATAATAATGAATATTCAAATCATTCATGTGTTGTCAAATTGAATAAGAAGTGGTCCTACAGTTTATTTTGGGATTAGAAGGAAAGGTGAAAAAGATATGAGAGAAAAGAGTTCTTGTATTATACAAGTATAAGTACTTGTATTATTATGATAAAGAATTTCAAAGTGTCCTGTTAAAATTTTTAAATGATTAATATTCTATTTAAAGAAAATATTACATGAATCCCCACTCTGTGTGATAGAAAAAAATGGTCCAAGAAATGTACTGAGATCTTATTAACCTTTGCTATTTGTGCATACTGTGTATGTGTGTGTGTGCATGTATGTATTATGTGGGTGTGTATCTGTTCATGTACTGCAGGCGTTTGTAGGTATTGTGTGCAAATGTGTATGTGCAAGAGTATGTGTGTTAGAGTCAGTGAATGTGAGCATGTGTGTAATTGTGAGAGTGGACAAAAGTATGTGAGTCTGCCCATGTGTACATTGTAAGTGTGTGTATGGGGTGCCTGTGACATATGTAGGATTATATGTATGTGGGTATGCATGTGAGTATGCATGTGTATTTGTGAGTGTGTGGGTGTTGAGTGTGAACTAAGCATCTCTTTGCAATACTATGGACCTACAAATCAGAATAGGATTAACATTGATGTGAGAAATCAAGGGAAATCATTCAAGAAATGTAACCTAGGAATTGGAATTTTAGTCTATATTTATCAAGCACCACCAAAGGAAAAAGATGGAGTATAAGACTGAAAATATGAAAACGTGGAGGCATGAGATGATGCAATCCTGAAATATCGAAACGTTATTAAGGATCAACAAAATTATACAAATGTAAGCAATAGCATAAATATAATTACAATGTAAGTGTGGAAGAATGGTCTCTCATATTTTAAATATTTTGATATGTGATAAAGGAGTTTGAAAATATAAAAAAAATCCAGTTAGAGGGAATTTTTTCACCTCGTATCTGGGCCTGATTTGTTAATTTTTGATGAACAGACACTGGACTTCTCATAAAAAGCTTTGGGACTCCTCCTGATTTCCTTGGACTTTTCTTTCTTTCTCTCTTTTTTTTTTTAGACTTATCAAAATGGTGATGGGATTTTTCAGTCTCATCTTGCTGCTTGTTCTCACTTTTTTTTTCCCCCCCTGAACCAAGGCTCCACATAATCTTCTCTGTAATGACTCTGAGTGCTTCCTTCTACTACAATACTTCTGGACTCATCTGATCTGTCTTTTGGATCAACTGGGTTAAAAGACTTCAATTCAGGAGCACCCGGGAGGCTCACTTGGTTGAGCATAGACTCTCGATTCTTGCTCAGGTCGTGATCCCAGGATCGTGGGATCCAGCCTTGCATCAGGCTCCATACTCAGTGTGGATTAAAATTCTGCTTAAGGGGCGCCTGGGTGGCTTAGTCGGTAGAGCGTCCGACTTTCGCTTAGGTCATGATCTCGCGGTTCGTGGGTTCGAGCCCCGCCCCGTCGGGCTCTGTGCTGACTGCCAGCTCAGAACCTGGAGCCTGTTTCAGTCTGTGACTTCCTCTCTCTCTGACCCTCCCCTGCTCACGCTGTCTCTCTCTCTCTCTCTCCTAGAAATAAATAAAAAAATATTAAAAAAAAAATAAAATAAAATTCTGCTTAAGATTCTCTCTCTTTCTCCCTCTGTGCCTGTCTCATGCTTCCCTGCTCTCGCTCTCTCTCTCTCTTTCATAAAACAACAAACAAAAATCTAAATTCAAATACCTTTCTCAGCCCAGTCCTACTAATTGAAATCAGATGGCAAAAAATTTTATTTATGAATCTTTTCCTTTATATTTCATTCAGGCTAAGATTAGTTAAAATTTTACTTCTGCAATACAACTAAAATATCCTAGAAAAATAACTAGTGTGTAGAAAGAAAAGTTACCCATATTTTACACAATTTCTAAGAAATAAATGTCAGTATGAAGTACTTATTATATTTGTTATAACCATCCATGGGTTTTTAATAAAACAAAACTTATGAGTTTTCTGATAATATGCTTAACATTACTCTTGGGGGGATATAATTATCCATAATAATTAAATTTTCTAAAATTATGGCTTTGTAATCTTTTCACAGTAAATAGAGATATTTTTTAAAGGACATATTTTACATTTTGATACATATTGAAACATTTTATAATACAAGGTAAACTCTTTCTATTTTTTTCATACATTCAAACTAGTTCTTGAGTTCTCTAAATAGAATAAAGTACCATCTGTCTATATACTATGTATATACACTCTTTCTAAGTCATCTGACTTCCACAGCTACATCTGAACAGTCAAGCAGTGAAGAACTCGAGAAGGCATCTTCCTTCCATATACAATGAAACATGATTCAGCACAGAATGCAGGCCATGAGAAAATAATGAAGATGTGGCTGTAACACTTTTCTTTTTTAAGCAACAGCATGAGACTGTCTGCTCATGACAGTTTTGGTGTTTAATGCCAATTTGCACATATTTATCACATAACTGTAAAGATTAATTTCTTCCCTACAACTCTATTCCCTTTACTGTGGATTGTTTGTTTATTTATTTGTTTATTTATTTATTTGACAGACTTCTGTTTCTTCTTGACTACTTTAATTTGGCAAAGTTATGCTGAATTCTAATTCTATTCAGGATGGCATATGCATGACCTGATAAATTATCTTTAAAGTATATTCGCAGCAACATATCATAGGGTTATCTAAAGAAATAGTAAAAAGATAAGGACCTCTTAGGAATCTTTCACATGACCATAGCCGAATGCCTGTGAGCATTAATTATTCACTTTATGCATTCATAATAAAAACACAATGTTTCAACCGCTAAATAAAATTAATTTCCTATAACTAATAATCATCATACAATGGAATATTTTCTATTTCTATTTTCATCCTCTTGAATTTCTATTAAATATTAGCTTTCAGAATTATTTTATGAATAATCATTTAATTGGCTGATGTTTATAAGGCTTTCTTTTTCTGTTTACAAGGGATGAAGAGGGAATAAGATATTGTGATGTGGTAAAAAAGGGAATTCCTGAGAACACTGTTTGCTTTTGTAAAACTGCTTGACCCAACTGTCTAGGACTAGTTGGTTAGTGAGAATTTTTATGCATATTACACTAAGGTTATCTATGAGTTACTCTGTTCCTACATAGCAGGGTGGAAAGAGGCAGATACAATGCCAAATCTTTCAGATTTTCAATTTCCTTTTCTGGAAAATGGAATCAATGCTGCCTAACTCAAAGGGACTTAACCAGAACTGAGTTAACATCCCTGTAATATACAGCATACTCTGTGGCACATAGTAGGGACTATTTATATGTTCTGCTTCTCATAATTTTAGCAGTTTGGAGGTTTTTGTTATTATTGCTGTTGTGTTTTGTTTGTCTTCATCATTTTTAACCAAACTTCTTTGGAAGAATTATTGTTTTTATACATTTATTATGCTGTTAAGTTTTATGGGGAGAATCGGAGGCCTCAAGGGCATTTTGGTAAGGAGACCCAGGGGATGGGTATTATATGCGGAAAGAGGTTGAAATAAGTGGAATTCAGGTGATGATGTGATAGAAATATAGGGTAGTTTCAAAGGTAGTGAATATGGAATATTTTTTTCCAGATAAATGCTGTGTACTGTGCAATGTAATACTTCCCTGTAGCCTAATGAAACAACAATAATAAGAAAGAAGCTATAAATTATTTACAAGGTTGGCATTTCTTTTTTTTAAATATCTATTTGTTTATTTTGAGAAAGAGAGCACAAGCAGGGAAAGGGTGAAGAGAGAGGGAGAGAGAGAATACCAAGCAGGCTCCATGCTTAGCACAGAGCCTGATGTGGGGCTTGACCTAACAACTGGGAAATCATGACTTGAGCCAAAATCAAGAGTTGGCCACTCAACCAACTGAGCAACCCAGGCACCCAAGGTTGGCATTTCTTTTTTTAATGTTTATTTATTTTTGAGAGATGGGGGGAGGGGTAAAGGGAAAAGGAGACAGAGAATCTGAAGTGGTCTCTGCACTGACAGCAGAGAGTGCATGGCAGGGCTCGATCTCATGAACCATGAAATCATGACCTATACCAAAGTCTGAAGCTCAGCTGATTGAGCCCCTCAGGCACCCTTAGATTGGCATTTCTTAAGGAGACTACGTAAGGACTAAATTCTAAGCATTTTGGTACAAACCACATAGATACAGGACAAGAAAACAACTTTTATTGGTGTTTCAATATACCAAAAGGACATCTCTTTACTTGGATGACTCTTTCTTCTGGGTATCTTAGAGTTTATTTGATTGGAAATGTATAGTGCACAACATCATGGTTAAGAACATCAATACTGGGGCACTTGCTTAGAATTCTCTCTGTCCCTCTTTGCCCCTCCTCTGTGCTTGTGAGGGCTGGCATGCTCTCTATCTCAAAAATAAGTAAGTAAGAACATGAATATTAAGAGTAAATTGCTAGGTTGGAGGATGGGGAAGTGGTATGTTTAATTCTTGTCTCTATCATTTGCTTACTGACATCCTTTAACCATATGTTCATTAACTCTTTTGCTTTCAGTTCAGTTCTCTTTTGCTCCATCTGCAAAAGTGGATAATGGTAATATCTATTTCATAGGGTCGTTTTGAGGATCAAATATGCAAATATGCATACAGTCTTTAGAAAAATGACTGGTGTATATATATCAGGTACTCAAAAGGTCTATTTAGTGAGAAAATCTCTATTAACAAGGTCTGTACATACACTAAATTTTCATGGACATATGGAAAACATGGACATCAATGACTATATGAAAAGATTGCTAGGTATACATATGACCATGAATATAGATAGCCATGGATTTGAGAAATTTAGAATGATAAACTTAATAGTGGTAGAATTTTCAAACCTTGAAGAAAAAAGTCGTATTAGTTGTTTATTTACCTGTACAACTATGGTCTCTAACTACACCTGATATTTTCCAGACTTTAAGACAACCTTTCAATAGTGGCCTGAATGAAGGTGCAGCTGTACATCACAGAATAATGAAGAAGACTGAAACTAAATGGCTATCTCAATCTTTGAATTCAGAAGCCAACTCTGAAAGAAGAATTTGAGTACAGGCAATTTATTTTGGATTTATGAAACAGCAGGAAAGGAATGGGGCAATCAAAACAGGAAGGGTTCAATACAACACACTGCAGGGAGAAAGCCACTGTCGCAGCTAATTGAGGCCCCATCTCACTGGAGAATTCTAGAAACGCATTTAGAAGCCAATTTGGTGCTGTCCCACATAAGAGATGAAGGCTCTTAGGTATCTGTCTATTAAGTTAATTCCATCAGTGTTGCTCTGTGGTAATTTCCCTGCACCTCAACCTGCCTCAATTAGAACCAGACATGCCCCAGAGTCAAGAGATGTCCTTGGGCAGAGTTTTCTATTCTGGAATGAGGAGCTTTGCTCCTTGTTCTTAGATCCAAGCAAAATGGATGCCCTACCCTGCAGAGAATACTGCATGACAAGAGTTTCTGAACACATAGATTTATTTTTCCCCCTTTGGGAGCCCATATGAAATATATCTGCAACTTGGATAATCAATAAGCATGTGAGATTTTTGAAGAAGGCAGTGTAAGCGGAACTGAATCCTCTGCATGATGAGATATGAAACTAAGAGCACAGAAATGAATAAGCAGAAAAACAACATAGATTCTCCAGGAAACCAAAGAGTAGGAGTGGCTGCTTTGTTGGACAATACAAGTAAAATAATAATTGAAATGATAGGGAAGAAGTTACAGAGTTCCAGCAAATACCTATGGCAAGAATAATATTTGTGGGAAGGGGAATTCTGTTATTAGGACTTGGGAACTTGAACATAGGGAGGAGCAGTTCCTATCTGGACTAGATATATGCTGGGAAGAGTTCAATTTTGCCTAATAATTGTGGTAGGACATATGTCTGAGAATTTTTAAAGTTTAGTGTTGGAAGTGACTGAAAGTCTCTAAGCCAAGAAAATAATGGATCTTTTGAAAGGAGAGATGATGAGAGAGAAGGGGAAAAAAAAAAAACAACATAAGATGTAGTTATGGGGTGTATGGCCCAAAGAACTATGCATTTGGAAGTCAAAGTGACATTAAGAATAGTTCTAGTCATAAAAATAATTTGAAAAGTTTTATTCTCTGTAGAGGTGAAAGAATTAGAGATTAATTTCTGAGATTTAAGTGGCACTAATATGAGGCAGTTGGGATTGGACAAAGAATTGTGTAGGTATTTGCCAGAAGGAAATGTATATTTGGAGTCAGAGGTGAAGTTTACTGAGGATTCTTGCAGGAGCTGAAGTTGGAAGAGCTGAGTTGGTGGGAACAGGGCTTAGAGCCAGAAGAAAAGCAAGACACAAGCCAGAGCTAAAAGAAGAGTGGAAACGAGCCAGACCATTAGGGAGATAGTAGAATGGAAGTTTCAGAGAGATAGGAAGGAAAGAGAAATGGGACCCACATGTGGCATTATAGACCACAGAAAGGGAAGGGGTGGAAAAACAACAAGATCCTGCCTCTCGGGCCTAAGAGCTTAGTTTTTCCCATAAATAGAACTTAAAGATACATATCACACAAAAAAAATTAAAAAACACAGATTTTCCATTGTTATATAAACTAAGTGTGCAGTGCCCAAATGTGGCAGAAAGGCTCACAGTTCATTTGTTTATCACAGCTTTATTCTCAATATTGTCATGATTTCATGTTTATTTTCTCATTATGCTTTTTTAAATAGAAGATAGTTTTACCAACTTGGATTATATCTTTAAGTCTGCAATATCACTATGGTTAAATAAAAAAGAAATGCAAAAAATGTACTGGATTATAGTTCAATGGAATATCAGTTTAAGGGGGAAAAGATAGAGGTTTTTAATCCTGCCATTCATCCTTCCTCACATGGAGATTGTGTTCCTCAGAAGTCAGACACATCTAGATGAAAAACACAAGGAGAGAACAAGTACCGATTTATAGATAGTTAGCAAGCACCTAACTATTTGTGTCATTTTTGAGAAATTTAATTTGAAAAATGGGCAGAGTTTAAGATACAACATGAGGTTTACTACTATTTATTCTGAATCTAAGTTACCAGTTTTATAAAGCACGTCCATAGGATTTGTCTTGAAAATCTGGGTAAGATGTGAAGAATCTCAAGGTGAAGGTGAAGTCAAGATAACTGACTTCATGGGAGAATCATCAGTGACCAGTTAAGTGTGGTTCAAATAGTGGCCTAATCATGAAAGAATCATTTGAAAACTTGACTTCCTTTGGGGGAGGTGGTAGGCATTTAAGGGAGAAGGCAGAGCTGCACCAGATGTGGGAAAGAATGTAGGAGCTTAAAATCCAACAATAGGTTATTTATCCACTCACTTAGCTATTCGTTTAATAAATATTTATGGAGTATTTTTATGTGCCAAGCATTTCCTAAGTACTGAGGATAGAGGCTGTGGAAGCTGAGACAGAAGCAGTCTATTTCAAAGAACTTTCCACTCCATTGGAAACAATAAAAAATAACTGAACAGGAAAATATCAGGAACTGGTTTGTGCTATGTAGGAAATGATTTGCTAAGATCGAAGAGTGACCAATGAACTCCTCAAGTAGAACAGACACATGTCCTAATCTGAGGATGAGGAGGTTCAGCAGAGGCCCGAATGCTCAGCCAGCTACAGTATACGTATGGAAAAAAATATTATTCCAGTCAGAATTATTTTCAGTTCATTCTAATTTCAATGGGAAACCTTTTTGAGTTTTAAGTAGGTAAACAACATGGACTATTATTTATAAAAATTTGAGTATGTGGTCCCCATATAATAAGTTCATCAAATGGATAGATTTTTTATTTAAAAAGGGGCACATGGTCAGTGTCAGTTAAGTGTCTGACTTTGGCTCAGATCATCATCTCGTGTTTAGTGGGTTTGAGCCTTGCGTTGGGGTCTGTGCTGACAGCTGAGCCCAGAACCTGCTTCAGATTCTGTGTCTCCCTCTCACTCTGGTTCTCCCCTGCTTGTGCTCTGTCTCTCTCTCTCTCTCTCTCAAAAATAAATAAGCATTTAAAAAAAGTTTTTTTAAAGGACAGAATTCACTTCAGAGCATGTGAGGACTCTACTTATAACAGTATTAGCAAGATGGAAATCAATGTCATCAACACTTTTAGGAAATGAGAAGAAATATATACCATTTTTAAAATGATAATTTTGGGGCACCTGGGTGGCTCAGTCAGTTAAGTATCTGACTTCGGCTCAGGTCATGATCTCATGGTTCATGGGTTCGAGCCCCAGGTCCAGCTCTGTGCTGACAGCCAGCTCAGAGCCTGAGCCTATTTCAGATTCTGTGTCTCCCTCTCTCTCTGACCCTCCCCTGCTCATGCTGTCTCTCTCTCTCTCTTTCTCAGAAATAAATTAAACATTAAAAAAATTAAAATTAAAATGATAATTTGTCAATTACTTGTTTGCTTTGAGACCTCATATTGCTTGCTTCCCTATCACTGCTTTATGTCAAGGGCTGACCCTTGTAAACCATATTTCCTGGTTCCCTGGTGAACTAGCTTGCAGTTAAATTCTACATCTGGAAGGATCTGGCAGAAGATGTGATGATCGAACATGAGGAGAAGCCAAGACAATTTCCCCCCACCCTTCACTTCAGGTGGTAACTCTGGCTGTGACTTTATGTCCCCTCTGAGAAGCCCCCGTACAACTCTAGAATCTACTAGGCATCTAGGATTCCTGCATTTCTGGTAATACCTCCCTTTGAATGCTGAGTTCTCTGTGTGCAATACTTGGGACTGTTGCTAATTGCCTCACCAGATTTTCCATATATATATATGGAAATATATATATATATTTACAACTGTTGTCATTATTGCTACATTTTTAGAGAGTATTTACACTATTGTTAGCTTACATAAAGAGTGTTTGTTGTATTTATTTTTTTAAAATGTTTATTTTATTTTCAGGGAGACAGGGAGAGCATGAGTGGGGGAAAGATAGAGAGAGGGAGAGAGAGAAAGACAGAGAGAGAGAGAGAGAGAGAGAGAGAGACTCAAGCAGGCTCCATGCTGCCAGCCCAGAGCCTGATGTGGAGATTGAACTCATCAACCGTGAGATCATGACCTGAGCTAAAATCAAGGGTCAATTGTTTAACTGCCCTAGCCACCCAGGCACCCCATGGAGGTTTTATTTTATTTGATCCATTTTGATTTGTAGTATTTACGGTGATAAGTACTGTAAATAAAGTTTTTAGATTTTCAGTGAATTAGAGATCAGAACTTTCAGATATGGGACTCTACGGTCTCCCTGATTTGAGTCAATAATTTTGAGATGGAGAAAGGAGGATGGGAAGTAAGCTTCTGAACTATAATGATCAAGATGAAGAAATACTCACTCTTTAGAGAAACCCTCTGAAATTTCACCATCATTTTGTTATAGCAAGTGACTCCTTTAATATATAAATACTTGTGGAAAATCTAACACTTTAAACACACTCCTGACTATCCATAACTTATTCCTAGTAGATTTCATCAGATGTTCTTCCACTATTTAAACCACAGCAGTTAAATGGGAATGGGGTTTTGAGTATGTTCAGGATTTTGAGTGGGCTGGTAATGGCATGAAAGCAAAAGGTATTTTGAGGCTAGTAGGAAGCATTAAAACACAGAATGTGTCCAGGTTATAAAGACAAGATGATAGAAGAGAAAGGGCAATTGGGAGAACACTTAAGACAATGCATGCTCAAATGGCACTCGTGTACGCATTCATGTAACATCTGTCATCGTTAACTGCACTTCAGCCTCTCCTCAGGCTCTGAGGCAGGTGTATGAATCATTTAGCTTTTTACCACCAGCTCCTAGTATAAGGGCAGGCTTATGGTAGTCTGAAATATCTTTGATGAATGAATTAAGAAAGTAGATGATTCATTTTTTTCTGCTTTCTCCCTCCCTCCTTCTTTTCTTCTCTTATCCAGTTGTAAATGAATTCCAAATAAAGCATCAGTTGCAAAAAGTTTAAGATATCACTTATGTTAAGTAGGTGATATTTTGCCAGGTGTTTCTAGAAATATATTGAAGGATAAATATTTTAAAACTTCAACATAAATAAATAAATAAAATAAAACCTTTATTGATTGAAGGAATAAATAGAATCTTTAAAGATCGAAGTATATATCCCTCGAAAGGTCATGTTTGGGAATGAGGAGCCTGTCCATGACACTCATAAAAGACCACGTTTGTGACAATGATATGGTTGTTTAAGTGTGCATTTGAATATTCAAATTATACATGGGGGCTAAAAGTTTAGAAAAACTTTGCTATGAGCTTCAAACTTCAAAAGTTGAGAATATTGTTGTATTTCAGAAACCAAGTTTCAATAAATAAGATGGAGTATTTGCACAATACAAAGACAGAAAATGTTCAGTTTTTTAAACTTTTAAAACACTCAGCTAACAGATCATTTTTTCTACATGGATTATTATTATATATTTAATCTTTTTATAATCATCTGGAATTATTCTAGCATATAAACAGAAATATTCTATGTTTAATGTAAATTATTCAATTACCTCATTAGGTAATTGTGATAATTACAATAGAAGTTGGTATTTTAAGGTCAGAAGATGCCTTTTAACTCATAACTGTTACAAAATAATAACTTAATAAGCTTTGTATATTCTTATAAATTCATTGAGCCAATCTTGACCCTTAAAATTATTTTCTTCAATATGAGTGGATTTACCAAGATCATCTTTTTTCACAAATTGTGTAGTTGATTTCATTGAGAAGACTATCTCTTTTCATTGAAATTTTTCATAATAATGTTTATGTTTTGAAAAATGTAATCAGTCTAAATGTGTATGATTAAATGTACATAAAAACTGCTCCATTCACTTCAGGAAAATACTCCTCTCCCATAGTAATGTGATTAAAAATTTTTTTAATATACTTATTTTTTAGAGAAATAGAACATGAGCAGCGGAAGGGTAAAAGAGACAGAGAGGCAGAGGCTCCTCTGTGCTGACAGTAGCAAGCCCCATGTGAGGCTTGAACTCACAAACCATGAGGTCATGACCTGAACCGAAGTCAGACACTCAAACATCTGAGCCACCCAGGAGCCCCAGTTTTAAGTAAATTTTTTAAAAATTCAATGTAGCTATTAAAGATGAAATATTTCCATTTAATTCTTATTCAACAAAAATTTTCTGTTTTTAATAAAAACTATTTCCTCGTGGTTAATATGATGCTATGGCAGACCTGTGTTCTTTTGCCAGGTTTATCTTAAGATTGCTGTATACACTACTAAAGGAAAATTTGAGTCCCCATTTATAAAGGCTCCTACTTTTTGGCTCAGGTTCTGAGTTTGTGCATTTTAAAAATAGAAATACTTTACAAAGTCCTTTGATATCTTTTCATCAAAGAAACTAAGGAAGACCTATTTCATTTTTATTTTTACTTTGACTTGTATTTTTCAGCATTAGAACTGGGTTAAGCTCCTTGTCATGTTATATAACAGGAATATCTTGTCATATCCTGACATCTTGTCACCTAAACAATGACTCATGGTCCTGGTGAGCTTTCAGAGAAAGGTTCTGGCAATTATCAAATGTTTCAGCTCTTCCTTTGGCATTTCACAAAGCTAAAAATCCGTTTGATATATAGTCTGCATTTTGCAGAAAATATTGCCCTAGACACTCATTCTAAGCCTATCTGAGGGTTTCCATATGCTTACATAAATGAAAATAATATACAATATTCCATATGCTTCTTATTAAAACACATATTTAAGATCAGAATATATTTTGACTACTTTCTTAAAGATTGAAGCACTGTCTTCCATAAATGGAAAATATTAAAAACTGAGAAGTGAGAGGGTAAGGTGCAAGAATACCTAGAGAGAGAGCATTCTAGAAGTGATCATTTCATGGTTTATTCAAAGATAAATAGTAAGGCTGATATGGCTAAAGTAGAGTGATAAGGCAGTAATGAGGTTAGAGATTTAGCAGAGGGCCAGAACATGTAGGTCATCATACAAAGGAAAAGCACTGTGTATTTCATTCCTAGTGAGATCAGGAGTCATCAGGAGAATTTAGTGTTATAGTTCCATTCATTTGTTAAACAAATATTTATTGAGCACTTAATGCACATCAGCTGCTGATCTATATCCTAGGGATAGAGCAATAAAAAGACATAAATGGTTTCCTCATATGGCTTATGTGATTATTATTTTTTTTTTTGATACGAACACAAAATGTGGTTAGATAGCCAATACACCAATGCTGAGTAAACATCTCTCATATTAGAAAGTGGTAAATGCTATGGAGAAAATCAAGACAAGATAAAATGGCTAGATTGTTAACTCTGTGGTGAGAGGTTGTTGCTGCTTGGTGTAAGTTTGTGAATTTTTGCATCATTCTATGTGCTATATGGTGGGAGATTTTAAGGAGGCATGATTAGAAGCAGGAGAGTTAATTAGGGGGCATTATAATAATGAAGGAAAGTGGTGAGTTAGGCTTTTACCTTGGAGGTGGAGGTGGAAATGGCAAAAGTTGTGGGATTCTGAATGAATTTCAGAGGGTTATCAGTCAACATGATTGGTTGCTATATTGCACATAGCATGAGATAGCAGTAGGAGTCAGGAAGCCTCTGGGAATTACACCTGAGCAACTGAACAAATGAAATGATCTGAGATGAAAAATATTGGATTGAATCGTGGGTTGAGGAAGTGAAAGTCAGTTTGGGCTCAGTGTAGCACATAGAAATTACCTTGGAACCTTTAGCAGAAAGAGACTTGGGGTGACTGGGTGGCTCAGTTGGTTAAGCCTCCCTCTCTCTTTCTCTGTCCTTCCCCCACTAATGCTCTCTCTCTCTCTCACTTTCTCAAAATAAATAAATAAAAGTAAAAAAAATTAAAGAGAGACTTAATAGGAAAGTAAGTAAGTACATTGGAAGAGCCTCAGTAGTAAGTTCTAGATTGGGTCTCCACTAATAATATCTAGAATCCTTGAGAAACGACCTAAATAAATTTGCTTCTAGTTCTTCTTTTTCAAAACATCACTAGAATAAAAAAAAACCTGCCCCTAATTCTATTAGTGCAACTATGTCTAATACCAAGGAAGCTGGAAAATGAACACACAGGAATACAATACAGCCATGAGGAAGCCAGCCAGAAGAAACCATCGCCATCACTGCTGGCATATCTGCCTTTTGTCCATTTTCATGAAGTTAAATAGCCTATTGCGGGTAAGAAACTCATGTTTTAATAACCCTCTTTGGCAACAGAAACAGCAAGCAGTGGAACAAAAAAGGGCTTAATTATCAAAAACTGTTTTGTATTCAGAAGCTAATAAATTCTAGCTTTTCACTTTCCCAAATAGAAAAAAAAAATGATTGCATGAAAGTTGTGGGAATGAAGTCAATCTATTTTCACCATGTAGTTGTTAAGCGCAATGAATATGGGATATTTGGAATGTGTTAAGTTTGAGTTGGCTATTTGATGCCTATTTAGATACTTCAAATAGAGCTTATGCATACATGAATCTGATAATCAAAGAAATGGAAGAAACTTGGGTATATATTAGATAAAGATAATTCATAGATAATATTTAAAATCATGAGACAGGATGGGGTGACTTACAAAACGAATAAACTTAGGAAGAGAAAACCTGTCCCACCCATTTATGTGTTTCACAATCGGTAAAGTTGTTTATACCTTAGATGCTAATTAGCAATTGACCCTTGAAACACTTTTCCTGGTGCCACAATACAGAGGAAAGCAATGTCATGTACAATAAAGGGAGCACACTTCACAAAGATAATACAGATACAAAGACTGTTAAGATCAAAGAGAAAGCCATGTCACCTCATAATAACAAGCTGAATGTATATATATACATATATCAAGAGAAAATCAAAGCCTTCTATAGAAACCAATTCATAAAAATTGTGCTGGTAAATTCATTTGTGGAGAGTAAGAATTGATAAAAAAATTCCGTGTCGCTTATTATTTCTGTGTTAGCAATTACCTCAAAATTTAGCAGCTTAAAGTAACAAACATCTATTTTCTCAGTTTCCGTGAACTGCCAGCAAGGCAACTGGTTCTAGGTCAGAGCATCTCATGCAATTGTTGTCAGGTTGTTGGTCAGGTCAGGGCTCCAGTCCTGTCTGACAACACAGATGGGAAGGGTTTCCTTATAAGCTCATTTATGCCGTTGTTGTCATTTCTTAATTCCTCCATGGCTATTAGCTAGAAACCTCAGTTCCGTACACACAGAGACACCAAAGGGCTGCTTACAAGGTAATAGCTTATTTTCCCAAAGCGAATTATACGTTAGAGACAGAGAGAGTACATGAGCTTGTCCAAGACAAAGCTGCAGTCTTTTGTAACCCATTCTTGAGAGTGCTGTACCATTGCCCATGTCATATTCGATTGGTTACAAAGAAAGCCCTGGTGCAGTGAGGGAGGGGGCCACGACGGTGCAAATATCGGGAAACACTGAGGATCCTTTTGGAGGATGGCTACCGCAGTTGACCTTTTTTTGATTTGTGCAATTATGAGAACTAGTTACGCAGTCTAATAAGCTTACTGTATTCACATGTTATACTACTGTTGGAAATTTTTGAGCAATCAGTTTAGAAGAGAATACAGCTATAAAAAGGGAGAGATCAAAAACAGGTTGGCACCCACATGCACAAGATAAAACTCATGAGGAAGGACTCACACTTACCTGTTTTTTCTGCTTCTGACATTGGTGGTGGTGGGGGGGGGTGACCTCAGTAGCCCAGGCCTTTCATCACAGAGCTAAACACCCACTCTTGGCCCAAGATTCAAAGAAGATGAAAGAGGATCTCAGGGAAGGTAGAACTATTGCACACCTAGCTGCTGCCCCATAGTAACAGATGAGGCAGCACTCAAACTTCAATATGTGTATGCTGTCAATGGCTCTCCTTCACTTCCAAGCCTCAAATCTACAAGAATCTCGCTGGTGGCCCATATTAACAAAAACCAGATAGAGAAGGGAATTCTGGGAAATGTAGGTCAGGCTAAAATATTGTATTCCAAAGCCACCACAGATCATGAAACAAAAAGCAAAATTCTCAGTCCTCTTATGGAAGAACATTAATTTGAAAAGCATACAGGAGTGTCCGGGCTAAATAAAAATATTTTTTAGAGTCACACTGATTAAACATTTTCCCTAAATCCTTTGTAAGAAGGAATTCACAATATATATTGTAATTGAATATCACATATTCCTTATTACTATTCCATATAATTTATATAGTGTCTAACATTACATTATTATAATATCAAATATATATAAAATATTCAGAATGTTGATAATCAATATTTATCAACATCCTATTTTTCTGAATTAAAGGTATCATTGTGTGTACTATAATGCACAGATACCTGGAAAATGTGTAAGAGAGCTCAACATTAGAGCCAAATTTCAATATCAACAGTGGGAAAAAGCGGGTGAATCAACACCCATCTCCTCACCCCAAGCACTCAATTTTAACAAGGTTTATTTCTATCTGAATGAGCAGCATGTGATTATTTTAATTCTTAACTTCTCTCCAAAGTGATGTGAAAATAAATATTCATATTTATTAATTTTAGTTTTATAAAGAAAATAAAACAGAGCTTACGATAGACTCATATATAGCTTTGTTCTTCATTTTAATATGTTTAAGTATTTGGAAAGTAGAGACAGTGGGATGATTTTGCTCCATAGCCTTAAAACTCTGACATTGAATAGGCAGGTCGAGCTGAGGTATGAGAATTCGAAAAGGATTCCCAATTTCAATTAAAATCACCTCTGTTTCATCCTCTTCCGGTGTATGCTTTCTAGGGCTTTGAGTAAGTGTGGAGGGGGGAGGGAAAGCCACATGAGAAAAACTACATAACAACTTAAATGTTCTACTACTGACTAATGAATTGTATAATAAAATTCCCTTTACTAGCTTTCCCCTCTATGAAAAGTCACAGCGATTTTACATAATATCTTCCACTTCCTTGTGTAGAAATATTCCAGATCAACGACCATTATTTACAGTGAAATGAGGAGCTGCAAAGGGCTTTTCTGTCAGATAACCCAGCTGTTAATGTTTTCTTCTGTGTTCTATTTTCTAACTACATACAGTGAATTAAAACATTTGTTATATGTGTCAGTTAACATTTTATTTTCGCTAGCAGAGACATTTAGAATAAGATCCCTGCTCTTCCTGAAATAATTGGTTTGATGCATCAGAGAAAAGCAGAGGCTTAGAAATATGTCAGAATTAGGCATTATTTGATGTATTAATCCTAATTGGGTTCACCTCCTGCTGCTGCTTACAGACTTCAGAGTTTCCTGAATTTCAGCAACTTTTAAAAAGTTTCAAAGAGATTTTAAATGTAAATATTCTTCTTTATTTGGCAGCTTAGTTTCTGGGAGAAACATGATGCTCATATTTCAGGGTTTGCACATGAAGAAGAGAGAGCTAGGCCATCTCAGAAGGAGTAATGATCAGATAACCCTGTGCAAAAGACATCATTCGGATACCATAGACAATGAATGCAACCGGATGGAAAACAGCCCTCTTATTTTCTTTTTAAGGATGCCAAGGGCATATTATATTTTATCTCTCTCCTATCTAGTATGGAATATTCCAACGGTACATAAGGAATTAAGCACCAAGAATGGCACTCTTCACAATCTTTTTCTATAATTTTATGTTATGGAGAATTGCAACCAATGACAATTAGGCTTGAAATGAGAAGGCACATGGCCAGAGGAGAATCAAAGGCAAAATGCCAAATCATGCAATCTCTTTGGCTTATTTTCCATTTGTAGAGAATATTAATGGAATCCTTGTAAACAAACAGATTAAAGAATATCAGAAGTCTTTTTCAAATATATTTGGTTGCCTAAAATGCCATTGTGCTAAAAGTAGACCAAAGAAAATGAAGGAAGCATACCTCTCATTTCTTGAAAGAGGCCAATTTACTCATCTTTGTTCAGGTAAACTCAATTATTTGTATCATGTCTACTCCATGCAAGCACACAATGTTGTATAAATTGGGCCCTGCTCCTAATAAGGTTCTGTCACCCTTTAAAACCATATAAGAGTATGTCTGAGAACATCCTTTATGGATGCCGTTTAGTCTGATTCCACTAACATTTGGCATATTCTAGTCACCTACCCAAACATTATAGTCGGTGCCCTGTTCCTGTTCTCTTTATTACTCAGTTTTTTTTTTTTAAACAGGTACCATGTTTTTGCTAAAAGTTGGAAATGTAAAATACAAAATACAAATGCTAAATTATTCTAGTATCTAATTTAGAATGTGACGACAGCCTATAATAGTTTGGGTTTTCATCCTCAGGGCTGTAAAACATTAGCAATTCCCCACCTACAAAACCATTTTATTCTTTGCGGCTCTCTTTGCAAAGCTCAGCTTTGCACTTGATGGTTTAATTGCTTATTTTTTTTTACCATCATCCTGTGAACTCCAGTTACACAAGCCAAAGCCATGGCAAAGACCTCCTTAAAGGAGTTACCTTAATTAATTCCATCTAAACTGATTTTTACTGACCAGATTCTCAGTTAACATGCCAAGGGGCCATCTAGCCTGCTTCAAGTGATAACTCTTCCTACAATTCTAAATCAGATGCAATAATTATGGACTTGCTGCTTTCGACAGAAATTAGATTGCTCCCCTCCTGCCCCCATAGATCAGGATGGGTCACACTCTTATCCAAACTGACTTTACTTTAAAGAGCAAAGTGCTAGGGCCTCCACTGCCCTTGTTTCTTCTCTGCTGACTATGGACAATTTTCTCACAAACCATGCTAATCAAACACCATCAGCTGGAGAAGTCTACTGAACTGGCTTGTCTCTGCAACGTTCAATGTTAGTGAACAATGAAGAAACACAGGCAATAACAATAACAAAAGAGGAAATGACCTAAAGGAACAGGCAGGGCATTTTCAGCTGATTGGTTTAATCTTAGAGAGTTAGTATATAAATAAATTTCACATTTCTGACAGCGAAACAAGTGCAAAAATATTTACTAATACATGATAAATAAATAATACATGATAAATACATGATAAATAAAACATGATAACTTTAAGAAACTATAATTTAATTTTCCTCAGACATATGCACAAACTTTCCTTTGATCTAGAAAAGAACAAGGGCATTACTAAAATAATGACTGAAATGTTAAAAACACATGAAATTGGTGTTTTCACAGCCTGGATAGTCATTGTCATTTCCTTGTCAACTTCTTCAGAGGCTTGCCTTGAGAGTGAAATTTCTTTAAGTGAATTCAGTCTTAACACTAGCTGGTTTCCTGGATCTCCATATCACTAGTCCCCCAACTTCCCTTATTCTTTGATCACACACATACACACACACACACACACACACACACAGAAAGAGAGAGAGAGAGAGAGAGAGAGAGATGGCCAAGATCATTTAAAGCATGTCAAATGTGGACACAGAAATTGAGAGCTCCTTGGGATATAGATGGGCTCATGTACAGAGTTAACCTCATCAATAAAAAGCCAGGATTTTGCCAGCAGTGGAAAAGGTGACAATCATGTCAAGCAGTTTGCATAGAATCAGTAACCATGACTTTAAGAATAAAGTTCTCAGTTTAGAGAATATTCCTCCATTATGCCATGTTTATAAAAATGACAGGACTGTTAGAAATAAACTTTTGAAAGGTGAAAATAACTCTAGAACTTTGCAGTCCAATGCAGTAGCCAATAGCTATATGTAGCTATTTCAACTTAATTTTAAATGTTTATTTGTTTTTAAAATTTGTTATTTATTTATTATCATTTTATTTATCTCTGAGAGAGAGAGAGAGAGAGAGAGAGAGAGAGAGACAGCGTGAGCAGGGTAGGGTCAGATAGAGGGAGACATAGAATCTGAAGCAGGCTCCAGTCTCTGAGCTGTCAGCACAGAGCCCGATGCAGGGCTGGAACCCACAAACCGTGAGAACATGGCCTGAGCCAAAGTCGGACGCTTAACTGACTGAGCCACCCAGGCACCCCTATTCATTTTTGAGAGAGAGAGTGAGGGATAGAGGGAAAGAGGAGGAGGGGCAGAGAGAGAAGGAGAAAGAGAATCCCGAGCAAGCTCCATACTGTTAGCGCAAAGCCTGACAAATGGTGAAAACTCACAAACTGTTAGATCATGACCTGAGCCAAAACCAAGAGTCAGACCCTCAGCCAACTGAGCCACCCAGGCACCCCTCAACTTACTTTTTTACTCAAAATTAAATAAAGCTTAAAACTTACTTCCTGTGTCTCACTAGTCACATTTCAACTACTCAATATCTACATATAACTAGTAGCTACCATCTTGGACAACAGGGGTAGAGAGCATTTCTGATACCTTAGAAAGTTCTACTGGACAGCACTGCTATAGAAAATTAATTTGAAAAAAAAAAAATCAGAGAGTCCGATCTTTTAATGCCTCACATCAAGACTATGGTGTTATAAGCTGAGAGTGGGAGAGAGTGTGCTATCGGTTGTAAAATTTTAATTTCTGTGTTTTTTGGCTGACTAGCTGAGTGCTCAAAGCTGGAGGGGCTGGAAGAATCTTTGTAGTGTGATGATTCATGGTTTGTGTTCCTACTGTCCCCTTTTGCACCAAGATCCCTGACAGGGAGACTGAAATTCTCCACAGTAAACAAGGACCATTTCTCACCATTTTTGAACTTAAGAACTCAAGGAGAAAATAAAAGCTTTGCACCATCCTATCAAAAAGCCAAATATAATAAATTATTAGGTAGCATAATAAAACCATAAAACATAATTTTCTTACATAAGTAGTAATAAAAGTCCTGGGGATGTGAAGTCTGCTTAAGAAGACAACAGTCAGTTTATGAGAACCAATAAAGACAATTTTGTAGAACCATATAAAAGAAGAAACTGGACTGAAACAGATCTGGGAAACCATGTAATAACAATTAAATTGCTACAATATATTGAGATATATTGAGGTCTCACAATGTATAAGGTCCTATGTCATTTGCTTTTCACAATGATCAGTGAAGGAAGCAAAACATTATTTTCATTTTTATGGGTGAGAAGGTAGATATTAAAATTTAAGCAATTTGCTGAGTGTAAAATAGCTAAGAGTGGAATTAAAAACCAAATAGTATGGCTACAGAGAAATAAGACTCATGTACCAAAACAAGACCTTTGGTACCAATCACTGTACTATGTCCTCAAAGAATTACCTAAATAGTAGCTATACAGCTGAGACTTATTATTAGCTATACAGCTAGTCTATTTATATACAAAACAATAATGTGCCACAGACTTCTTTTGCACTATTATTTGATCTATTTTTGTAGACCAAAATTTGATGTTTTAATGATCTTCCAAAATTTTCTCATATTGGCAAAAAACCTAAAATTTCATATTCATGAATTAATGAACTGTAGTACTAAATATAACCTGGCTCTAATGGGTAAGGGGCATTAAAGAATCTACCCCTGAAATCATTGTTACACTATATGCTAACTAACTTGGATAAGAAAGAAAGAAAGAAAGAGAGAGAGAGAGAGAGAGAGAGAGAGAGAAAGAAAGAAAGAAAGAAAGAAAGAAATAGTTAAACAAATAAAGAAATATAAAAAGTTAAAATACATAAATAAATAAAACCTGGCTCTCATAATTTTTTTAATTTTAATTTATTTTTTTTTAGTGTTTTATTTATTTCTGAGAGAGAGAGAGAGAGAGAGGCAGCATGGGCAGCGGAGGGTCAGAGAGAGAGGAAGACACAGAATCCGAAACAGTCTCCAGGCTCTGAGCTGGCTGTCAGCACAGAGCCCGATACAGGGCTTGAACCCATGAACCGTGAGATTGTGACCTAAGCTGAAGTTGGATGCTTAACCGACTGAGCCACCCAGGCACCCCTCTCATAATTTTTATTTGAATTATCAAAAATTTACTTGTTTTGCCTTAATTTTTGTGTACTTTTTTCATCATCAAACAAATATATTCTATCATTTAGTAAAATAACAGAAATCCAAAGCATCCTCCTCATTCTTACATATTATTTCTTTCACTCCTTTATAGCCAATCTTTTTTTAAGTCACTTTATTAGGGTATGATTGACATACAAATTGTTGTACATATTTAATGTACACAATGTAATGAATTTAGAGATAAGGGAAACCATCACCATGTGTCATAGATATTCATCATCTGCAAAAATGCCCTCCTACATTTTTTATGTATTTGTTATAATTTTGAGATAAAAACACTTAACATAAGATTTATCTTCTTGGAAGTGTATGAGGTAGTATTGTTAATGACAGGCACTATGCTGTACAGTGGATGTTGGGACCTCATCTTGCATAACTGACACATAGCCTGGTCAAAAGTAGAGCCAATTGTCTTGAAAGTGTCTTCAGTGTTTTTACCTCACTGTTATTCACTTTTCAACCTAGCTGTATCCCATGCTATGGAATTCACCCTGCCCAAACCATTAATAATACTAGACAGGTAAAAAGAAGTGACAGTCTTCAACATTTATGAGACTCTCTACTCCATTAGTTTCAGTGGTATCAACCATCAACTTAAGAATCTAAGATACTTGATTTCCAGGTCTAAATGAATCTCACAATTTTAACAGTAAAATCTAACCCTTCAATGGCTGTCTTAATTTTACAATGCACTTGTCACAAATTTAACTAAGGTTTTGAATTAACCTTTACTTCTCTATCCTCTGTCCTTAATCCTTCAAACATAATCATGTTCTTAGTATGATCAGTAATATGGGTAATATGTCCATTTGGGTAATATGTCCATTAATTTCAGAATAAATGTAACTGATTAACTTGACATTTAAGATCCATTATGCTTTGGTCTAAGTCTATTTAATCTATTAAGCTTTCTCTCTACATATTACATCTCTAACCCAGTATCCATGATCTACATACACTGAATTATTTATACTTCCCAAAATTGGTTTGGTTGATTCCCTGATTCTGCTCTTAATATAAATTGTCATCTTTATCTACCTGGGATTTCTCTTCTATGTTATCTTACTTACTGGTAAACATCTTTTGTTGGTGTAGAATACTATGCAGAAGTTGACTTATGTAGGTGGCTGGCATGCTTTCTATTTTGAGCCAATCAATGCCAGTGTGTATGTCTAGCTTCACTTTATCCTTTGCTTCTTCTTTATGCTATAATACTTATTTGATATATGAGCATCTTTCTTAAACACACATGTTTTTAGATAGACTATGATTAGAATAGGGAATATAGATTAAATGTCTTGGGATCAACCAAACTCAATGTGTGAGGTATTTTGGCTTTAGTATTATTTGGACCACTGCGTAAAATAATGTCTTAAGCATGTGAGTATAAGTTAAAATGAGCAGATAGTAGCAGAGATTTATATTTCAAAGGAATAATTTTTTTAAATGACAAAATTTAGAGCTAATGATGCAACTTTGATGATAAAAAGAGTAACGAAATAAACCCAAGAATGTGTAAAGAAGAAATTAATAAAAACAAAATTTGAAACCAGTGAAATGGGGAAAAATATAACAAAATATCAATGAATCTATTTTTTTCTTAGAAAAATATAACAAAACAAGCATATCTCTGATAAGCGTAAATAAGAAAAGAATGCAGAAATGCATAGTGTTAAGAGTAAAAGGAAGCTACATCTGAAGAAGATTTTAAAACAAATTACTGTAAAAGTAATGTCAGTGAATTAAAAATGGACACCTTCCAAAAAGTTTCCAACTGAGACAAATTTGGCACAAATAGAAAGAAAAAGCATAAAGTTCCCACAATCGATAAATTAAAGTAATGAAGCAGTTAAAAATCTTGACCCAAAGAAACATTGAGACCGTGCGGTTTTCTAAGCAAGTTCTGTCTGCCAAGAAACATATTCCTGTCTTACTCAAGTTTTTTTCAGAAGCATTTTTCAAAACACTTCTAGCAGAGAAAACAAAGAATACTGCCCAACTCATTCAACAAAGACAGTATAATTTTGATCCTAAAAACCCCAAGTATGATATGACAAAAGAAAATTAAATTCGATATTGCTTTTAATATGAGTAAAAGGCTGAAAAGTATTAGAAAAGCAAATGCAAAAGTATATTAAAAAGATAATTACTTTAACAAAGTTAGGTTCCTTCTTGTCAATCAATGATAATGTAATAAATTCTGAAAAATGTTAATGTCATTTACTTCTTAAAGGAAAATGTCATATGATCCCAATAGATACAGAGACAGTATTTGATAACATTTAACATAATTGTGTGACAAAAACTTTGTAAGTTAATAATTAAATAGAACTTTCATTACCCAGTGGATGTTAACAACAATAAACATATTGAAAACATCATTCTCAATATGATGAACTCATTATCCTTAAAATCAGGAAAAAAATAAAAGAAATCCATTTACCACCAAGCTATTTAACATTATACTGGATGTCCTGTAATTATAATTAAAAAAAAAAAAAAAAAGCTTGGGGCACCTGGGTGGCTCAGTCAGTTGGGCGTCCGACTTTGGCTCAGGTCATGATTTCACGGTTTGTTCGAGCCCCGCGTCGGGCTTTGTGCGGACAGCTAGCTCAGATCCTGGAGCCTGCTTCAGATTTTGTATCTTCCTCTCTCTCTGACCCTCCCCTGTTCTCTCTCTCTCTCTGTCAGAAATTTAAAAAAAAAAAAAACACTAAAAAATTTTTTTAAAAAGCTTATGGACTAGAAAGTGAAAAAAATGCTCACATTTGAGGAATATTTATTTATATAAATAAGACAAGATAAACTACAAAAAATATGAGAAATAATAGCAAAGTTTAACAAGGTAGTAGGCATTCATATTCAAAACTCTTTCTATAACTCATCTAACATCACTGTTTTCCTTCCTCATTCCTTTCTAGTCACATTTGCCCCCAATATCTTTGTTTATCTTTTTTTTTCCTCTATCTTGATGTGCCCAAGCTATTACATAGCTCCCCCTTCCACTTTCTATGGGTCTTTACTAAAATACATTCTTCCCAGTGAGATCTCTCTGGCCATTCTGTTTACTATGGATGCCCTGACCCTATCATCTTCTGGCAGACAATTCTCCGTGGGCTTCTCATATCTCTACACAAGTTGTAAAAGAGGCACAAAATGATTTTGCTCCAGACTACTTTTGTAAGAAAGTTTGTAAATTAAACAGCCTTGAAAGATATAATGTTTCCTTCTAAAATCAAGGACAGATTAGTTTACAGCCTTGGAGGATATATGATCTACTAAGAAATAAAACAGAGAAATATATATACTACCTCTATCAATAAATTTTAAGGAATTCACATTGCTCTCAAATATTACAATCCTGCTTCATAATCCAGGCTATAAAATTGACTCTATTACTTTCTCTGCATTTCACATATATTTTCCCACTTCAATACTTCATACTTGGCATTCCAAGTCTTATATGGCATCACAGCTTGACCTCTTTATTCTGCTTCTCACTGAGAGAAACACTTTCCTTCTTCCTTCTTCCTAACTCCAAACTCTGCATTAAAGTTACCCATTCATTCATGGAGAGAATAGAACAATTACAAGTCTACCCTAAACCTTTAAGGGTTGATTGTGCAATGGCAGAGAAAGTAAGCTTTTACATCTTGCAGATAAACCCTCAAAAGAGAAAAAAATAGCCAAGGAGAAAAAATAGCCTGTTAAGTGGGCATCCCCAAAATTCATTATTTAGATAAGTTGATTATGACATGTATAGAGGTTTGTGTGAAAGGCAAGGAAAAAGATCTCATGAAGTACAGATGCCAAAGGTATAGTTAGTCGTCTTAACATGTGGCATTGGGCTAGGGTTTGAGTTTGCCTTATCTCACTTGTCATGTTTTAAGACCATGGATGATACAAACACTGCTTTCTCTTCTTAGCATCTCCAACAACATTGATCACATAAATTATTACATTATTTATATGTACAACATGAACTTCATAAAGAATGGGTGAAGGGTGCCTGGGTGGCTCAGTCTGTTAAGCGTCTGACCCTGGCTCAGGTCACCATTGCCCGGTTCACAAGTTCAAAACCCGCGTCAGAGCCTGGAGTCCTCTTCGAAATCTGTGTCTCCCTCTCTCACTTTCCTACCTCTACTAGTACTCTGTTTCTCTCTCTCTCTCTCTCTTTCCTCAAAAACAAAGTATTACATTTTTTTTTAAAAAAAGGATGGGTGATTTGACCAATTAATAAATTAATTATGAACACAACTGTCAATTCTAATATTACTTTTACTGAAAATCACATTAGCCTACCCCTTGTGTTTATTTGCAAGACTTTAATTTTTAACTGAACAGTTTGTCTTCTATTCATTCTATTCATAAAATATTAAATTCATACAGAGTTGATTTGTTTGGACCTTTTACCACACATCTTTTTCCAATTTTAATCTGGCACATATTTATCAGTGGGACTTTCAAACCCTAAATTAGATTTGGTTTACATGTCATTCTTAGGAGCATTATGAATTCCCATCTTGTTCACATTTTAGTGCTAACTTTTACATACTAAAACTTTCTGATAACATGTGAAGTGTTTGTAATACTTTCGATCCAGACATATTTTCTTGATACTTTGAAACAATTATATATATCATCTGGTTTAAAAATATTTTCAGTCCATTTTCGTTCAGATGATAAAACACGTTTAAGAGTTTAAGCATACTAAAAAATGGTGAATGAATTTTCAATGAAATGAAAGAAATAAATTATCTTGCCTTCCATAAGTACAAAAATATAGTATTATTTATTCATAAATCACATAATGTTAAACAACTCGATAGCTATTAGAAATTCAGTTGCTGGGGCACCTGGGTGGCTCAGTCGGTTAAGTGTCTGACTTTGGTTCAGGTCATGATCTTGTGGTTCGTGGCTTCGAGCCCCGCATCGGGCTCTGTGCCGGCAGCTCAGAGCCTGGAGCCTGCTTTGGATTCTGTGTCTCCCTCTCTCTCTGCCCTTCCCCCGCTCATGCTCTGTCTCTCTCTGTCTCAAAAATAAATAAAAACTATAAAAACTTTTTGAAAAAAAAGAAATTCAGTTGTTACAAAGGACAGCATCAATGTATGAGGACAGGGATTCTCTGGAAATTAACTCTATTATATATAAATCACAAATTATAAATTAATCTCACTGTCTAGAAAATGTGTTAAAGTCTCAGAGGTATAAGATTCAAGAAGTTCTAAATTGAAAAATAAGAACATGTTTAATATATTTACAAATATCCTATTTTCCAAGGTATAGTTCAAAATGAATACTAGGACTTAACTTCAATAATACATTTTATAATGATGCTAACTGGTTTTTAGAAGTCTATACTGTAGCTTTTCCATTTTATATATTCATGAAATTTATCTTTGGAAAGCAATATGAAAAGTACTAGCTATACATAGTCTAGGGAATAAGATTCAAAACGTATTCACATATCTGATTGTTACTTAAAATCATAGGAATTCCAGTAATCTTGTCAGTTATTAACCTGAAATGTCTGATTAAGAGTCCTGCTACATAGTGCCTTCGCATTCATTGTTCAATAAAGTAAATTCAATGCCAACAGGATATTTATGTTTTACCACTATATAACCAACAACTAATACAACATTGAAATAAGGTAGATACTAAAGAAATATCTTGAAAGAATAGTGAATAACGGATAACTGATATGGAGCTATTGAAAGAGTTGTAAAAACTCTCTTGGAAAAGAGAATAATCACTATTTTTGTTGTATTTTTTACATTAAGTATGTCTAAATTTATGTAACATAGCTGCACCTAATGGGCTGAGACCATGGTTTCAAACTGAAAGTTACCAACATTTTACAAATTACTCCTATAAGCTCTACACGAATGAGATCGTTGACTTGAGCTTTCACTGAGAGGCAATGCCGTATAATATGTTTTGAAATCTAAAATCCTTATTTTTTGACATATTATTTCTAGAAAGGATTCTCTTTCCTCTTTCAAGGAAGATAAACAAAATGCAAACATGACAAGGCAAAGTGAAAATATAGAATCCTATACTGTCACCCAGAATCAAAGCTTAGAGCACCGGTTTTTCTTAGTCAGCTGTCTCTCCAATGCTTTTTATTTTGTAACACAGCAGTAAGTATAGCTGGGACACATTTGGGGTTCTTTCTTACTGTGTCTGATGAGATAATACCCTATTCCTCTCACAGATAATATGTCTATTGTAAAAGAGGAAATATCTTTGTCTACAACCTTGCCAGTGTGTTCAACTGAGTATTAACAATAATCCACTGTCTTTACCTGAGAGAGAAAATGTCATTTTGCTGGAATGGTACAGTGGAACAATAGTATCACAATGATAATATAACATTTTTAGTGTTCTTTAATGAAAAGCCAAAGATATTATTGGTGTATAAGATTGAGAGAATTTGCCTGTGTGTTTGGCATTTGGGCCTGTAATGCAGGAAAGATTTAAAAAATGTGAGATGCTAAATAGACTGTATTGTTGAAGTGATGAAAAACTGACAAATTCAGTGGAATGTCCAAAACTGCCAGCTGGAAGGGGACAGAGGGTTATCGACAGTCTGCCTTCAGAAGGAATCCTGATGTGTTGATGTAATAGCCTGATAATGAAATGATTTGCCAACATCTACTTACAAAGAACTCTTTGATTCTTTGAAGTGGAATGCTTTGGAGATCACATAAACATGGCCTAACATAAAAATTGTGTGTTTAAGTGTATTATATCCTCTCCAAAACATCAATTTAGGCAAATCAGTTACGAAGGTTTATGTATTTATTACACACATAAGAATTGAAGCTTGTTTAATATCTGCTACTTGCTCTGTATTAAAATCAAACTGCACTTAGAGACACTCCTTGGGAAAACAACGATAATTCAAAACTGAGTAACAACCCTGTCTAGACTCAAGTAAATACATCGTCATCCAATTTCATGAATAGATAATAGGGTACTTGTTAGAAGCATGTGACAGACACATCAGAGTAAAACTTTGCCAGATCTGGAAAATGCAGAAATAGCTTCCTTGAATCCTTTGAGGAACTCAGTAGAATATGAAGAAAAGTAGAAAGAGAAAGAAGGACAAAAGAGGGAAAATAAGAACATAGATTTGAAAATGAGCAGAGTTAGAAAATGATTAAACCTAAAGTATGAGATGTAAGATATGCCCAAACGCTCTCAGTATAGTGTGTGGTATATATACATTAGTGTTCTTCATTAATTATCCAATGAACTTAACTAAACATATTCCGTTATAATCCTTCCTCAGTCACTTACCAGGTGTGTGACATTAAACAGGTTTCTGACATCTGATTATTAAATGCCTAGTGTATGTCAGGCCATGGCCCTATGGATACAGGTAAGTAAGAGCAGAATGGTCCTTGCAATTACGTAGCTTACACTCTTGTGGGGAGAAACAAATGACAAACAAATAAAAACAAGGAAATAATTTCAGAGAATGATACATTTTGTAAAGAAAAATAAAACTGGAATAGAGAATGGCTGGTGAGGTGAGGAGGGTAGTTTGTTATGTGAATAACATTGAAGTAGCCATCTGAAGTGGTGTGCCAGTTTTAATTAAATGGGGATGTGCACCAAGGCGTCCCTGAAAGGGTCAATAATCTCTTCACAGCCATTCCAGATATGCCAAAATACCTGAGTGGTAAGAAAAGGTGATTCCTGCCTTCATACTCTTTCAATTTAAATCCACCTCTAATAACTAAAATACTTTGAAACAACTTTAAAAAATGACTTGTTACTCATATAGGCAGTAGAAACTTTCTTATAAATGGTATCAAACACTCCAAGTACTTTTTGAAATTTTTGCTTTGCTAGCAGCTCCGATTCTATTTATACATCAATTTAAATGCTGCTTTCCACATGATATTCCTCTTGAAACAAACTTTTTGATACTAGAAATACTATGAAGTAAAGATTATGTACTGCACTGACTAAAAACAATCTCCTCAGGGGAACCTAGGTGGCAAGTTGGTTAAGCATTGGACTCTGGATTTTGGCTCAGGTCATGATCTCTCATTATATAGTTTGAGCCCCACATTGGGCTCTGCTCAAGGTGTGGAGCCTGCTTGGGATTCTCTCTCTTCCTCTCTCTGCCCCTTCCCCACTTGTATGCATACACTCTATCAAAAGTAAATAAATATACATTAAAAGAAAAACCTCTTCAAAGAAACTAATTTTAGGATTTACACCAATCACATTAGAAAATATTTAATAAATTGTGTTATTTATATTATTCTATGTAGGCAATAATGGAGGGTGGATAGGTCATAATTCTGCTGTGGGAATGGAAAATAGTGTAAGCCTTTAAAAATGCCCTTAACAACATAATGGAAATAAAAGTAAAGTCCAACTCCTTATATCCTTGTCAGCTTTAATTGAGATACTAAAAAGTCAGTGTCTGGCACATAGTAAGTATACAGAAATGTGTTAGGCATTATTTTTATTAAAATGCTTATTGCTTAGAATTTATTTTAATTCAGTAAAACATTTAGACGATTTTTTTCTTCTCTACATTAAAATATCTGTGTTTTGGAGGTATATTCATATATAAATAAGTGATAATTAGAACAAAAACACAGACAAGCTTCTATGTCAGTATGCAACAAACTTTCTTTGTGGAGCATGAAAAACTTAATAGAATACCATGGGGAAGGGAAAAGGGAAAAAATAATTACAAATAGAGAGGGAGGGAGGCAAACAAATCATAAGAGACCCTTTAAATGCAGAGAACAAACTGAGGGTAAATGGGGGGAGAGCAAAATGGTGATGGGCATTGAGGAGGACACTTGTTGAGATGATCACTGGGTGTTGTATGTAAGCAATGAACCATGGGAATCTACCCCAAAAACCAAAAGCACACTTTACACACTGTATGTTAGCCAATTTGACAATTGATTATATTAAAAATAAATAAATAAGTTAATAAATTAATAAAATTTAAGTAAAAAAAAGAAAGTTGTCTTTTTTATCAGTCCTAAATCTCTGTGTCACCTTCTGCTATAGAAAACAAAAAATGTGAAATAATACATTTCACTTTTTCTGTAAATTCAGTATGAAGATTCTTGACAATTTTATGTTACCCCTAAGGTTCACTTGATATCTAATGTTTTCACTTATATATCAGAGAGTAAATGCATTGGAGAAAGCATTCTTAGAAATGTCAGAATATTTCTCTATATAAAATTGATACAATATCATTTTTTTTCTTATCACACAAAAGTAAAATGCAACAATGGTGTATTATCAGGTTGACTGAGTAGAGGCTTTTAAAATTATATAGATTTATAAAATATGTGAACTGTGCCATAAAGATAGCTTAATCCAGGATGTGAGAAGTTAAGGAATTCCACCATATTTATTGAAACATGGTTCAAAGGAATATTGGGGTAGAGCTTACCCCAAATCAAAGACTTGCTTCTTACCATGCAGTGACATTGCAATTAGCCACTGTGTTAGAAGAGGTTCCCCAAATGACAAGGGACCCTTTCATTGCCAATGATTATTGACCATCATGTGGTGATTAGAAATAAAGACTTCATCTACAAGGAGATACTGTTCCTACAATTATGTTGTTGGAAAATGTCATCTCTACAGCTAATCTTGGAAATTCTTCTTGGTATATTTTGCAAAAGATAATCACTTTGAAGATACACAGAAGTTTCCTTTTTTTTTGGTATGTATATTTATATCTTTCATTCAAGAACCAAACTATGCTAAACATTGAGATTTCAGGGGAATAACAATATCTGATTTCTTCATCTTGGACATTTTCATGCTCCTAGAAAAAGCAGGTACAAATACAGTGTGATAACTTTAAAATTAAACAATGTATATAATTCAACAATTGGATAAATAAATAGTTAACTAGATCAAAGAGTTGTAAACACTTTTTAGTAATCAGATATTAGAAATGAGTCTAAAAGAATAAACATGAGTTTACATAAAAAAGGGAAGAGTGGAGTGTTGTTTGGAGATGTGGATAAAAGTACAGACAGTGGCCTGGTGGAGATTTCAGGGAAAAGAAAGAGCCAATGGATAAGGCCAGTTAACCAGTATGGACACCTCAGAAAGTGTCCATAAGTTGTTGAAGACTCTGTGCATATATATATATATATATTTGCAACTTGGTTAATACACAGTTGAGCAGTTATACAGAAATTATAGGCTTATTTAATATTTACTATAAAAGATGAATAAATTTTGGACAACAATTCTTTCCCAAAGTTTGAAATGAATACTTCTGGAATATTAACAGATAATTCACTGTTTTTAGGCACTAATAAACATCCAAATAAACTCCATATGTTTAAAATTTATCTCCAAACATGAACATAAAAGCAGTCAGTGAAATACTTGGTATTAATAATGAAGAGATTAGAAGGCTAAAATAACAAAACAATTAGTTTTGCATGGCCACCTTATAAATTGGCATTAAAGGTAAAAGATCTTGTTTGTTTAAACTTCCTGGAGGACATTTTATGAAGTGAAGTAAGCCAGGCATGAGAGAAAAAGACTCCATTACCTCACTTATATTTGGAATCCTAGAGCCAAATATACAGAAGCAGAAAGTAGAATCATGGATACCAGGGACTGGGAGGTGGAGGAAATGAGATATTGGTCAACAATATATAAAGTCACGTGTAACATGATGTTTATCGTTAGTAATGCTGTATTGAATACTGGAAATTTGCTAAGAAAGCACATTTCAGCTGCTCTCATCAGACACAAAAATGGTAGCTTTGTGAGGAAATGATACATTAGTTTGACTGCAGTAATTATTTCATTAAGTATATTAAAACATCATGTATACTTTAAATACATAAAATCTTTATTAAAAACACAAAAGATGTGTATACATTGGATATATATATATATATATGATGTTAATATATATTGTAGTACTAATTATATACACTAATTGTTAATATATATTATATTAATATGTATTATTATAATATTATTGTATTATTATATTACATTATTATATATTATTGCTAGTGACCTTACATCATTCTGTACCAAAAATTCTCTGGATTGAGTTAACATTTTAACTATTAATTATTAGCTATACACAACTGTTTGTAAATTTTGTCAAATATTATATGTAAATTATAAAATACTATTAATTAAATTTTTAAGAAAGAAAATTAAGGAAGATGTTAGGAAGTATCAAAAGTATAGAAAGTGATGTCAGGAAAATCCAATTATTTTCAAAATGGTAGTTTTTTACCAGAAAAATCAGATGATTTTAATATTTCACATTCTAGGAGTATCTACTTTTATTAATGTATAGATTCCTTAATACAAAGTTAAATTCCAAGGAAAGCAGTTCAGAATTAAACGAAAGCCTGAGCAATCTGAGGTAAACCAATTATCTGCATTAGTTCACTGCTCTAAACATTTCAAACATGAAAAATGAGATGGATGTATTATGCTGTGCTCTTAAATTATTATTTTTTTTAAATGTTTTATTTATTTCTAGGAAAGAGAGAGAGACATCATGAGCAGGGGAGGGTCAGAGAGAGAGGGAGATACAGACTCTGAAACAGGCTCCAGGCTCTGAGCTGGCAGTAGGCACAGAGCCTGACGCGGGGCTCGAACCCAGGAACCGCGAGATCATGACCTAAGCGAAAGTCGGACGCTTAACCGACTAAGCCACCCAGGGGCCCCAAATTATTTTTGAAAAAGTAAACATAATAATGGAAAAACTTAAATATTGATAATAAGTTCAAAATACATTGCAAATATTCACTAGCTCAGTGTGATCATTTGGTAAAGATATGATCTCATAATGCCATAATACTAGTCTTTATTTAGAAACATTTTTAAGATAAAAATATATACACATTTTGTCTGGAACAATGGTGATTATTAGACCGTATCTAAGTAAGTTAGATAACAATTAACTATATGTCTTAGTGTGCTTGGGCTGCCATATCAAAAAACATAGACTGAGTGGCTTAAACAACAGAAATTTATTTCCTCACAGTTCTAAAAGCTGGGAAGTTCAAGATCAATGTCTGAAATTTGACGCTTGTAACTCCAGTTAGCCTTTATGATCTCCTCAAAGAGCTTATGTCTAAATATAGTCACATTGGGGATTAGGATTTCAACATATGAATTTGGGAGGGTGGACACAAACATTCAGTCCTTAACACTGTAGAGTTTAAATACTCCTACCATTTTATTATGCTCAGAATTTTTCTTAATTGTGAGCATTAATAACACATGACTGCTAATATTGGATATGTAGCACATATTATTTATTATAATGTTAGCTTTAATGGAAACTAGAGAGAAGAGAAAAACTCTTCCATTTCTTCTTGAGTAAGAGAGGAAATATGTGACTGCATTTTTGGTTTTTATTTTCATTTAAATACTGGTATTTCAAAAAGTATAAATATGCTAGGCATCATCTCTATTAAATTCTAAATTTTAAAGATGTATAAATGCTTTGAGATTAAGTAAGAAATACTATAAATAAAGAGTATCATTATCATGACTCTCATTTCAGTAATTTTCCTGTGGGAAATAAATGTAAGCATAGGATGCTTTGGTCAGTGGTGAATTTGCTTGCATGATAAAGACAGGATTGTTGCAAAAGTTGGATGAGTTAGATAAAAAAAAAATTTCCTGATTTTAATAGAAACTTTAAATAAATATCTCTATTGAAAAGTAAAAGTTTGCCTTGCTCTCAAACCATAAAAGAGACTCTTAACTATGGAGAACAAACTGAGTGCTGCTGGAGGGGTGGGGGGCAGAAGAAAGGGTTAAACGGGTGATGGGTAGTGGGGAGGGCAACTGTTGTAATGAACAGTAGGTATTGTATGTAAGTGATGAATCACTAAATTCTATTCCTGAAACTAATATCACATCATACACTAGCTAACTGGAATTTAAGTAAGAAAACTTTGGAGAAAAATGTAATGAAAGAAAAAAAAAATTAGCCTGGCTCTGATCTGTGAGTTTGGATATTTGATATCCTACTTGATGGTCTAAAAATGAGATTTGGGGAAAACGTTTTTTTCCTCATGTTTTTATTTATTTTATTTTATTCTATTTTATCATTTTTGAGAGAGCGTTAGCAGGGAGAGGGGCAGACAAAGGGGGACAGAAATTCCAGAGCCGGCTCTTCACTGACAACAGTAAGCCCCAGGTGGTGCTCAAAGTGACCAACCACGAGATCATAACCTGAACTGAGATCCGATGCTCAACCGACTGAGCCACCCAGGTACCCTGGGAAAAATGCTTTTTAAAGAGAACTCTTGACAACCATTGTCAAGAAAAGGTTTTGTCAGATGATCTGCAGGCTTCTGTGAGTACTTTACACATGATTTTTCATATATTAGTAACTGAAGGAGCTAATAATATACATTACATATTTAATATAAAACACACCATATTAAATCAGTTGTCTCCTAAAAAAAGACATTTCTTAAAGTTTTAAAATGGAAAGATTATTTTATTGTTGTTAAGTCCTGCAACACGTAATGCATCTATGGTTTGTCCATGGATCTACTGCTTTTCCACGGTGGTCTATAAAATTAAAAACCAACCAACCAACCAACCAAATAATAAAAAAACCCAATGAAAAAATCAAATAGTTATACTTTTTAAGCCGCTCTGCTTTAGTCAGGGCAAAATGTAGCACTCACATTACGCACTTCTGCCAAATGCCTTATGTTTCTACATGTTAATAAGAAAATGGCCCAGAGGCAGCCATGGAAGGACGCCATTTTCTCTCCAAGTAAGAACTATGAGAACTACATTTAGCCAACAGCTTTCCAGTTGCAGTACCTTCAGGATTTGCCAGTACATTTGACCAAAGGCCATGCTTTTCTGAGGTACCTCCAGTCTGTATGTGACCATTTCTGCTCAATCTGTGATTTTCTATGGATAAACGTTGCACCTGTGTTCCAGTGTGCTTGCCAAGACTCTCTCAGAGCTGTGTCGTAGTCTGATGCTCACCTGCTCAGCGCCTAGTTGTCTGTCCTTCCCCATTCCTTACAAAGGGGTCAGATGTGCATGATTTATGAGGCCTTTCCCTGCTAACTACCGCTCTATCTTTTGTTTATCTTTTCATAGATGTTATCCCTACTAAGTCTGCTGTACTTCTACTTCTTCGTATCAACTTTCTAGGACAAGATATTTGATGAAAAATATATCGATAATTTTGGCCAAATTCATAAAAGAATAATTGTTATTTTATTCTTATAGTTTAATGTAGCAATAAGCAAATTTATAAATTTCCTGGATCGTTTTTTGCCTCTCTCTCTCTACACACACACACACACACACACACACACGCACACACATACATGTATATGCTATAGAATACTAGAAATATTTTTTTGTTCCACTACATTTGAAAGTCTATCATTTAACATAACGCATTTCCTGAATTAAATCTTATATGATTTTTAATACCAGTCATCTTTCTGTGGATTTATATAAAACACAATGTGCATGATGCATTTATTTCTCCATCTCCAAACCCAGTGAATGTGCTGGGCAGAAACCAGCTTGGGTAGAAAGTTAGATACTTGGAATTTCACACCTTTTTTTAATGTTGATTTATTTATTTTAAGGGAGGAGGAGAGAGAAAAAGAGAAAGAGAGACAGAGAGAGAAGTGGGGAAGGGGCAAAGAGAGGGGGAGAGAGAGAATCCCAAGCAGGGTCTGAGCTGTCAGCACAGAATTTGATGTGAGGCTCAATCTCAGGATCTGTGAGATCATGACCTGAGCTTCAATCAACTTTAACCAACTGAACAACCCAGGCGCCCCTAAATTTCATGTCTTGATTCCAATATTGCCTTAATACAAGCACAAATTTTACTAGCAGGAGATGACGGGGCATAATTACAAGGTTTAGACTTTTTGACAATTACAGGTTTGGAAATATTTGAAAGCTTATATTCAAGTTACAGTGAGTTACTCACATTTTGTTTCAAAATTGCATTACTCAGGGTTCTTTTGGTGTATGTTGCCAAATTTAGGAGCTTTTCAGGTCTGATGGGTGAGAGATGAAATTCTAGTGTAGTTTTAATTTGTGTATGGCCTATGATGACATACATTATACACTTTATACGTTAAACATATTTTGAGCTCACAGTAAATAACACTTGAAGAATTAAAATCAGATTACAGTCCATCTGTAGGTGTTTATTAAAAACTTCTTTTGGTTCCATTATTAAGAAAAGATAATTACTATGTTAAGAAATTAGGGGCGCCTGGGTGGCTTAGTCGGTTAAGCGTCCGACTTTCGCTTAGGTCATGATCTCGTGGTTCGTGGGTTCGAGCCCCGCGTCAGGCTCTGTGCTGACTGCCAGCTCGGAGCCAGGAGCCTGTTTCAGTCTGTGACTCCCTCTTTCTCTGACCCTCCCCTGCTCACGCTCTCTCTCCTAGAAATAAATAAAAAACATTTAAAAAAAAAGAAATTAAATCAGAAGTATCTAACTTAATATCATGAAATAATAAAATTTTTTATTTATTAAAATGCCAAAATTCTGATTGTTTTCAAGATTGACAATTTGGTTTTGAATTATCCAGCATATTTAGTACAGTCTATGATGTAAGAAAATATTTGAGATCTATCTTTGTGGCTCTTTAGTGATAGAAGAGCCTTAAAAAGTTGAATGATTTTAGTTAAATCACTCTGCCTAATTGTGTTCAGCATTTATTAAATCTATTAAAATTGGAAAGTCTTAAAATAGGAGGGAGAAATCCAGAAGTGTTTTGATTCAATTCCTTAGGACAAGGAACATTAATGATCACAAGTTTAGGCTTATAAAAGTACAATTTTGTATATTTTGACAAAAGCAATTTATACTACTATGTTTTAAAATTCAACTGTAGGAAGAAGTACTGCTGTCCTTCACTTGAAGACATTCTGAGCATATTTACCTTGCCAACCGACTTTCATAGGAAAAAGTTTTCTTGGGGTGCCTGGGTGGCTCAGTTGGTTGAGCATTTGGCTTCAGCTCGGGTTATGCCCTCGCAGTCTGTGAATTTGAGCCCCGGATCTGTCTCTGTGCTGACAGCTCAGAGCCTGGAGCCTGCTTCAGATTCTGTATCTCCCTTTCTTTCTCTCTACCCCTCCCCACTCACATTCTTTCTCTCTCTCTCTCTCAAAAATGAGTCAATGTGAAAAAAGTTTTTAAATGAGTTTTCTTTATCACTTCTCATCTTGTATAGTTTATTATACATTTCCATATGTTATATTGTGTTAAATGTGTTACTACATACACTTCTGATGTTAAATTGTGGACATTTTTCTTATGAATTCATTGCATAAAATTCATATATTTTGTTTTATCTAAAAAGATCAATGTATCAATTACACTTTATTTTAATTATTTATATGAAATAGTATGTGTATTGAATAATACATAATAAATTTTTGATAAATTTTAGAGATTTTAACATTTCATTTGACTTTCCAGAAATCTAACATAGCAAAATATGTTTTCTGAAAAGACCTACATTACTTTATTTCCTCTTTAATTCTGAGATGCACATTATAAACCGAATTTATTTAGCTAATGTAGGAGACGATTATTCATTTTCTTTAATTGAAATAATGTTATTAAATAAAATATATGTCAATATCTTAATAAATAATCAAAGGTTGGTTCTGAGGGGAAAGGTAAATGATTAAACATTAAGTGCTCTGTAGACTTCACTTATATTTTTATGCAAAAGAAGGTTATAGCTGCCATGAAAATGGTTGCCTTTTTTTTAAAAGCAGTTTTTCATTTATATATTGAGGCCACTAAATGAATGTGACCAAGAAGTTACTCATTTTAATCTTCTACATTCTCTGCGCAAGACGTATTGAACTTATTAAACCATTTCAGAATTATGTCTTTTCTTTCACTGTTTTTGTTCAGCTATTTACCATTTTAATGTAATTTTCCTTATTATAGATATATTTGTATTTGACTCAAGTATGTTTATTTAAGTTAACAAGATTCTGTGCCATGTCTGGTTTACAATTTTTTGCCATTCATTTTAAGGTAATTTGTTTAATGTTTATTTATTTTTGAAAGAGAGAGAGAGAGAGAGCACGAACAGAGGAGGGGCAGAGAGAGGGGGATGGAGGATCCAAAGCAGGTTTTTGATAACAGCAGAGATTTCAATGCAGGACTCAAACTCATGAACCGTGAGCTAAAGTCAGACACTCAACCAACTGAGCCACCCAGGTGCCCCTAAGATGATTTTGAGTAACTGTTTCTGCTTCTTTCTTTGTAATTTTTAAACTACCTAAGTGAAAATACAGGTGATGATAATCATCAAATAAATGATGTCTTTGTGTGTATGTGCACATTGCAGAAGGGTTTTGGGTATTGTTGCATTATTTAAGAATAGTAATCATTTCTTTCCAGTCTGTTTTATGCTTACATACAGTTTTGTTTGTTTGTTTGTTTGTTTGTTTTAATGTCTTATTTATTTCTAGGAGAGAGAGAGAGAGAGAGACAGCGTGAGCAGGGGAGGGTCAGAAAGAGAGGGAATGACAGACTTTGAAACAGGCTCCAGGCTCTGAGCTGGCAGTCAGCACAGAGCCCGATGCGGGGCTTGAACCCACGAACCGCGAGATCATGACCTAAGTGAAAGTCGGACGCTTAACCGACTAAGCCACCCAGGCACCCCCAGTTTTTTTTTTTGTTTTTTTTTTTTTTTGTTTTTTAACGTGGGAGAGAAAGAGTGAGAGATCCCTTTAGTTGAAGGAGATAAACCACAAAGTGAAGCAGTATCAGGTATGAAGTCTGCAGTGTGCCATTTGCTACCTGTGTCACTTGGTAGTTTTACATCAGGACATTTTGCCCTGAGAATAAAGGTAGTGCAATGCAGATGAAGTGTTAATGACTCTTTCTGGATTATGACCCAAGTGTGCCAAGGAACCTGATAAAAGGGCAAGGTTGGGCGTGGAGAAACCAGGTCAGCATGAAGTAGAGTTCATAGCCTCCCCCTCCTAAAACAAAGTGTTTGCCTAAATCAGTATTCTCTCTTCTCTCAAAGTTGCTACATCAGGATTGGAGGCTTATCTTTTATTGGGATATTGGTTCCTAAATTCTGGACAAGAGATGTCTACTCTTCTATTTAAAACTGGCTCCACATTTATCTTCAACAGTTTTTTTTTTTTTCAAAAATTAAATCATTCTTTAGGCAATGTGGTACAAGCAAGGGCAAAGCTATATGTGGTAAACTTTAAGCTAAAACATACTAATTATCTTAAGGCTAAAAATATTCAGTATGATTTTTTAAAGTAGCTTTTTTTAAAAAAGAGAAAAAGATTGAAATACTCTGTATAAAATTTCCTAAATCACACTTAGTTTACTAATTCCATCAGGCTAATTACAAAGAGATTTATGAAATTTGTGTTATATTATGTATCTGTACTTCTATGCAATTGTATGGAGTAGAATATAGTTATTGTTCAATCTTATCTTACGAAAAGAGGGCATTTATACAGTTCCTACGACTGTCATGAATTATGTGTTTTTCCCTCAGTCGCCTTTCGTAGGCCTGTAGTCCTACGAGGTTTCCCTCGTCTTTGCTCTCAGCACCACGCTTGAAGAACTGATCACTCCTAATTTGTAGATTGTACTTTTCTATAGACCAAGTAGGGTATGTGAAATCAAAAAAATTATATTCTTCAATGAGTAACTTATTTTTTCAAAAAATGAGAAAAATCGAATAATGTTCATGTTATTTTTTATTTTGAGTAAACAGTTTTCCCTAATTTCAAGAAAATAATAATTTCTCAACTATATATGAACAAGGGTAGACTTTAACTTTTGTGATAATTACTTTTGGAAAAAGTGAGTATATGTAAAACTAGAGTACTAAAGACATTTCAAACGTAACATTCATTTATTCTACTAGCTTTTATTATGTGCAACATCCCAGTAATCAAGTCAGATAATGCAATTTTGTCAGTAGGAATTCAAACAAATAAAGGAAATTGATGAGTTTTAAAATTTTACATTGCAATAAGTTGAATTTGAGTACAGCAATTAAAAAAAATTCCTAGAAAGAATAACACCTGAGCTAAGCTTTGAAAGAAATGAGGATAAATAAGATTTAAATAAATAAAGAATGAAAATTCTAGGCAGATAAGACACAAATAAATGTGTGAGAGTTTGAGAAAATTTATAGAAAAATACTAAAGTTCTAACCAATAGGAAACTATTATGTGAAAGGTCTCAACAAGTACAAGATTGAGATCAAACCATGTATATTTTCCGACTAAAAGCTATGTAACTTTATGTTAATCACAAGAGAAAATTTGGAAAGACCACAAATATATGGAAATTAAAGAATATCCTACTAAGGAATAAATAAGTTAACTAGGAAATTAAAGGAGAAATTAAAAAAAAATACATGAAAGTAAGTGAAATTGAAAACACGACAGTCCAAAACCTTTGGGGAGGAGCAAAAGGTGTCATAAGAGGGAAGTATATAGCAATACAGGCTTACATTAGGAAATAAGAAAAGTCTCAACTACACAACTTAACCTAATACCTAAAGAAGCTTTAATAGGAACAGCAAATAAAGCCTAAAGACAGCAGAAGGGAAATGATAAAGATTAGAGAATAAATAAATGACACAGAAACAAACAAACAAAAATGGTAGACAAATCAATGAAACTAATACTTTGTTCTTTGAAAGAACTAATGAAATTGATAAACTCTTAGCCAGCCTTACCAAAAAGAAAAGAGAAAGGACCCAAATAAGTAAAATCACAATGAAAGGGGAGAGATTACAATTAATACTACAGAAATACAAATAATTTTAAGAAAATATGAAAAAATATATGCTAACCAATTGGGTAATCTAGAAGAAATGGATAAATTCTTAAAGACGTATAAATTATCAAAACTGAAACAGGAAGAAATAGAAAATTGGAACAGACTCATAACCAGTAAAGGAATTGAATCAGTAATTAAAAATCTCACAATCAACAAGATTCCAGGCTGGATATCTTCTCAGGAGAATTCTACCAAACATTTAAAGAACAATTGATACTGATTCTTTTTGAACTGTTTCAAAAAATAGAAATAAAGGAAAACTTCCAAAGTCATTTTACGAGACCATTATTACCTTGATTCCAAAGCTAGACTAAGATGCCACTAAAAAGGAAAAATACAGACCAATATCCCTGATGAACATCAATGCAAACACTCTCAACAAGACACTAGCAGATTGAAGTCAACAGTATATTGAAAAGAATTATTCATCATGATCAAGTGACATTTATTCCTGCACTGCAAAGATGGTTTAGTATTTGCATATCAATCGATGTGATACACCACTTTAATAAAAGAAAGGATAATAACCAAATGATCCTGTCAACAGATACAGAAAACACATTTGACAAAATATAGCATCCATTCTTGATAAAAACTCTCAAGAAGTAGAGACAGATGGAACATACCTCAACATTATAAAAGCCATATATGAAAAGCCCACAGCTAATATTATCCTCAAAGGGGACAAAAACAAACAAAAAGACAACAAAAAGAAATAAAAGGAATCCAAATCATCAAGGAAGAAGTCAAATTTTTACTATTCACGGAGAACATGAAACCTGAAAGACTCCACCAAAAATTTGCTAGAACTGATACAAGAATTGAGCAAGTCACAGAATACAAAATCAACATCCAGATACCTTGTAGTATTTTTTTTTAAAGATTTTTTTATCTTTAAGTAATCTCTACACCCCAAGTGGGACCCAAACTCCAGACCTGAGATCAAGAGTCCTATGCTCCTAGGACTGAACTGCCCAGGTGTTCCACTGTTGCATTTCTATACACCAATAATAAGGCAGCAGAAAGAGAAATCAAGGAATTGATCCCATTTACAACTGTATCAAAAACCATAAGGTATCTAGGAATAAACCTAACAAAAGAGGTAAAATGTCTGTACTCTGGAAATGATAGGACATTTATAAAAGAAATTGAAGATGATACAAAGAAATGGAAAAACACTGCATGCTTATGGTTTAGAAGAACAGATATTGTTAAAATGTCTATGCTACCCAAACTAATCTATGTATTCAATGCAATCCTTATCAAAATACCACCAGCATTTTTCACAGAGATAGAACAATCCTAAAGTTTGCATGGAACCAGAAAAGACCCTGAACAACCAAAACAGTCTTGAAAAAGAAAAGCAAAGCTAGAGGCATCACAATTCTGGATTTCAAGCTATGTTATAAAGCTATAGTGATCAAGACAGTATGGTACCTGCACAAAAGAAGACACATAGGTCAATGGAACAGAAAAGAAAACCCAGAAATCGACCTAAAACTATGTATGTGGTCAACTCATCTTCAACAAAGCAAGAAAGACTATCCAATGGAAAAAAGACAATCTTCAACAAATGGTGTTGGGAAAACTGCACAGTGACATGCAGAAGAATGAAATTGGACCACTTTCTCATATCATATACCAAAATAAATTCAAAATAGATGAAACACCTAAAAGTGAGACAAGAAACCATCAAAATCTTAGAGAAAACAGGTAGTAATCTCTGTGACCTTGGCCAGAGTAGCTTCTTATTAGACACATCTCTGTAGACCAGCAAAACAAAAGTAAACATGAACTATTGGGGCTTCATCAGGATAAAATGCTCCTGCATAGTGAAGGAGATAGTCAATAAAACTGAAAGGCAACTTATGGAACCTGGCCCAAGCAATCTTTCTCTCATGTGCATGGATTTTGGGCTAGTAGATGCAAATACTCATTTACAGTGAAAATTTTAAAGCTTTATGTTCTGAATTTCAGCTTAGTTCTTAGCCTGTCTTGTTGAAAAGTCACAGCCCTGTGTTGCCCAACCAAAGTATAAGTCGATACCTAGTATATAACACACTGAATTACCTTCACTAGCGCCCTCATAAGTTAGATGCCTGGCTTAGCATGCTGAAATGATGGCATGGGTAGCCCGGAAGTTATTGAATCTTACATGATCTTTGTTTTCCTAAAATATTCTGAATTAATAAAATAAATTTCAAGGTAGTTGTTCTAAATTTCTCAGAATATCTATGTATAATTGAATTTCTTATAATTCCCATAAAAATGAAATATACAAAGAAGTTGAAGAGTATGCTCTATTTGCACTGAGTTGTGGTAGGTCACCTTATTTAACAAGCTGGGTCAAGATAGCTCTATCAAATGCTCCATCAAAAACTAAAATTTTATGTTGTGATTTTTAAAAAATCTTTTAACCTTAAATTCATTACATATAAGAAATGTGTTGTCTGCACAATGTTTTAAACAATATAAGATATTATAAAGAAAGAAAGAGGGGCGCCTGGGTGGCTTAGTCGGTTAAGCGTCCGACTTTCGCTTGGGTCATGATCTCGCGGTTCGTGGGTTCGAGCCCCGCGGCGGGCTCTGTGCTGACTGCCAGCTCAGAGCCTGGAGCCTGTTTCAGTCTGTGACTCCCTCTCTCTCTGACCCTCCCCTGCTCATGCTGTCTCTCTCTCTCCTAGAAATAAATAAAAAAATATTTGAAAAAAAAAAAGAAAGAAAGAAATCTTACCTTTTACACAGCCAAGAAGATATTAGCCATTGCATACATACTCTCAAGATAAATCCTAGATCATAGATATCAATTATTCATTCACTCTGCATACAGACTATATACATTTTGTTGATAAAAGCAGTGTCTTTTATGACAATAGAGAGCGGACATTTATCTCAATCTTACAATTTCCTTCTTTTCAAAATAAGAAGATGGCAAGACTATATTGGTAACCTCTACTGTTTTCCTTCAAATTTTGTTGATTCATATATTAAAAACCTGTCAAATACAGACATACCAGTATTATCCATTTTCATCTGGCATTTACAGATGAGTATATAGGTATACTTAATTAAAATCATGGGAAGCTCAATTAATTCTTATTTTTTGTATTATTTACTTATTAAGTATGAAAAAATTAAAATAAAATAAGAGGGTTAATTCTCTGTGAGAAATTAATAATTCTGTGAGAAAATATAGTTTTTAAACATAAGCCTAGATAATCTTTTTATTCCAATTTATCCCAATATCAGATGAGTCTGAGTGTTAAAAATAATCAAAAGTGATAAGATTATATATCCTAGGCCTATCTATTATCATAGAGCTGATGAAAATCAGCCAGCAGCTCTTTACCATCTGAATCATCCTTTTTTAAAAAAATGTTTTTCTTTATTTCTGAGAGAGAGAGAGAGAGACAGAGAGACAGAGACAGAGGCAGCGTGAGCAGGGAAGAGTCAGAGAGAGAGGGAGGTACAGAATTAGAAGCAGACTCCAGGCTCTGAGCTAGCCGTCAGCACAGAGTCCAACGCGGGGCTCAAACCCACAAACCGTGAGCTCATGACTTGAGCCGAAGTCCGACGCTTAGCCAACTGAGCCACCCAGGTGTCCCAACATCAGAATCATTCTTATTTCATAAAAACAAAACAAACAAAAAAGGATTCCACATTCTAAACTGTTGTTTGATTTTTGGTATCAAAACATATTGATCAAAATGTATTCACTGAAACTAGAAATAAAGGTATATATACAGGTAAACGTCACTCTTCAAAAGTTTGTGTTATGGCACTGTGTTTTTATGAAAGAACTATATTAGTACCTGTTTTTGCCAACTGAGAGAAATCTTAAGAGGATTTTGCTTTTACAAAAAAGGTGAAAAGTGGAAATAGTGATTAGCGTTCACTTTGCAGTGAATCTTTACACAGGCAGCACACCCACTGAGCAGCTAGAGTGGCACCACGAAGCCCTTTCCCTGAGAGAACTGTGTCTATGGGCATCTGTAGTTGATCTCAGTTTATTTTGTGTATCTGTTAGCAAGATGTGTCCTAGAGTATCACAAAAGCCTCAGAGAAGTTATTCTTTAGATCTGGGAAAGGCTCCCCCTCCCAAAATTTCCTCATAAATTAATGGTAATTGCTTCTTCCCTCGAGGCGATTTGGTTTATGGAAGGTTTGGTCAGAATTTTCTATGTTTGGATGCTACGGGAAACTTGTATGCCAAACAACCAAGGTAAAGAAAGCAATGGATTTAAGGAGCTTTGTTGTTGTTGTTAATTTTGCTAACATTGTTTTAAGTCCTCTTATTTTAGTAGTAGAATCTTTATTTTTGGAAACTCCGTATCTTCTTCATGGGGCTATGAAACATGTCATTCTTGCCTCTCTCTTCTAAACATTGGAGTAGAAATCTAGGATCATCAATGAACAATAATTCATCATTATGTGACTGAGGGTGGGATAATCATAAGAGGTTGTCTCTCATTCTACTTCTCTTTTCCCACTGTGGCCCCCAACTGAAGTGGATGTAGATTTCTCTTTAGAGCAAAGAGCTACTTTAAGGATCCCAGTATCTACTGCTGCACCAACAGGGACAATTTGTTTTTCTTAGAAACTTAAAAATAATACAAATTTGATTGCTGGCTTGGGGATTTAACTAACAATTAAAACACATTTAAAGCTAAGGTAGCTGCCAGTATTTTTAACTCCTGGACAATTTAAGGGGTGGTGAACACCATAAGAGATTTCTTAGAAATGTAATCTTGTAAACTAGAACCCTTCCTTGTGGTTTACATCTCTGACCAACAGATCTTTGCACTTTGTCTCCCGTACTTCTAATCATTCAAGTGTCTTCCATTTTTGTTTTGGGTGGCTCTAAATGAGAGGTAACTTTCCCGATTGCACAAGGATGTATCCTATTCTGTTAAACTTTACAAAAGAGTTTATATTTATTGCTTCCCTCAGGGAGAAAGCCTACTGTTTCATAAATGTTTTCATGTGACAAAATCTTCTTTATTACCCTGAAAATATTTGAGTTCCAATTTTATTGATTATTAAGTTTTTATTCTCTTAACAATGAATATGTTTTTTAATACATTAGCCGTTGTGGCATGCTGCCTATAAAAGGAATAATCTCTCACAACAAAATTATATGCTTTATCTTTCATGTCTCGGACAAGTGTGAATCTAATTTTTTCTCATATTTACTTACTTACTGAATGTCCCTAGATAAGACCAACAAAATTTAGCATCTTGACATTTTTCTACTGAATGTCAAGAGCTCCACATTTGGTAGGCATACAGTCTAAATTACAAGGCACAACTGATTAATTGTTTAGCCAGCTGCTTTGCAATAATTGCAACTTCTCAGCAAGGAACAGTATAACCCTTACAATCCGTCCTAATTTAATTCAGCCAGTTCCAGGATTTATAGTGTAGTAATTGGACATTTCACTGCTAATAAGAAGTTCTATATTTGTGAAGCTGTTTGGGGCTTCTGATGATAGTACATGATAACCCAATTTTTTAATAGGAAATACATTGGCTATTTGACAAGAAAGAAATGGGTGTAGATTTACAGATATTGCTGAAGGTTGAACCCCCGAACAGCAGCACTAGGATTCTCTTTGCACTTTCTATTTCTTTTTTCTGCTTGTTGTTGCTTTTCTCCGCATTTTGCTTTATTTTATTATGGTATAGATTTTTTATCTGTCAACAAAACAGACACATCTTATAATTTCAATTTTAAAAGAGAGACAAATTTATATTTCCATCTCCAACAAGTACAATATTAGAAAATCCTGTCTGTCTTTGACTGGATCATGTCCCTGCTGATTGGACTATATATCTGCCATTTAACTCAATCACTAGGCTCAAAGACATACAGTAATATGATTGGCCTACACCAAAAGTCCAAGACCCCTGAAAACATGATAAACCATCCCATTAGGATATAGAGTAAATGAGTTTCCCAAAAGATAGTGGTAAAAAACATAAGGTGGTTAGGCAAAGTACTTAAAGCAAAAATAAACATATGCACAAATTCATACATACAGAAAAAGATACTGGTCTTTGATTATCTTTCAGTAGTCACACAATGTGGTATATCTGTATCTACCATCTTGACACTGTTTTCTTTTTTGATGATATTTTCAGATTTGGTAACATACCAGGTCATAATACATACCTCAAACACAGTGAGTGTGTTACCATATCTCATCTCTCACAGACTGCCTGACTTCCCACATCTGCTCATTGTATGCTTAAACACACATAGCATGCTTCTGAAGTAATTTGTCTCTGGGAAACATATCACAAGAGTTTTCCAGCCATCTCTTCAAACATGCTATGTAGGCAAGGAAACCACCCAATGAGTACAGGAGGCAACTAGTGTCAGAAATAATGGGCTTATTGTCTCCTGTAAAAATAAGTGGATTCTAAAAATAATGTAAACTGACTAAAAGTGATCTAGCTACCAGGGAAGTACCTTTCTCTTTGAAAGGCATCTCTCTTTCTGCTTTCCTATATATAAACCACAGTTTAATAAGCATCTTCTAAAATCCTCTAAAATTCAGAAACAGAAGAGGAAAACAATTCTCTTCTGCTTATATGTTAATAATAATAATAATAATAATAATACAGATCAATTAGTCAATAGATGATATCTAGTGATTTACATGTCATGAATATTTTTAAAAACATGAAAACCAAAATGCATACCTTTAAGTCTACATGAACAAACACTGATTTATACAGTTCTTGTATAAATAGCTACATCTTGTGTGGAAAGAGGAAAAAGTGATACTGTATTCAGATTAAAGCTAATAAGTTTTTAAAAATTATCTTGATTTCATGTTATTTATGAATGACCAAAGGAAGTAAAAATTAACATTAATATATTTCAACCAGGGAGCCTGGATGGCTCAGTCGGTTAAACCTCCAACTTCGGCATAGGTCATGATGATTCCACAGTTGTGGGTTCAAGCCCTGCGTCAGGCTCAGTGCTGACAGCTCAGAGCCTGGAGCCTGCTTTGGATTCTGTGTGTCCCTCTCTCTCTCTCTGCCCCTCCCCCACTCACACTCTGTCTCTCAAAAATAAATAAATGTTGAAGAAATGTAAAAAAGAGGTATTTCAACTATTTTCTTACCAAAGATAAATCATATCAAATCAAAAAACAAAAAGGGGGAAAATTAAGAAGAATATTATTTTAATGATTAACTAGATCTTGTGTTATTTTCTGTTCAAAAGGAAAGATAACTAAAAAAACACAAGCCTGCATGTGTTTAGACAAAAACTCTTTACTTAAGATGTTCATGCATTGTTTAAGAAAATAACCTTTGTGGTTGATAGAATAACAAAATTTAGTTTCAATGGAGAGATTGTCCATTCCTTTTTGCTTGATAGATTAAAAATCTGCATAAATGAACTATTCACCAAAAAGGACAAAAAGCCATACACAGCTGTAGGTACAAAGACTAGGAATGGGTTAACCCTTTTCATTTTGTTTAAGAAAGATATTTTTAATTATACCAAAAAATATAAACATTGTGTGCATTTTCCATTCCTTTATTTGTCTTATCAAAATAAATCACATATACAATCAAATTTTGAGATGATAACAAAAACAGTTTGAAAGTGTTTATAACATTTAGGAAAGAGATGAGTGTGAGGAATCAGATAGTGAACCCAAGGACAATAAATATAGGATCTGTGTGAAATGTGTACAAAAGTGAACATTTGAACCCACAGACATATGGAAACATATGACTTTTTTTCCTTCTTTCAGAATCCTTGTTAATAGTATAGTGACAACCAACTGATTCCTTGATTAAATTATGCCAGAAGTTAAAAAAAATCCTTGAATTGCTCTCAAATTGTATTCCATTTGTGACTATGCTATGAAGAACAAAAGCATACACATTTCTTTTACATTGGTACTAGATATAATATATAACTCTATCTTATCATAGTTTGGTAAAGTGTTCTAAAATATAACTAGATGTTTCTACCAATAATAACAATCAAAATATGCCTCTAGTATGTAGAACACAGAAGTTAAAATACTAAATTTCAAAAACATAAATTTGCCAATTTTTAATGTATTTTATAATAAACTTATTGATCCTATAAAGAAATCGGATGTGATAAATATTAACATATTTACTCATATGTATAGATATTCATATATAACTATAAGCATACATAAATGTGTACATATTTAATGCTATAAACATGAATATGGGGTATGAAGTCAGTGTGTCTGGAGATGTTAATTATTAGGGCTCCAGAATTTACAGATGATCTTCTTTGCTCAAAAAGAGTCCTTCCTCTTATCCGAAAAAAATTTTTTTGTTTGTTTTGTTATCTCTAGGATTGCCACTCAGTGGGAATCAACTAAGTTCTTTAGTTAGAATCAGTTTTTAGTCAACTAGATAACAATAGTTGTATATTCCTGGTAGCAAAAATAGTGCTCAAAATGAGCAATAAAAATATACAATCATTCAATAATTAATAATCCCTGAATCAGCATTATGTTTTTAGTGAATCACAACATATGTACACAGAAAGAAACCTAGAGATAATAATGCAATATTCTATGAATCTCTTTAGTAATCATCTGTGATAGGCAAATAATTACCCTTTCTAAAGATATTTGTGTCCTCATCCTGATAATTTGTGTATCTGTTACCTTACATGGCAACAAGACACTGTAGATGTGATTACGTTAAGGGCCTTGAATAGCGGACAATATCTTTAATGACTTGTCAGCTTTGGAGGTGAAGAAAGGGAGTCATGTGCCAAGAAACATGGGCATCCTTTAGAAGCTGAACAAGCCAAGACAATGAATTCTCCCCTGGATCTTCCAGAAAGAAGTGCAACCCTGCTGACGTCTTGATTTTAGCCCAGAGAGACTTCTGGCATCAAGAGCTGTAACACAATACATTTGTGATGCTTTAAGTCACCGAATTTGTGGTAAGTTGTTACCGCAGCAATAGGAAATTCATTCATCATTCATACACCAAATTCATTCACCTGGAGCACTGGGTAAACAAATCCTTCTAAAAAAGTGCTTCACTTTAGTCTACCGTCTTTATCAACAGTATGCTACTAGGGTTATAATACATTGTTAGCATGTGGAATACATACACATAACCCAAAACTAGATAGACAAGTTGTTGACTTTTATCTTTTCCAAAGAGCTTACCAGGAATTTACAATATAAATATTTTTAAGAGTCATCCTGTTTTATTTAACATCTCTGAATATCAATGAGTCAACTCCATGCAACCACAGTCCTTAATGCTAACTTCAGTTTGGTATTCCTGCCCAATTCAGCAAGCTTAATAACTTCTAATTAAGTCATTTCTTGATTGCACAATTCCAGTTTCTAAATATGGCAGAAATAGTTATCAGCAAATGATGTATGAAATGCCAGAAAACAAAAGACAGTACGCTAAATCCTGAATCCAAAACTCATAGTTTTCTGGTCCTTTCAACTCATTGCTCATCTCTGCATTGTATGGAAAGAGAAAATGTTCTCACTTTAAGACTCTTGTGCGTATTGTAGTTCTTTTACACAAAGCACACATGTGAATATTTAAGCTCTGATATATCACTATAAGCCAGTAAATATTAATAATTGGATATAATGGAGTCATATAAAATAAAAAATTGTCTCTACTTCACATAAAAACTCAGAAGTAGAAAATCCAGGATTATGTTCTACAAATCCTCAGGGAATCCCACCAATCCTAAAGTATGGTTCTGATTACCATGTTTGAAAATACTGAGACAAGATCAAGTATCACGTCCATATTCTAATCAACAGAACAGAATAAGGACTGAGCAAAAAGGAGACAAAACTTGTGCATCCACTATGTTTTATGGAAAAAATTCAGAAGTTCCTGCATGGATTCAACTTACATTCAATTATTCAAAACCCAGTCATATGACCATACTCATTAAAAGGAAATTTGGAAATTGTATTTCTATCCTTGATAAATACATGCAGCTAAAACCTGGAATTTCCACCACCATGAGAAAAGGGAGAAACAGATATTGGGAGAGGCTAGCAGTCTTTGCCACATTGTACTTGGAGAGAGAGAGGGAGAGAAAGACAGAAACAGAGAGAGAGTGAGTCTGAGAGAGACACACAATGAAAGAGAAATGTAGGTAGATAGATACATTTGATAGACAAACAGATAATCACATTTTATCCCCATAAAAGTCTTATGTGGTAGAAAATATTACACTTATCATTTATCAATGAGAACACTCAAACTTACAGAGGTTATTATGAATGTTTACATAGCCTACATAGATTACATAGCTAGGAGGTGATGGAAAAGAAGCCCATTTTTTTCTGAATCACCATTGTCTGTCCTAGAACACTAAGTTATACTATAACATTTTATAATAATCCAAGCAATTAAACTGAACCAATTTGAGATTATTTTATTTATTAGGTATAGGTTTATTTTTAATTCTATTTGTAAAATGCCTTAGAATCCTTTATTATTTTTAGAAGTCTGAGTCTTTTATTAAGATTTTAAGATATATTTTGGTACAGAAGGATGCGTTAAATAACATTTTAAGGGGCACTTGGGTGGCTTAAATAGTTAAGCATCCTACTCTTGATTTTGGCTCTACTCATAATTTCATGGTTCATGGGATTGAGCCCTGTGTCAGTCTCTGTCCTGACAGTGCAGCCTCTTGGAATTCCCTCTCTCCCTCTTTCTGCCTCTCTCTCTCTCTCTCTGTCTCTCTCTGTCTTTCAAAATAAATTAATAAACTTAGAAAATAACATTTAAATATGTAGTTAATTTATATAAATTATTTATTATTTTTTTAAATAAAATGGATTTAAGACCTAAATATGAAGCCTGTGACCATAAAAATCCTAGAGAAGAACATAGGCAGTAATCTCTTTGACATCAGCTATAGCAACTTCTTTCTAGATATGTCTCCTGAGGCAAAGGAAACAAAAGCAAAAATAAACTATTGGGACTACATCAAAATAAAAAGCTTCTGCATAGTAAAAGAAATGATCAATAAAACTAAAAGGTCACTTACAGAATGAGAGAAGATATTTACAAATGACATATCTGAGAGAGTTAGTATCCAAAATATGTAAGGAACCTATAAAACTCAACATCCATAAAAACAAATAATCCAATTACAAAATGAGCAGAAGACACGAACAAACATTTCTCCAAAGAAGACAGATAGATGGCCAACAGACACATGAAAAGATATTAATCATCACTTACCATCAGGGAAATGCAAATCAAAACTACAATGAGATATCACCTCACATCTATCTAAATAGGTAAAATTAACAACACAAGAAACAGCATGTGTTGGGGAGGATGTGGAGAAAAGAAACCCTCTTGCACTGTTAGTAGGAATGCAAACTGATACAGCCACTCTGGAAAACAGTACAGATGTTCTTCATAAAGTTAAACATTTTTAAAAAGTTAACAATAGAACTACCCTGTGATCAAATCCAGCAATTGCACTACTGGTTGTTTTCTCAAAGAATACAAAAACTTTAAATCAAAGGGATACATGTAACCACATCTTTATAGCAGCATTCTTTACAATAGCTAGGATATGGAAACAGCCCAAGTATCCATCTATTGGTGAAAGGATAAAAAAGATATAGTATGTATGTATGTATGTATGTATGTATGTATGTATATATGTATGTATGTATACACACAATGAAATATGTATGTAAATATGTTTACACATACATAAAGAATAATGGAATCTTGTCATTTCCAATGATATGGATGGAACTAGAGTATAATGCTAAGTGAAATCAGTCAGACAAAGACAGAATACCATATGGCTTCTCTCATATGTGGAATTAAGAAACAAAGCAAATGAGTAAAGGGATAAAAGAAGAGAGAGAGACAAATCAAGAAACAAGCTCTAAATTGTAGAGAACAAACAGATGGTTGCCAGAGGGGAGTGAGATGGGGGGATGGGTTAAATAGGCGATGAGGATTAAGGAGTACACTTGTGATGAACACTGGGTGATGCATGAATTGTTGAATCACTGTACTTACCTGAAACTAATATAACACTGTATATTAACTAACTATAATTAAAATAAAAATTGTAAAAGCTAAATAAACATATAGATGAGAGACAGAGAGAGACAGAGAGAGAGAGAGAGAGAGAGAGAGAGACAGATAGACAGATAAAATAGAATTATCCTAAGGCTGCTTCCCTATCATTGGGGGTTGAATAAAAATTATAAACAAACATAATTGATTATGTCAGCAAATTAAAGATCATATATAATTAGTAGTTTAATCAACTCCTTTCATTTCAAGTATTTTTATTTTCATATATATTAACAGAAACATACAGTATATACCTTTCCGTAGATAATTGTTACAAATTCTAGAAAAGTAAAAGATGAAGCAAACTTTAAACAATACTTATGAAAAAGACTACGTTGATGAACACTGCAAAATACATAGAAGTGTTTTATTATTTCTTCCAAGATGCTTATAAAAGCAAATGTTTACAGGGTAAGTGCAACTGTAAACAAACAAATACCTTATATAATATCTCACTATCTCATCAGAGTAAAGTCAACCAATCTGGAAAGAAAATGTTAAAAATGAATTAGGACTGGAATATGATGTATCACCAAGTAAAGAGAAGATTTTAGAGTATAAATATTGAATAAATTGAGTACTAAAAAAACCTCCATGAAATTTTTGAGACAATGGATAATTATCTCAAATATTCTAATAACATGAATAATATAAAAATCAAGAAACCTGCTTAGATAAATAAAATGTTATTTAAAACTATGTTGGATCAAAAGATAATCCGTGTTTAAATTTACATGGTCTGTATTCCTCTATGTTTGTGTAGAATCACTCTCCTCGATTGCAATTACACTTTTTCAAGGATTCTCAAGCAGTAGTTGGGCAGAAATAAACTGTAGAATGGGATAAAGATAGAGTTTAAAAGTACTATTCTCCAAATGTCTAATATGCTCTTACTTCTTTACCTGCTGATAACAAGATCTCTTGATTAATGGAAAGGTGTACATATATTACTTGCCATGTTCCTTAACTTATTTCTCTTAACTGTATTTTTATATTTTTGCTGTATATTACACCTATTTTTAAGTCTCATTTATTCACCAAGTAAAATTTATAATCCTATGGATCTAATTAGTATCTAGTTTATAACCAAGAGTTGAAAGAATCACCTGGCACACGTGATGTTTAAAATATTTACTGAACCATTAATTTATTCAACCATCTCATAATTTCCTCTATCTACTATAGCCCTCAGAAGACTGTCTACATGGATAGCAGGGATAACAGTCATCTGGGACTCTACCTCTAAGCTAAGCTAATAATACGCCATTATTATACAACTAAGCCCCGTCATAATAATTGTTTCCATTAATTATCTTCTATGTACCAGCTACTCCATTAGATACAGTTTACATATGCTAATTCTCTGGGCAACACTGCAAGTTAAGTAATCTGCCCAAGATTACATGGCTAGTAAACAAAAGAAATTCTTCCTGATCTTTCAGTGTAGTCACTTTCCAATATTTGATGAATTATATGTAATAATAATTACAGTTTCGTTGCAGAATATATAATATTAAATGCCTTATCCAAAGAATGAAGTTGCATTTCAGTAAATGAAAATTCATTGATGATAACATTAGTTTGATCATGATTATGACAAATATGGGAAAATCCATTTATGATATATTTATGCTTTAAAATTTTTTTACATTTATTTATTTATTTATTTATTTTTTTTTTTTTTTGAGAGACAAAGAGAGACAGAGCACAAGTTGGGGAGGGGCAGAGAGAGAAGGAGACACAGAAACCAAAGCAGGCTCTAAGCTCTGAGGTGTCATCACAGAGCCCAACTCAGGGCTTGAGCTCACAAACTGTGAGATCATGACCTGAGCCGAAGTCGGATGCTTAACTGACTGAGCCACCCAGGTGCCCCTGTTTATGCTTTTAAACAAGATTCACTGTCCACACCTTGTACATATGGGAATGCTATGAGATATGAAAGCTATGGATCCATCATATAACAAAGACAGACTCTATTCCACATTGAAGCCTAAGAGAAATTGATACTAGATGCTTTTAGGAAATGATTGTCTGCATCCGTAGACAATTAACTTTCTGCCAAGTTTTTAAATTCTTTTGTTTACCAAGGATACATTTAAAAGTTAAACATCTTGAGAACTGGCGCCAGAGTTTGTGACATATAGCAGCACTTTGACATTCTTTTGGTTTCACAAAGAAACTGCTTATCTACAATTTAGTAAACAAAGAGCATAAAATCATATTTTAGTGGTTTATTTAATAATCTTGCTGTCAATGTTAAACATACAGATTCTAAGCCAAAAACTTGCTGTTTGGAGGTTTTCATAAATAATTAACAGCAAGTTGGTATTTTGATATTGAAAAGAATTTTCTATTCAGTTTTCATTTGCTTATTTCCTTTTTCCTACTTGATGATAATATGAAAATAAGTTGGCAATGGTAATGTCAAGAGGCCAGTCCGTTATCATCCTCAGTAAGCTTTTTTTTTTTTTTTTTAACTCTGATTTAGTTTGAGTTTATACAGAGGGATCATTTATACCTTCTTTCATTTACGGAGTTCGTTAAGCACTTCCTATGCTTCGAATATATGTATTTAGTGTTAGAAAGGTTACAAAGGTTACATAAGGACTGTCAAATGCAGTCAGATGCAGGCACTGTGATGGGATGAGATGCTCCATAGAGAATGAGTAGACAGTGGTTCTCAACTTTGGTTTAAGATCAGTGATTTAATGGGGCTTTTGCAATTCTACGTCTGGGAGCTCTATCCAAAAGCTACTAAATAAAACTCTCTGAGAATAGTGTTTCCAGCAAATGCTAAGGATAACTGTGTAAAGAAAAACAAGAAGAGAGAAAAGATTACTACCTTCCAAAACAAACTAGAGAGAACAGTAAACTCGAAGAAAAAAAACTTGAGAGAATGAAATCTATAAAAACGAGGTAAAAAGTTTCAACAATGAAAGGAGGTAAAAAATATATCTTGAAGAGAATCCAAGAATTATGAGAATTACATAGGAGCTAAGGTGTTTGTACTTTGTAAAATAATCGGTGATATTTTTCAGTGAATCATTTGAAATTCTAGAACAAGGAACATGTAGGAAATTTGTACATATATGTTTTGTTTTGATATAGATAGTTTTGTAAGTATATAGGATAATCTCAGCTTAGCACACGATAGCCTCATTTTTCTATAAGATTTTAGGCAAGGCAAAATGCTGAATCAGACTTAAAGATAACCTGGTAATTACCTCTGGTTACTACTACAATGTCAAAGCAGCAATAATAGCACTATTGTTAACGTTTATTGGTATTCTTTTTTTTTTTTACCATATGTAGGATGTTATATTCTTGTTATTATTTAATCATTAAATTAATTAACATGTCCATTTCTCACCATTAGTGTGCACTTGGTATCTACTCTGTAAGCAGACTTCCAGTGTAGGACTCATGTCACTAAATCATGCCTTAGATTTCTGAATTTATTCATCCTACATAACTAATACTATACTCTTTGACACATATCTCCCATTTTTCTCACTTCCCCATCCTTGAAACCACCAGTCTCCTCTCTGCTTCTATGAATTTGACCTTTTAGTTTACACATATGAATGAGATCATGTAATATTTTTATTCTGTATCTGGTTTATTTCACTATCATAATGTCCTCCAGCTTCTTCCATGTTGAACCCTTGTACACATACTGTTGGTGGAAGGTAAATTGGCTCAAACATTATGGAAAATAGTGTGGAGGTTTAAAAAAAAACAATTTAACTATCATGTATATGACCCAGCACTCCCCCTTCTGGATATATTAACCAAAGGAAATGAAATCCGTACCTTAGAGTGGTATCTATGTTCCTGTGTTTATCGCAGCATTATTTATAGTAGTCAAGATAAGGAAACAACCAGGGTACATGGGTAGCTCAGTTGGCTGAGCATCTGACTTCAGCTCAGGTCATGATCTCACAGTTTGTGAGTTGGAGCCCCGCATGTGACTTGCCTGCTTCAGATTGTCTTCCCCCCCACACCCCTCTCCTCCTCTCAAAAATGAATAAAACGTTAAAAAGAAAAGATATGAAAACAACCTAAGTGTCTGTCAGTGGAGAGGTGTATGCATGCCAGATTCTTTAAAATATTGGAGCCAGATAGCTTAAGACAGAAAATTCCTTGTTCTTTTGCCATTGCTGTCCTGTGTTTTGTGTATCAAATAGATCCTTACGTATACTATTACTTCTAGTTTTGGCAAAGTTGTGATTTCTCAGTGAGCAGGTGCCCTCAATTACACACTATTACAAACTGCATACACCTTAATTTGTGGTCTCATCTCTCTTGAGTTGTTATTCCCTCATTTTGTCTTTCTGACGTTTTAAGTCTTTTCAATGTAATCAACTAACTATAATTTCAGAGCCCATACGGAAAGCGTAATGACAATGCTAACCAATCCCTGCCACTTGTTTACTCCATAAATACTAGATTGCAGGAGTAGGAGGGTTTCACCAGAAACACTATATTTCCAAGGACTCTCTTTAAATGAAATAACACACAATTTGATTGACAGTGGAAAATACATATTTAGCAGTAGTTCTTTTCTAAAAATTTTATTTATTTTAATAAACCTATATACCCAACAATGGGGCCCAAACTCATGACCCCAAGATCAACAGTCACATGCTTTTCCAACTGAGCCAGCCAAGCACCTTTATATTTAGCAATAGTTCTAAAGCTAGAAAACTATAGTACAACCTCAGTTTAACCCTCTAACTTTGCATAAAGACTAGAACCTGTTTAGCAATAAATTTACTGTGTATTCATTTAAAGTTTTTAATGAAATTAAGTCTTTTTACCTAATTTATAGCCTTCCAGAGTTTTGAATGCTAAGGTCTTAAGTACATTAAGTGAAACTTCATTGTAACACATACTCATGATGATTAAAAAAAACAATGTGAAAGAATAGAGCAGTGTTTTAATTTCCTGACTTAATCATCGCACTGTGGTTGGGTAAGGAATTGCATCTCAAATACCCACAGCAACCTGTGTATATCTCTATCATTAGGGTTAAAACTTCTAATAATGACTCATTTATGTAACTATTTCATCTACCTATTAAGTTGTTAAAAAACAGTAGCCACCTGATAATAACGGTAAAACTAAGAAACAAAAGCCTATGTCCTATGTAGAAAGCTTAACAAACACTGAGAAATTTATTCCAGTGAGGAGGTGGTAAGGAATACAAAATAAGATGTCATTTAATAAACTGATTTCAAATAAGATTTCAACTTGATTTTAATAATTTCAAACTCACAGAATTGAGTTTAATCCAGCTTAAGTAAAACAGTGAAGAAAATTTGACTTTTTTCCTTCCAAGATTTTATTTAAATTCAAGTTAGTTAACATAAAGTGTAGCATTTGCTTCAGAAGTAAAATTTAGTGATTCATCACTTACACATAACACCCAGTGCTTTCCCAGCAAGTTCCCTCCATAATGTCCATCACTCATTTAACCCATCCCCTCACCCTGCTCCCCTCCAGCAACCGTGTTTGGTCTCTATAGTTAAGAGTCTCTGATGGTTTGCTCCTCTCTCTGTCTTTGTCTTATTGTATTTTTCCTTCCTTTCTTGTATGTTCATCTCTTTTGTTTCTTAAATTCCACTTGTGAGTGAAATCATATGGCATTTTTCTTTCTCTGACTGACTTATTTCACTTAACATAATGCACTCTAGTTCTAACCACATTGTTGTAAATGGCAAGATTTCATTCTTTTTGGTGGCTGAGTAATATTCCATTATATATACATTTTCCATTATATATAATACATTTTCCATTATATATAGTATATTTTCCAGTATGTGTACATTTTCCATTGTATACATAATATATTTTCCATTATATAATATATATTCCATTCCATATTTCCATTACATATTATGATGTATATCATTATATGATAGATACAATATATCATATATATATAATATATCCATTATCATATATTTTGATATATATGTACATATATATATCATAAATTTGGGCAGTTTCCCTAATTTGGTTATTATTGATAGTGTTGCTATAAACATGGGGGTTCATGTGCCCCTTTGAATCCATACTTTTTTATCCTTTGTATGAATACCTAGTACTGCAATTGCTGGATCATAGGGTATTTCTATTTTTAACTTTCCTCTGCACTGCTTTCCAGAGCAGCTACACCAGCTCACATTCCCTTCAACACTGTAAGAGGGTTCCCCTTTCTCCACAACCTTGTCAATATCTGTTGCTTCAGGAATTGTTAAATTTAGCCATTCTGACAGGTCTGAGGTAGAATTATATTATGGTTTTGATTTGTATTTCCCTACTGAATTATGTTGAAGCTGTTTTCATGACTCTGTTAATCACATATTTCTTCTTTGGAGAAGTGTCTATTTATGTTTTTTGACAATTTTTTAACTGGATTATTTATTTTTGGAGTGTTGAGTTTGATAAGTTCTTTACAGATTTTGGATACTAACACTTTATCCCATATGTCATTCCATCAGTTGCTTTTTAGTTTTGTTGATTCTTTCTTTCCTGTGCAGACATTTTTTATCTTGATAAAGCCCCACTAATTCATTTTTGCTTTTGTTTCCGTTGCCTCTAAGATGTGCCTACTAAGAAGTTGCTACAGTCAAGGTCAAAGAAGTTTCTGCTTATATTCTCCTCTAGGATTTTGATGGTTTCCTGTCTCACATTTAGGTTTTTCATCCATTTTGAATTTATTTTTGTGTATGGTGTTAAGAAAGTGATCCGGGTTCAGTTTTCTGCATGTTGCTGTCCAGTTTTCCCAGGCATAATTTGTTGAAAAGACAATTTTCAATTGGATATTTTTTTCTGCTTTGTCAAAGGTGAGTTGACCATATGGTTTTGGGTCCATTCTGGATTTTCTATTCTGTTCCATTGATCGATGTGTCAGTTTCATGCCATTAATATTCTGCCTTGATGACTACTGTTTTGTAATATAGCTTAAATCCTGGAATTGTGAGGCAAATGTTCGTTTGGCTATTTGAGGTCTTTTGTGGTTCCATACAAATTTTAGGATTGTTTGTACTAGCTCTGTGAAAAATGTTGGCGATATTTTGATAGGAGTTTCAGTGAGTGTGTAGATTGCTTTGGGTAATAGAGGCATTTTAACAATATTTGTTCTTCCAATCTATGAGCATGGAAACTTTTTCCATTTCTTTGTGTCTTCTTCAATTTCTTTCATAAGTGTTCTATAGTTTCCAGAGTACAGATCTTTTACCTCTTTGGTTAGTTTTATTCCTAGGTATCTCATGGCTTTTGGTACAGTTGTAATGGGATCAATTCCTTGACTTCTCTTTCTGCTGCTTTATTATTGGTGTATAGAAATGCAACAGATTTCTGCACATTGATTTTATATCCTGTGACTTTGCTTAATGTGTGTATCAGTTCTAGCAATTTTTGGGGGGAGTTTTTCGGGTTTTCTACATAGAGTATTGTGTCACCTGTGAATAGTGAAAGTTCGACTCCTTGCCAATTTGGATGCCTTTTATTTCTTTTTGCTAGACAGGGTAGGACTGCTGAGGGTAGGACTTCCATTACTGTGTTGAACAACAGTGTGAGAACAGATGTCCCTGTCATGTTCCTTAGGGGAACAGCTCTCAGTTTTTCCCCATTGTGGATGATATTAATTATGGCTTTTATGACATTGAGGTATGTTCCTTCTATTCCTAGTTTCTTGAAGGTTTTTATCATGAAAGGATGCTAGATTTTGTCAAATGCTCTTTCTGCATCTATTAAGAGAATCGTGTGTTCTTGTCTTTTCTTTCATTAATGTGGTGTTTCTGTTGTTTGATTTTGCAAATATTGAACCACCCCTGCAGTCCAGTAATAAATCCCACTTGATCATGGCATAATTCTTTTTTATGTATTGTTGGATTTGATTTGCTAGTATCTTGTTGAGAATGTTGACATAGATGTTCACCAGGGATATTGGTCTGTAATTCTCCATTTTAGTGGGGTCTTTGTCTAGTTCTAGAATCATGGTAATGCTGGCCTCATAAAATGAGTTTGAAAGTTTTCCATTTCTGTTTTTTGGAACAGTTAAAAAAGACTAGATATTAATTCTTCTTTAGATTTTTGGTAGAATTTCCCTGGGAAGCCATTAGCCCTGGACTCTTGTTGGTTGGGAGATTTTTAATAATTGATTCAATTTCTTTACTGGTTATGGATCTGTTCAAATTTTTTATTTCTTCCTGTTTAAGTTTTGGTAGTTTATATGTTTCTATAAGTTTATCCATTTGTTCCAGATTGCCCAATTTGTTGTCATATAATTGCTAATAATATTTTTTTTAATTGTACTTCTGTGGTGTTTATTATAATCTCTTCTCTTTCATTGATGATTTTATTTGACTCCTTTCTCTTTTCTTTTGGATAAGTCTGAGAAGGGGTTTATCAATTTTGTTAATTCTTTCAAAGAATCAGCTCTGAGTTTCATTGATGAATTCTACTTTGTTTTTTTTTTTAAATATCATTTTATTCTGCTCTAATCTTTATTATTTCCCTCCTGCTGGCTCTAGGCTTTATTTGCTGTTCTTTTTTCCAACTCCTTTAGGGGTAAGGTTAGGTTGTATATTTGAGACTTTTCTCTGCTTCTGGAGGAAGTCTTGAATTGCTAAATACTTTCCTCTTATGACCACTTTTCCTGTCATAAGGTTTTAGACTCTCATGTTTTTATTTTCTTTGGTTTCCATGCATTTTTAAAAATTCTTTCTTTAATTTCCTGATTAACACCTTCATTCTTTCATAGAATGTTCTTTAATCTCCATGTATTCATGATTTTTCCAAATTTTTTCTTGTGGTTAACTTCAAGTGTCATAGTGTTGTGGTCTGAAAATATGCATGGTATGATCTTAATCTTTTTATTTGGGTTGAGGCCTGATTTATGACCCAGTTGTGGTCTATTCTGGAGAATGTTCCTTGTGCACTTGAAAAGAATGTATATTCTGCTGATTTAGGATGAAATCCCCTGACTAACTGTTAAGTCCATACGATCCAGTGTGTCATTCAAAGCCATTGGTTTTTTGTTGATCTTCTGCTTAGATGGTCTGTCCTTTGCTGTAAATGAGGTGTTAAAGTCCCTTACTATTGTACTGTTATGGAAAAATTTCTTTAAGTTTGTTATTAATTAATTTTTATATTTGTCATCTTCCAATTTGGGGTCATAAATATTACAATTATTTGATCATCTTGTTGGATAGACCCCTTCATTATCATACAGTGACACACCTCTTATTGAACCCTTTGGTTTAAAATATACTTTGTCTGATATAAGTATGGTTACTCCAGCTTTCTTTTGATGTCCATTAGCATGCTAAATCGTTCTCCACTTTCAATCTAAAGGTGTCTTTGGGTCCAAAATGATTCTTTTATAAGCAGCATATTGATGGGTCTATTTTCTGATACCTTCTGTATTTTGATTGGAGCATTTAGTTCATTAACATTCAGAATAATTATTGATAGACATGAATTTAGTGCCATTGTAATACCTGTAAAGTCACTGTTTCTGTAGATTCTCTCTGTTCCATTCTAGTCTTTGTTGCTTTTAGTCTCTCTTTCCTACTCAGAGTCCCCTTTAATAATCTTGCAGAGCTGGTTTAGTGTTCATGAAGTTTTTTAGTTTTTGCTTATCTTGGAAACTCTTTATCTCTCTTTCTATTCTGAATGTCAGCCTTGTTGGATCAAGTATTCTTGGCTGTGTACTTTTCCCATTTAGCCGCTTGAATATATCCTGCCACTCCCTCTGGCCCGTCAAGTTTCTGTGGATAGATCTGCTGCTAACCCTGTGTGTGTACCCTTATAGGTTAAGAAACTTTTGTCCCTAGCTGTCTTCAGAATTCTCTCTTTATCTTTGTATTTTGTAAGTTTCACTATGATATGTCTTGGTGTTGACCTGTTTTTATTGAGTTTTAGGAAAGTTCTCTGTGTCTCTTGGACTTGAATGCCTGTTTCTTTCCCCAGATTAGGGAAGTTCTCAGGTATAATTTCTTCAAATAAACCATCTGCATCTTTTCCCCACTCTTCATCTTCTGGCACTCCTATGATATAGATATTACTGCACATTACAGAATCGCTGATTTTCCTAAGCCAGTATTTGTGATCCAATATTTTCTCTCCTTCTTCTTTCCAGTTTCATTATTTTCCAAAATTTTATCTTCTATATGACTAATTTGATCCTGTGTTTCTTCTATCTTGTAATTACATCCAGTTCATTTTGTATCCTAGTTATAGAATTTTTTTTATTTTAACTTGAGTAGTTAGTTTGTAGGTCTTCTTTCTCTGTAGCCAGGGTTTTTCTGGAATCTTTTGTATTTTTTTCAAGCTAAGCTAGTATTCTTATGACTGTTGTTCTAAATTCTTGTTAAGATATATTAGTTACATTTGCTTTGAGCAAATCCCTGCCTGTGTTCTTCTTGATCTTCCTTCCTTCCTCCATCTTGTCATTTTGTCTAGCTTGCTGTCTTTTGCGTGTCATGAACGTTATTGTTATGCTTCCTGCTTCTTCTTTTTTTTATGTTTATTTTAGAGATTGAGAGACTGAGTGAGAGTGGGGGAGGGGCAGAGAGAAAAGGAGATGCAGAATCTGAAGCAGACTCCAGGTTCTGAAGTCTCAGCATAGAGCCAGACATGGGGCTTGAAGTCACAAACCATGAGATCATGACCTGAGCTGAAGGTGGACACTCAACCGAAAGCCATCCAGGCATTCCTATGTTTCCTGGTATTTTTACTTTAATGTTTTTATTTATTTTTGAGGGAGTGCTGGCTTGAGTAGGGGAGAAGCAGAAAGAGGGGGACAGAGAATCTGAAACAGTGCTGACAGCACAGAGCCTGATGCAGGGCTCGAACTCACAGACCCTGAGATCATGACCTGAGCCAAAGTCAGATGCTTAACTGACTGAGCCACTCAGGTGCCCCCTATGTTTCCTGCTTCTGGTGTAATGCTACATTAAGAAGGGGTTGTACATTGTCTAGGGCCTGGCACTTCAGGAAGTGTTTCTGATGCCTTCTGTGTGCACACTACTGCTGTTGTGATTTGCCTGCTCTATCCCCGGTTAGTCCTCTGCAGAGTTCTTCCTTGCTTGCAATGGGTAGTGTTTGTACCTTTAACTAGTTGTGCTTTGATCTGTATATTAAAACAAGCCTGATTTTTTTTTCAAAAGGTCTGTTCCAAAGAAGAAAAAAAATGGAACAAAAAACAGACAAACAAAAAATTGTTAGCCTGATTTCAAAGAAAAAAAAAAAAAGCAAAAGAGATGACAAGGAAAGAACAAAAGAAAGAAAGAGAGAAAGAAAAATAAATCTGGTTTAAAAAATGAGAAAAGAAAATAAAAAACAAATGAGCAAAAAATAGTAAGCCTGATTTCAGGGGAAAAAAGAAAGAAAGAAAAAGAAAAAAAAAAGAAAGAAAGAAAAAAAAAGGCTGGTCCCATTTCTACCAGAACTGAAGCTGATGCTTTTGAGAATGTTATGATGAATAGACCTGATGCATGGGGCAGGGAGAAACTTTGTTGGTCTTCTGGGGGAGAGTTCTGCTGGCTGGCTCACAATCAGATCTGCCCTTGTAAAGATGTCGCTGAAGGGTGCAGGGAGGGGAGGTTTGGTGTAAGCAGCTCCAGGCTTCACCTGGACACCGTGTGGTTTGTTGGAGTCTGACTGCACTGATGGGTCGGGAAAGATGGCTCACCCTACTCTCCCATTCCTGGGTAGGGAATCTGGCAACTGCTGGTGTTCAGTTAGCCTTCACAGGCAAGCAAGCAATGTCCACTCCTATGTCCCAGGCTTCCATTAGATCCCTGCCCTCAACCTTTCTGTGCCTGGGCCATCGACATGCTGAGCACCGTAGATCTCCTGTGCTTTCTCTCTGGTGTACCACTGGGACTTAAACCTCCAAATCTGACAGACCCTGGCAAGCCATGGACCCATCCCCTTCCTCTGGAGAAGAGCCTCTCAGCGCTATGCTGGGGCCACTCTGTCCCAGAAAAGCAGTCTCATGGCCATGAAGGTGCCTGAGTTTATGGTGAAGCACATTAGAAAGCTGTGACCACTTTATCTGCCCTCTGCACGTGCTCTGTCTCCTGTTGTTGAACGACCACTCAAAAGACCCAGCTGGGTCTTTTGTCCTTGGAGAGGCGATATATCTTCTTCCAAATGCACTCCAAGAAAGGGAACTTTCTCTCCCAGTGCTACCCAAGGGATCCCCACACCATGCTATCTGCTATCCACTCCCAGGTTTCCTCTCCTCTTTAGGAGCATAGCTGCCCCCATACCCCACACCCCAGGTTGCACTCAAGTGAATAATACAGACTACCAAACACTCAGAGTTTCAGCTCCAATGTTTGCAAAAACCTGCTATAGTCACTTTCTCACTATTCCCCCATCAATGGTTTTGTGAGAGTGCTTTCCTTGTGTGAACCCAATGCTCTGCTCTCTCTCCCTCTTTTGCCTTCTCCTCTCCACAAAAAACCATCCCGTTGTGACACTGGGGCTTTTGTGTCTCCCAAATCCTCTCTTCTCACCATGTACCTGCCACTCCTCCTCCTCAAATTATGCAGAATGTTCTTCTGTGTCTTCAGATTGATTTCCTAGGTGTTCGAAAAGATTTGATGTTGATCTAGTTGTGTTTCAGGAATGAGACTAACCCAACATACCCCTACTGCAATGCCATACTATATCTTCCCTTAAATTTGTCTGTTTAAACTTCCTCCAATGTGGTGCTTCTGTAAAAGCTACTAGTGAGCAGATTAAGCTTTCTCAACTTCTCCGTCTTCCTAGTTGGGCCTACTCTTCCAAAGCAACATCCAGGATTCTAAAATTATTTTATTTGCTTCCTCTTCTACTTTCCATTTCAGATTCAGTAGTCCTGGATTTTAATTCCAGCTTTAAATTTTACTGACTATGATTTTAAGGCAATTAACTTTTCTGAACCCTCATCCATATAAGGGTGATACTAATGGTACTTATTTTATGGGGTTACTTTCAGGATGAACCAAATTGAAGTATTTACATCTTAGTATCTGAGCATAGAAAGTATTCAAGTAATTATATTTAAAAATATATTATATACAAATAACTGTGCTTACTCAGTCTTCCTAAAAATGAGGGGTTTTTTGTTGCCATAAAGTAGATGGACATATAGGATCCCTTTTAAGTGAAGTGTTGCGGTAAATTAAGGCACACCCCAACATCATGAAAATTGTATTTCTTTTTGAAATGCTGGCTGTCTTTCTAGAGAAAGTCTCTAGGAAAGAGCACTGGCTTATCAACAGATAAGGACAGTAAGAGGATCCTGGAAGCTAATCTCCTGGGTAGTATTGTCCTTAGATACTAGAGCTGCTGAGTGATTTGTGGGTGGCTCCTCAACTTTTACTGTCAAAGCCAATAATTGGTTTCAACTGATCCATACCTAGTCTCAGATGAGTCTTTACAAAAGAGAATTAAGAGTCCTGGTGTCGTTGTCCAGAATTAACATAATTAAAGACACATACATGGCATATGTAACGGGGTCTACTACGACACACAGTTGTGATATTTTCTCACACAGACACTGGTCTGACCATTGGTATTCTAATGATTGCAGCCTCAAGTCAAGATTTGTAGAGGCCAATTCCCTGTGGATAGCAAATGTCTAACAAATTAAAATATCAATACTAATGACCCCTGAAAATACACATCATATCTCAGAAAAATGTTCAGAAGGAAAATACTGTAGTTTTCCCCTTGAGGCAGGTGGTAGGAATGAAGAGGCAGAATATGTGCACATACACCATGTTGTGATTGTGAAGGAAGTCAGCCTTAAATTAATGAACATAGTTCGATGAAATCCCATCAGATTCCCAAGCCAAAGTGACTGGGTTTGGCATTTACCTTCCATGCCTTAAGGCATTGAACTTCATGTGATGAGCAGGTAAAAAACATTGAGCCATGCCTTATATAGACAAAACTTCTACTCCAACAAAATTTGATGGTTGCATAAAGTATGACCAAACTTTTTGAATGCCTTCCAAACACTAGTAAAGTTATATCATAGTGGCATATATTGAAATGGATTGGATGGTGTAGGCATGATGATGTCTTGTGGGAACCAGTGCCTGAAAAGTAGGCTAGGCACCCTGAGGTGCAACCCTTCCACTCTGACTCAAGATGCCTAAACTAGTCAAGAACGTGCTTGTCTTCTCCATTGTTTTTTTTCACAATCTGTCTATGCCCAAAGAACAGTTTTGTTTTGTATATATATATAAAAAGACTCACAGGAATAATAACACTCTCTTTTATAGGCTTAAGAAAGTGAAAAGTGATATTCAAAATGATTCATGATATATGTCACATATATAGAGAGGTTAAATTAATAATAGGTCATGAATTAATTAGTGAGCCAAAATAAAAATTGTATCTCCAGTTCCTTGGTAATATTTCACAAAGCAAAAAGAGAAGTTTATCATCCATACTAAAATCATGAATAGCCCTAATCCATTGTGGTTTTGTTTTGCCAATTCAGCTTAAAATTTCTGGAGTCCTTTTCATTATATGTTCTGTTAAAATAACTGGCTTTACTCTAGTATATCTAATAGATCTAACTTTGGACTATTTGCTGAAAATTGAAAATGATTAGTCAATTCTAATGTGGAATTAAAAATACATTTCAATTTAATTACTCACTTAACAGTACAACAGTACCTCTTTGAGGGCTAAAATCTATGAGGTTATGTCTCCTAACCGTTGGCGAAAGAAAAAATTTTCATCTCAGGAGTATATAGAAACAGGAGTAAAATGAAAAGGATCATAATTTTCATTTCTGAAACAGTTTGGAGATTATTAATCTATATTAAATTAAAAGGGAAAAGTTATCTTGAAATCTTTTAAAAATATTATGATATATTTTTATAATTACTCAGTCTTATTTACTTAAAACAAAAACCAGAAAACAGTAAGTCGTCTAAAACTTGTCTCGAATGGCTACAGGAAAACCACACAGGCCTGGGAGTGCTGAGTACTTGTCATTGTCTAGTCGAGAATTATTATTTCACTAGTGGTATGTTGTTGTGGATCCAGCTGGGCACCATATCCATTTTTTATTGTGTCTTTAAAGAGAGACAATAAAATTCCTGTTTTCGTTTTTAACGCTTGAAAGGAATATTTCTGAATGAGAGTGTGTTGAAATCTTTGAAAGGATAATTTTTCACTGTCATATGAATTGCATAATGTTTCACACCCCTGTTATCTACTCATTAACTGTTGATAGTTCATTTGCAGTTTTTAAGAAAAAAAAATTCAAATGCCTTCAAACATTTCCAAATGTCCCTAGGAGGGTTGAGAACTTCTTTACCAAGCATTGCACCCATCTGTTCCCAATGAATGAAAAATTTGCAGGGTGAAATGGGCCATGTGACCCTTGGAGAACCCAGTCTCACAGCGAAGGCATTTTGGCCATTATCCATCTGAATGTTTTTTTGTTCATCTGGGAAAAATTGGGCTTGGAAAGATACCATTAGGAGAGAATTGTATAGAAGGCAGAGGCCATTCAATTCCCAAGGGAGAGAGGAAATGTAGTGAGGAGCAGTTTTTACACTTCATAAGTTGTTATACAACATGTAATACTATGTCACTGAGAGACCATAAGGAAGCAGCCTCACAGTACCGCAGACTAAAACAAACACTTACATTTGGGCACCACCACCACCACCACCACCACTGTCAATCATGTCACAATTAGAGAAGGAGACAGATCACCTCATATCACCTTAAGTAGGTGTTGACCAAAAAAATTTTTTGTTTGATTCCATAAAAGGCTATAGATACTATTTTAGGCTTTGTGGGGCAAACCTTCTGTCACAACTCTTCAACTCTGCCATTGTGATGCATAACAGCTACAGATGATACATAAGTGAATGGCATGGCTGGGTTCCAATAAAACTTTGTTTCTAGACGTGAAATTTGAATTTTATATATTTTTGCACATATCACAAAATATTGTTCCTTAATTTTCCAATGATTTTTAAATATAAGCCATATTTAGTTTACGTGCCCTACTCGTAAAGCAGGCAATTAGGTCAGATATGTCCCTTAAACCACAGCTTCATGACACCTGATCTTCACTAAAAATAAGAGAAAGTCTGTTGATAAAATCAAATGTCTCTTAAAGTTAGGAATCCTAAATAAACATACTCAGAAAAATATCCAGTTGCTATAATATCAGGGAAAGAAGTATCAGTTTTGTTGAAAAATTCAAGTGGCATATCATAGTCTAAAGGTTTAATTTCAAGTGAAATGCTATAGTATATTTGCTGACTCAGTCCTATATTGATCAAAAAGCTTCTCTTCCAAATGTCTGGTCTTCTATATTTTATTTTTTTAATATTTATATTTTATTTTTAGGGATAACAACATTCTCTAAACATTCTACTGTAAGATTCTTACTGTAAATTATAAGAATTATAATACTGATACCAGTTCTCAGAAGGTTAAGATAATAGGTGAGAGAAAAAGGAAGCAAGAGAAAGGAAAGGATAAGAGGGGGAGGGATAATATAAACACACACATACACATACATTCGGGTTGGGGGGAGAGAGAGAGAAATCAAGCCTGGTAAAATATTTTACAATGTTGAATCTGGTTACATCAGACTATCTATACTAATTTTGCTGTTTTTCTATAAGTATGAAATTATTTTAATGTAAAAGATGATTTCAATGTAATCTAAAAGTAACGGTATGTCCATATTGGCTTCCCCCCTCTTATCCATTATATAGTCATTCATTAGGTATTATCAATTTTTGGCTTAAATGTACATCATTAGGTCACAAGTTACTCCAAAGTACTAGGAATTCCTGCAATTTTTACTTTATTTACTCTCTTCTTTTAATGTTTATATTGTATGTTATACTAATTTTCTTACATTCAGAAGTATTACATTCATGTTGAAATGCCCATTTAAATCCCTAGCTGTATACCTACACTAATCCTCAGTACCTATCACACTTACCTGCCTGTTCCTGACTGCATCAGTGTCATTACTGATACCCCATTACTTCTCTTATGTTGTTCCTTTTCTTAGCTAATAATCTTCCTATCATTTACTTGACCTAAATGTTCTTACTATGTATCCAAACTCAATTTAAATTCTAACTCTTAAGTGAAGCCTTTCATTGAGTTCAAAGATATATATTTTTAAGGATATGATCAAAACTGTCATTCAAGGGGCGCCTGGGTGGCTTAGTCGGTTAAGCGTCCGACTTTCGCTTGGGTCATGATCTCGCGGTTCGTGGGTTCGAGCCCCGCATCGGGCTCTGTGCTGACTGCCAGCTCAGAGCCTGGAGCCTGTTCAGTCTGTGACTCCCTCTCTCTCTGACCCTCCCCTACTCACACTGTCTCTCTCTCTCTCTTAGAAATAAATAAAACATTAAAAAAAAACAACTGTCATTCAAATATAAAAGGACTACAAAGATTTTATACACTTATTATTTACCGAGGGAACCGATAAAATGTACAACTAGTTTACAGTTGTAAGCTAGGAGCACATAACTCCTAGTTTCACCAAGAGTTATTTGCATTGTTGTCAATTCTTTCTGACAAAGGGTCTTATAAAATATCTCAATGGCAGTCAACAGTTGCATACCCTATACAATCCTATAACCCAGATGACTATGCTAATAGAATACCCAGTAGTTGATTTCTGTATATGCCCATTTCAAAGTCTTTTGCAATTTTTCCCAATATTGAGAACTAACATCTGACACTCTGCCCCCTTCTGTTTTTTTTAAAAAAATTTTTAATGTTTTTATTTATTTCTAGGAGAGAGAGAGAGAGAGAGACAGCGTGAGCAGGGGAGGGTCAGAGAGAAAAGGAGTCACAGACTCCGAAACAGGCTCCAGGCTCTGAGCTGGCAGTCAGCACAGAGCCCGATGTGGGGCTCGAACCCACGAACCGCGAGATCATGACCCAAGCGAAAGTCGGACGCTTAACTGACTAAGCCACCCAGGTGCCCCTCTGCCCCCTTTTTTAAATGTCTATAACAGGGGCGCCTAGGTAGCTCAGTCGGTTAAGCGTCCAACTTCAGCTCAGGTCATGATCTCACAGTTCCTGGGTTTGATCGCCATGTCGGGCTCTGTGCTGACAGCCGGCTCGGAGCCTGGAGCCTGCTTCGGATTCTGTATCTTCCTTTCTCTCTGACCCACCCCTGCTCATGTTCTCTCTCTCTCTCTCTCTCTCAGAAATAAATAAAACATTAAAAAAAATAAAAAGTTTAAAAATAAATAAATATATGTCTATAACATTTAAAACAGTTATGGTTGATTTCCGTAATATATCAATCATGTTCCAAGGTCAGTGGCAGTAGCATCATTTGGAAGATTGTTAGAAACATAATTGCAGACTTTACCCAGTCCTCCTGAATCAAAAAACATATTTTAACAAGATTCCCAGGTGATTTATAAGCTTATCAACATCCTTGAAGAACTGCTCTATACCACATACATGAACTCTAGTATAAACTAACTGTCCTGTATTATTCATTATGTTGGTACTCTATCTTAATACATTCCTTTATTTACAAATTCTATAGGTTACACTTTTAAGCAAATAAAGGAATTAATTCAAAATTTCATTCAAATAATCAAAAAGTATTTTCTCAAAGTGAGGTAGCCACTGCCACATTTTTCTTACCAAGCATTCTTAATTGACTTTAAAATTTACAGAGAGATATGCAAATCAGAAAATCAGAGCTGAGCTCATTTTGTACTGGAAAAATATCAGAACTATGGGAAAGGAACTCTTTTTTATTTCTGCAAAAATTTAAAGAATATGTTATAAGGATTCCTGTGTGACTCAGTCAGTTGAGTGTCTGTCTTCAATTCAGGTCATGATCTCGTGGTTCATGAGTTCATTTCTCTCTGCCCATCCCAACTTGTGCATGCGTACTCTCTCTCTCTCTCTCTAAAATAAACATTTTAAAAAATTTAAAAATTTAAAAAATTTAAAAAAAGAATATGCTATAGCAAACTTTTACAGATAAATATAAAAACAAATATCGGATGTCAATGGAAGGCCAATCAGTAGTTAATTTGCTAATGAAATTTCTCAAAGAAGAGAAATAGTCCATTTTACTTAACCTATATGATGTTTTCAACAGTGCAGTGCTTCTGAAGATATCAAGCAAATAGTTCTGATATTCCAGTCTTGGCAAGTCTGAATTGAATCAATTCAACAAATTTAACTTAAAAACAGATTCACAATAACAAGTGCTGGTGAAGATATGGCGGAAAAAAAGAAACTGCTTGACTTATTGGTGCAAATGTAAATTAGTCCAACCACTGTAAAAAGTAGTATTGAGTTTCCTCAAAAAATAAAAAAGAAATACCTTACCAACCAGTAATTCACTCAAAAGTGAATCTTTAGAGATTATTATACAGCTGAGAGAAAATTCCATCAAGTCTCACTCCAGTTTTTACTTTATTTTTTTTAATAAATAATAAACAATACAAACCACTGGGGTCACTAATAAAGAGCTTTACAATTTTCAAAACTTTTGATACCTATGTCTGACCTGCATAGTTTTATATCTTACCCTTAGGGAAGCTTTTCTTGAACTCTTTTCTTTAAGATCAAGCTTCTGCTAGTTTTGGTTTGCTGTTGCCCAGTCTTCTCTCTTGCCCAGTCTTGTTTTGGAGTCTAATTTTGTGTTTGAGGGTTGGATTAACCCAACATCCTGTTTTATAATCTTCTGACTCACCAGGAGAAGAGAATGAGTTTTGAATCTCATGTCTGGAAATTTTACTGTACGGCTGTACATTTAAAATTTTAGCTTAACTTTCGATATATTTGATTTTTTAGTCTGCATTTTTAAGATAGTTATTTTTTTAGACTGGAATGAAAAGAAAATCTGATATGATGGTAATGATGATGATGATGTTATTTTTACCTATGGCGTTGCAGGCACAACTAAAAGATATAAGTCTAGTTGCAAAACCACTTAAGTAAATGTTGAGATTTTACTAACAAAATATTTACTTAAACTTTTTTTAGAAGTAAATAGTTTCCAATCTGAAACTATAAACTCCTTTCTTCATTTCTCTGCCAATCTTGTTTCTCCAATTGGGTTTCCTCATTCAGTAATTTGTGCCTATTTCTTTTTCTATTTAAACTTGTATATCCAAACCAAGATGGTATATTGGACACATGCCTTAGAGATATAAGACATTAACCACAGAAAAATAAAGCAAGTTTAACATTTATGTGATGTGTTTTCAATGATTTCATTCAACACAACAGCTCTCTTTCCCTCTCTCTCCCCCTTTTCCCCTTCTCCTCCCCCTTTCTTCCTCCTTTTTCCAAAGCATCCTGCCCATGAGGCAGGAACATTAAGACTCTCTTGGTCTGCTCCCATTATAATTTTAAATGTCAGAATTCTTAAGCCTGTAATTTTTCTATTATATCATACAGTGTCATTTCCTTCCCTGCAGGAAAGGAGGGGGCTACAGTATGAAGGATATAAACACATGAAATGTGATTTGATAATTTTATCTTTTAGATTTAACCTCAAAATCAATGCTTTTCTTAATAATGGGAGGAAAGGAATCAAATTCCTTATGAAGGGCATAAACACTTGAAAAATGAATTGGGAGAAGCAAGATGATCATGGAGTATAGCATTCTGTAAAAACATCATTAGCTTCAAAGGAAGTAAACATGGGAAATAAATTTACAGAAAAATAGTCATTCTGAAATATTTATTTAAATACAAAATCTAACTTATTAAAACAAAACAAATCTCTTTATTGCATCATAAAGGAAAGGGTTATTTATCTAAGGAATCCCATCTCCTGAGTACTATTATGATTTAAGCAAGGAAATAGAAGGTTTGATTTCTATACCTGAATCTCACCCTTTAACTCCGCTATCTAAACTGGAAATTAGATGTGTGTTGTTTCCATGGTCATCAGAACTAAACATTCCTTTTCCCTGGTAAAAATGCTGTTTTTTACAGAAAAGTAATTTGAAAGAAACTTCCAATCTGTTTTCAGAGAAATTAAGTTCCCATAAGAATGTGCTCACAAGTTTCACCTTTATCCTCTATAATCCATTCTATTTTTCTGCTTGTCTCCTGAGGATCCATCTATTAACTTCAAGAACTGCAGAAGAACTGTATTGAAAGTTTTATTCTCTTCAGTTAAACACTGTCACTGTTTAGTGCTTGTGCCATATTAATATTTGATTCAAGTGTTGCTAAATGATGAAGTCAACTAATTCAGGTGAAGCAAGTACATTGTAAGCACAAAAACACCAAAACAAATTGCTGTGTCTCACGCCAAAATGATATTCAATAATATTAACACTGATGCCTATAGCAGAACAAAGCGAATCTAAATACACTTGTTATTAGTCTTTCCTGTTTATCCACTTTTATAATTGGCTTTCAAACAGAATTACCTACATTTTCCACAACCCAAAATAAGATTTTGAAGTCTTTCTTATTGTGGTTCAGAAGATTCCTTGTTTTTACTCCTTGGACAGACATAAGAGTTTAGGCTTGCAAAATATAAGACTTAGCAGAATTTCAAAAGTGAATGTTTGTGCTGTTCACATGTTCATTTTTTGTCATCAGTTACCATCTACATCTAGAAAAAATAATTTAGGGGCACCTGCATGGCTCAGCTGGTTGAGTGTCCAACTCTTGATTTCAGCTCAGGTCATGATCCCAGGGTCATGGAATTGATCCCTGTGTCAGGCACTTTCTTAGGTTATTTCTTAAGTTTGTTCTCAGGTTTGTTCTCACTGCATATTGATGCCTATCCAGCATTAGTATTCTCCAGCCAATTAAAATTTTATTGGAAAAAGAGAAGCAGATGGAGAAGGAGAAGGAGAAAGAGAAGAAGAACGGTTGAATGGAGGAAGGGAGGACGTGAAAAAGGAGTCAAGCCAGGAAGAAAATTCTATTAAAAGGGCAAAATTTCACTCAAGTGGCTGCTCAAGAGCACAGGTGAGAGTTATCTATAGTTATCTCTCCTATTTTCTTACCATCTATCTTTCTTGCTTCTTTCCCAGTTTACCTACAGTATAGTAGTTTATTGTAATTTATAATTACCTACTTCAAAATTAATAAAAATCAAGTCCCAAATATAATTTTCTTGACTTTGTCTTTTCTTTTTAATTGTAAACCACCACATTTCATAGTGTTGACCATCCTCTTATTCTAGCAATTTTCCCTTCTTTTTTGTCACGTTGTTTTTTTTTTTTTTTTTTTGATTTTCTCTCATATTCCTGGGACTCTTCTCAATGGATCTCACTAATTTCTCTTTCTCTTTTTTTTTTTTTTTTTTTTGAGGTTTGGGTGGAAATTCCCAAGCTCTGCTCCTTGTTCTCATTTTCTTTCTCATAAATTTTAATTTTATTGTTATTCACTCCATTGAGGAGGGTTGAAAGCACATCCTATTCTATCAGATAGATTTGGTTTGAATTTCAAGCTTTTATAGAAATACTTGTGTAACTTTGAGGAAATTGACCTAACCAGTCTGAGGGGGCATTTTCTGCATCAGTAAAATGGAGCTAATTCTAGCTTTCTCATAATCAGTTGATAAAGTCCAATAAGCTTCTCTAAGTTAACACTGTTAATGGTACATCAAATTTAACATTCATAAAATCAAATCAATTGTTTAATAGTATCAATTTTTTCTCCCTTTTTGTTTCAGTTACCAAGATCCTACTAATGTTATAGGTTACACATTTCAGGCTTGTTTCTACTTCTCCAGCACCTATGTAATTAATTTTCATGCACTGTACTGCTTTTCTGTATTTGTGTTTTATGTACACTTATTTCTCCCTTCCCACTGTTTTTGCAAAGATACTTAAAACTCGAATTACACTGCATAAACTTTAAAAGATTTTCCCATGCTAAAGAACTTTATTCTTCAAAAACTGCCACTTGAATCCCCTGATTAGTCCCAATTTAATGACATATTTATTGTTATATGACTTTATATTATATAGGAGTAAGGAAAAAACCTGATGAAATATGTTTAAGCAAAATATGATAGTATCTGTGTGAAGTGTGAAGATGTTCTAAAGATGCTCTGAACATTTTTTTAAATTCACAATGTAACCAAAGATACATTAAGAAATTGTTAACATAAGATTGATTATAGAATATAACATCATTCTTAAAATTTTGCATATTAAATCATTTCACCCTTTACGACATTTTTAAATGTATTTTGCTCTGCCTTTGAAATCATTAACAGGAAAGTTGACCTTCTATATATATTAAATATATGAATATAATTTATTCAGATGTACAGATTTTTAACAATAGAAATATTATTTACAAATATTAAAATTTAGCATCCTATAGACATAGTATATATATTTTATATATATATATATCAGCTCGTATACATAAGCTGATGAGTTTTGTCAAAATGCTTTTATTTCTTTGGTGAAAGTATGTGACTAAAAGTCAACAATCAAATTTGTAATTTTCAGAATACTTCATTGACTGGGAGGTTTACAACTTTTCAGAAAATTAAAATGGGTAAAAATAGCATCCAACAAAAGTTCATTTATAGCTTATAAACAGAAAAATTAGAAAAATCTTATTTTCCTATAGGAAGAAGATATGATCTCACTTTTCTAGAGTTAATAATGACAACATAGGGGCGCCTGGATGGCTTAGTCGGTTAAGCGTCCGACTTTCGCTTAGGTCATGATCTCGCGGTTCATGGGTTCGAGCCCCGCGTCGGGCTGTGTGTTGACTGCCAGCTCAGAGCCTGGAGCCTGTTTCAGATTCTGTCTCTCCCTCTCTCTGACCCTCCCCTGCTCACGCTGTCTCTCTCTCTCTCCTAGAAATAAATTTAAAAAAAAAATAATGACAACATAAATAATATGGATAAAACAAATAAACCTCATAAGAACTTCTAATTAGCAAATGAAAAAGTTATCATTTATTTAACTTTTAAAGGATAACTTAGACTATGTTTATACTTTATAAACTAATTTTTTATTGGAGTGAATAAACTGCTATGTCTCAATTTGAGTAATAGTGTTTGTCTCCATTTCTTTTTTTTTTTTTTTAGTTCATTTATTTATTTTGAAAGAGAGAGAGGATGAGGAAGGGAAAGAGAGAGAGGGAGATCCCAAGCAGACTCCTCATTGTCAGCATAGAGCCCAATGTGGGACTCGAACTCATGATCCATGAGATTATGACCTTAGGCAAAACCTGGAGTTGGAGGCTTAACCCACTTAGCCACCCAGGCACCCCTGTCTCCATTTCAATGTAAGTTATTTCTCATTTTCTTTAGCAATTTTATAACATATATTTGTCAGTCTAATTAGTTTTGCTACATTAACAAGTTTTTATATTTATTTTTTTCAACACTAAAACATGTTTATAGTTACAGTGACCTACTCTCCTGAGACTTTGGCCAGTATCCATTATAATCACACTTCCGAGGAAATGTATAATGATAAGGTTGCATCACAGATAACTTAGTTCCCCATGAGTTTAAAAATGAGGATGAAGACCAGAAACTTCTATCATATTTAGTCATGTGGATTTCTGTTTTGGGATGTACAAAAATCATTTGTTTCTGAATTTGTACATTGAAAATGTCCAGTGAAAGAATTTACTATTTATTTAATTGCATTCCTTTGTTTTTTATTTGTTTGATTGTTATGAGGTAGAGCAAGCAGCAACTTGTAGAAGGAAGAAAGAACATGTAAAATCTCTGTACTATAACACACAGGGCACACAAAACACACCCGATCAAACAGACAGGGAATATGTCCCCCAAAAGATCATCACATATTCATTCCCTCACAAACTGAGATCCTGTTGTGACAGGATGAATCATTTAGGACTCCTACTTTTACAAAGTCTGTGATTTAATCATTGAGACAGATACGGGACAGAAAATGATACCGTGTTGTGGCAACTATAATGATAGTAATTTTTACAGGCAGATGAGTGCAGAGATAAGAACTTCCTAGGTGAGCCTGATGGGAAATGGGAAAAGGTCAAGAAAAGGTTTCTAGATAAGGGAAACTGTAATGTATTCTTTTTTAAAAAGTTCTAAAATTGTCAATAACAATATTAATAAAAATGGTAGTATAACCCAAGGGACATCATAAGAAAAACAATGAGGTAAAAGAGTCCATGAGTCTGCAGTGCATATGGAAAAATGTAAGCAGTTTAGTGCTAAGGCATACAGAGCATGAGTTAAGGAGTAAACATAGACTGAGAGGTAGGCAGAAATCACATCAGAGAAAGCTTTGCATGACCTATTAAAAAAATTCACTTCTGCTTAATCAGTACTCTGGTGCCACTGAAGAGTTTGAAGCAAGGTAATATAAATGTGAAAGTTGAAGTTTAGACAGACTATTCTGGTGATTCCATGGAAGACAGATTTGAAAAGTATCAAGGAAAAACCAGGATGCTCTGCTTTCTGAGTAAAAAACATAATAAGTGGTAGAGGTCATAAATGTGGGGCAGAAGATTAATATTTGAGGATTATGTCAGAAACATAAGCAGTGAGATTTGCCCAGCTAGTGCAGATGACGAGACCAGGAAGGACTTTTATTGGTAACTGGCTACAAGATAATGCTTAGAACAAAGATATAGTAACAGCTGGTAAGTAGTCAGGAAATGTGTACAGATGTTGTATCCATTTTGAGATGTCTCTAATATACACAGGTAAAGATTTTTAATAAGTAGTTGGATAATGAATTTGGAGTTCAGGAGATGGGTCTGTGCTAGAGAAGCAAATTAGAGATTCTTTAGCATATCCATAATAATTAAAAGGGAGAAATTAGGTCACTCAAAGAGAGGACTAAATGAATAAGAGGCTGGAAGAATCAAAGATGAATCCCAGGGTTTTATTAAGTAAGAGGGTAGAAAAAGAAGCAAGTACAGAAATAAGAGGGACATTCTCAGAAAGTTGAGAGATCTGATCACACAGAAATTAAGGAAATAGAGAATATTTTAAACTATACAATATTTCAAGGTGTCAAAAAAGGGCAGTCTGTGTTACTGAACAAATGGGGCTCGGGAGAAGTCTCCTGGGAGGAAAATTTCATGGAAAGTAAAGCTATACAAGCAGCTGGTGCCTCCTTCTTCATGACTCTGTTTATTGTTTCTATTTCAAATAGTAGAGAATCCACATGCTGGAGAGTACAGGTTAAATTTTGTTGTTGTTCAGTGTAAGGATTGGATAGAAAATGAAAGACAAATCTAGATTTGAAGTAATAGAACTGTGGAGTTAGAGAAATATACACTGAGAATGATCAAAGCATATGACGTTTGCATTAATATTTGACTACTGCTATAATATATTTCCACAAACAAAATGGTTTATAGCAACATAGCTTTGTTATCTTGCAGTTCTATGAATTAGAAGTCCCATATAGCTCTCACTGAGCTAAAATCAAAATGTTGGTAAAGCTGAGTTTCTTTTGGAAGCTTTTGGCGGAAATCTGTTCCATTGCCCTTTCCATCTTCTAGCAACTGCCCACATTCTTTTGTTGATGTCTCCCTCCTTCCAATTTCAAAGCCAGGATCATTTCATCTCTTTGGCCATTCCTTCTGTAATCATATCTCAGCCTGCCTCTCTCTTCCATTTTAGGGACCCTTGTGATTACATTGGATTTACCCAGTTAATCTAGGATGATTTCCTCCTTTCAAGGTCCTTAATTTAATGGAACCCATAGAGTCCCTTTTAACATTAATAATTACTGTTTCTAGTAATTAGAGCATAGGCATCTTTTGGGGCAGACATCATTCTTATTCTGCTTATCACACTCTTAAAACCATACAAGGTTCTAGTGTGTGTGTGTGTGTGTCTGTGTGTGTGTGTCTGTGTGTGTCTGTCTGTGTGCACATACATGATTCACATTATTTGTGGTACTTATATTCTAAGGAGTAGCTGAAAATGTTGAATTAGAGAATATAAAGCCATTGCTATTTGGAGAAATTGACATAGGTTCCTGTGAGCCACTGGTCATACATTCAGGTGGACTGATCAATAAATAACCTGGTTTTATATGTATTTGCTTAAAGACACCTTGTTTACTATATATTGTTGATTCATTAACATTGAACTGATGGCCAACAGCACTATAACTCATGTCTGAGCAAGGCTTATCTAACACAAATATTTTCTCTGTAAAGCACATCACAGCCTTCTTGCTCTTAGGAACAGGAAAAAACATTTTACCTCTACGCTTGGGTGTCGCTCTAAACAGTGATATCAAAAAGCATGAAAAGTGAGAAGTGTGGCAATAAATACACCATAAAAGGATACTTGTTTATAATATGAGAGCTGAAACAAAAGGGCAAAGCCATGCCTTTTTAGACCTCATCTGGCAAGGTGTATGCCAGGCAACTCAAATTTGTCATTCTTCTGTGCATATTCATATTCTCAAGGGACCACAAAAATGCCACAAGTATTGGTTTTCAGATTAAAAATACATTTTAGTGTGTTGACAAATTTGCAAATTTAGAATAATTGAATAATGACATTAATGATGATTGACTATATACCCACATACATATGTACACACACATATATATGAAATTCTTGGGGCACCTGGGTGGCTCAGCCAGTTAAGTGTCGGACTTGGGCTCAGGTCATGATCTCACGGTTTCTGAGTTTGAACCCCACATCAGGCTGACAGCTCAGAGCCTGGAGCCTGCTTTGGATTCTGTGTCTCCCTCTCTCTGCCCCTCCTCTGCTCATGTTCTGTCTGTTTCTCTCTCTCAAAAATAAATGTATAGGGGCGCCAGGGTGGTTTAGTCGGTTAAGCGTCCGACTTTCGCTTGGTTCATGATCTCGCGGTTCGTGGGTTCGAGCCCCGCGTCGGGCTCTGTGCTGACTGCCAGCTCAGAGCCTGGAGCCTGTCTCAGAGTCTGTGACTCCCTCTCTCTCTGACCCTCCCCTGCTCACGCTGTCTCTCTCTCTCCTAGAAATAAACAAAAACATTAAAAAATTTAAAAAAATAAATAAATGTACATTAAAATTTGTTTATATTAAATTCTTTACAAAAGATAAAGTGCAATGTAATTCATATATTAATTAGTTTAGAGAAATATATTAATATCTTTTTAAAAAAATTTTTAAGGTTTTTAAAATTTATTTCTGAGAGAGAGAGAGAGAGAGACAGCACGGGCTGGGAGGGTCAAAGAGAGAGGAAAACAGAATCTGAAACAGCCTCCAGGCTCTGACCTGTCAGCATAGAGCCCGACGCGGAGCTTGAACCCACAAACCGCGAGATCATGACCTGAGCTGAAGTCAGACGCTTAACCGACTGAGCCACCCAGGCGCCTCAGAAATATATTAACATCTTAAAATTTCCTTTGACTTAAATTATCAAGATTCGTGATGTGGATATTACTTTTCACTCTTCAAAATCTTTTCCTGAATCCTCTATTATCTCTTCCCAACAATATCATTTCTTCCTTGACACATTCACTAAAAAATAAAACCAAAAAGTAAAAAGTCAATCAAATGCGAAAGGTAACCTTAAAAATAGCCAAAGACTATTTGTCTATAGCCTGCAGTTCTAAAAGACCACATAAAATGACATGCATGGAAGACAGGGAGAGCAGGATTCCAATGCAGCAGCACAGAAAAGAGTTGAGCTGCTCCATTGTTTTAGAATTAGGTAAATTCATGAGAAAAAGGCTGGGAGCCAGGAAAGAAATACAGAAATAGATGCAATTGTTTTAAAAGGATGAAAACATATTTTATGCTTACATCAATTTACAAACAAGGAAAATTACAATGTGGTCCTCAGGAGGATGAAATGAGCCAAGCACTGAAAAAATACCACCCATGCATCTGAAGACCATATGGAAATATGGAAAAGAAAATTCTTTCTGTGCCTTTCTAAAGTAAAAGTAGGTAACAACCAACCAAATTAAGTCCTATTGAAATTACAAATGTAGCTCCCTAGTTTTCCTTTTCTAATGGAGCCATTGTGTTCTGGCATGAGCTGTGAGAGAAAGGCCCAGGAGGATACATGTATGTTTTGTGTTTGTGTGCAAGGGTCTGTGTTTCTGTGTGAGTCTACATCTGTGTCTATGTAGACGCATAACTTAGCAATTAGTGACAATTTAAAACTGTCTCAAGTTCTCGTCATCTGAAAGCCAAAAACAAGTGACTGAAAATGCTGCAGCTCTCTCCTGAGTTGCAAACTCATCACTCACATGTGAAAAACAGAGCTCTTGACTATATACCAGTAAAGACCCAAACTTGCCCCCATATCCTAGGGTTACCTTGCATGTGAAAATCATATGCATCAAATTGTGCAAGCCAAAAAAGTAAGAATCATCTTTTATTTCTCTCTTTACTTTACCACCCACATCTAAACCACCATCAGATCTCAATTCTAATTTTTTTTTTGCATTTTTTAACTTTTATTCATTTTTTGAGAGACAAAGACAGAGTGTGAGTGAGGGAGGGGCAGAGAGAGAAGAGGACACAGAATCCAAAACAGGCTCCAGGCTCTGAGCTGTCAGCACAGAGCCTCACGCAGGGCTTGAACTCAACAACCGGGAGATCATGACCTGAGGAGAAGTCAGGAGCTTAACCGACTGAGCCACCCAGGCGCCCCTCAATTCTAACTTTAAGCGTACCTTAACCTACCCATTTCTCCCCATCTTTACTTCTACTACCTTATTTCCAACTCTTTTTTCCTTCTGGGCTATTTCAAGCCCCCTCAATTGGTTTCCCAGGTTTTATTTTACTTTACAATCCGATAATTTTTTTTTCTAATGTGATTCATGTTACGTTACTGGTTGTTTGATACCCTATGGTTACTTTCCATTTATAATCTAAATTACTAAGTAGTTGACAAGCTTTTAGATAATCTGTCCTCTGTTGATTTGCAACATATGATACCAACTCCTCTAAGCTTACCTCTTCTATTACAGTCTTTTTGGCCTTATTTTAACTTCCCAAACACCAAACTCAACCCGATCCTGTGACCTCTGCCCTAGTCTCATTGTAAAGTCTGACAACCTCAGACTCCTTCACTTTCTATATATTTTACATTTTCCTAACACTTAGGCTATTTTAAGTGACCTATATTACCTACTTAAATATTCCTTTTTTTTTCCATGTTCAATAGAGTATAAACTTCAAAGAATGGGGAATTCTTTGTCCTTTCCTATACTCTTGGGTGTAACCTAGTCCCTGGCATCTAGGAAGGTTTAACTGAATATGTGTTGAACTTATATAAAACTACTATTACAAGGCCTAACAAAATGGGGGTGCCTGGGTGGCTCAGTCAATTAAGTGTCCGACTTCAGTTATGATCTCAGTTTGTGTGTTTGAGCCCTATGTTGGACTCTGTGCTGACAGCTCAGAGCCTGTACCCTGTTTTGGATTCTATGTCTCCCTCCTTCACTGGCCCTCCCCCGCTCTCACTCTGTTTCTCTCTCTCAAAAATAAAACAATTAAAATTAAAAAATTAATTAAATTTTAATTAAATTAATAAAATTTAATTAAAATTAAAAACATGATAAATGTCATATTTAATATTAGTTGCAAAGAATTAAAGAACAGTACAAAAATTAGTTATTAATGCCAAGTGATGGTGTATGCTGTGTATAGTATCATCCATTCATTTATTCATTCATTCAATTACTTATTTAAATAGTCATTGTTTTTCAGTTTTAGATGAATTGCAAATAATATTTATCATAGATACCTCTTTTCAATAAATGATATCAATTCACCTAATTTTTATTTAAATCCACTAATTTTTCTGGACAAGGACATTTCAAAATTGCTCTTAATGTGAATGAGTTGCAGAAGGTATATTTATTACTCAAGGCTTGGGAAAGAAATTCAGACCAAATTTGAACACATGCAAGTATTTTCAATTTTTTTTTTAAAAATTCAAAGTATGGGGCACCTGGGTGGCTCAGTCGGTTAAACATCCGTCTTCGGCTCAGGTCATGATCTCACGGTTCATGTGTTTGAGCCCTGCATTGGGCTCTGTGCTGACGGCTAGCTCAGAGCCTAGAGACTGCTTCAGATTCTGTATCTCCCTTTCTCTCTGACCCTCCCCTGTTCATGTTGTCTCTCTCTCTCTCTCTCTCTCAGAAATAAAAAATAAAACATAAAAATTTTTTTTAAGTTCAAAGTAATCTTAAATGCACTCCTTTTATACTTCTGAGATATTATTCATTTAAGTCCATAGATGGATTACAAATGGCAAAGAATACAAAAAGAATATGTTATAGGAGAAGAAAATACTTTCCTTAGAGCATATGTAAGGGGAAGGGATGAAAATAAATAGGGGCTTAAACCAGTAAAAAGAATATTTTAACATTTCAGATAACTGAAAACTATGGAAATAGCCTGATGATGAGAAGACACAGCCCTGGGAATATTTAGAGGATAAAGAGAAGATAGAAAGTGACCTATTGATTGGGATTGGAGATATCCTGGCTTCCAAGACAGCAGGTATTGCCAAGGTCAAGAGTAAATACTGAAGTTCAAAAGGTGAGAATGGCTTGCAAACACATGATCATAAATGAGAAAATATAACTGGATTTCATCATAAACATTCTCAAGCTACCAATTCTGAGAGTATTTTGGCAAATCATATATCTGATAATTGACTTATATTTTACCCACAATATGAAAAGATACCTCAAAATAATTATGTTCAGTGAAAGAATCCAGACCAGGTGTGTGTGTGTGTGTGTGTGTGTGTGTGAGAGAGAGAGAGAGAGAGCATATCATGTAATTCCAATAGATGTAAAATTCTAGAAAATTCAAGTTAATAATATAGTGACAGAAAACAAGTCAGTGGTTGCTTGTGTAGGGAGGAAATAGATTATACAGATTGTCATAAAGTAACTTTTGCAAAGAAACTTTTAGAAGTAAGAATATGTTTATTATATTGATTGTGGTGCTGTCTTCGCATGTGTATGCAAGTGTAAAAACTCACCAAATCATATATATTAACTTTAAATATGTGTTGTATATGACACATCAATTTCAACTCAATAAAGCTGTTAAAACCAAAACATGGTAAAAAATTAAAACAAAATAAAGTCTCGGTGGACCCTTTCTAGTCCATGTGTGCCAAAGCGCTGTCACCTGTTATTTATTTCCAAGACATATTTCATATTATTTTTCTCTAGAGAACATAGATGCAATTTTCAGACAAAACTAATTTTCTTCTGGATGACTGTGCCATAGATTAAAATAGAAGGTCTCTGTCAAAGGCTTGTCTTGCTCCCAAAAAGTCTGTAATCAAATTTACCACTGATAAAACCATCTTACCTATTGGCAGATCAAACCCATCTAAGGTATGAGTATTATGTGTCCTAAGCAATATTATGTGTCCTAAGTCAATAAAGTTCCACCAAACATTTATAGGGAAACAGCAACATGAGTAAAATGAATAAAGAAAACAAACAAAAAGAACCAAAAGAATACCAAGCTAATTATAGTACTAGGACATACTAGAATATACACATTATATAACTAAAGCAACACAACATAAAAAAGAATCTCTATAATTAATATACTCAGAGATATCTGTGAAAACAGTTTAGTTATTAAAGAAAAAAACTACAGAAATGGAATAATCAAAGATTAAGACTGAACTCTCAAATGTTAAAGCACCATATTAAAATACTTTTGAAATATAATAACACAAAGATTAAATACAGTGAAAATCAATAAACCTCGATAATTGAGGAACAAAATGATTTTTTAAAAAGAAAATTATTAGGGAAAAGACTGGTAAAAATAAATGGAGAGGTTTAGGATTTGTATAATATAAGTCCAAGAGGAAAGGAAAAGAGTGAAACAGAAAATAGTAAAAAAAATAATGGTCTGTAATTTTTTAGAAGGGGAAAAAATTGAGTCTGCTTAAAAGGGTTCAGTGACAAGAATTGAAAAATAACTTACATATAATGGCTTTAATACTTCTACAGATGGAAAAAATGTAAAAGAATAAGAATCAGACTGACATTGAACCAGATTAGATATCAGCAGTAATAAATGCAAGAGACAACTGACTACTTCCCTGTACATTCTGAAGAAAATGATTTAGAACAAAGATTGCATTATATGTTACTATGTGCATGCAGAGTAAAAACTGTTCAGAATGTTTAACTCCTATAGACTTCTTTTAAGAATTTCCATAGGGTACACCTCAAGAAAATGGGGGAGGAAGAGAAGGTAAGGGGAAAAGGATTCCCTAAATCCAGAAAAGTAACCTACAAATGGAAACACAGCCATGGTGGATGGGCCTGGGAAAAGGATTTTTTTAGGAAGGAAAGAGATTTGATGGGGGAAAAATATCTATAGATAGACATAGATATACAGATATAGATAGATATAGATAAATAGATATAGATAGATGTTTTTACCATCAGTATTATATGAGATATATATATATATATCTTATAATATGGATATGAAGGGAAGTGTGGGAAAAGGAAAATGCAAGATATAACATAACAAATGGCATTGGAAAATGTAGGGAATAAAAAAGCAATAAAGGTGCAATCAAGCTATAAAATGAATGAAAATATGTCAATATTTAAAGTGAGTGAATGGCTGCAATAGAAGTAATTAAACATTGGTGCTCAGTATAAGCAAGAGATCCTACATTAGACTTACAGAAAAGGAAATTAATGGTACACAAAACCTAGATCAATATTAAAAAATATCAATATAGCAATGATAACCTGAGGACAGTTTATTGTTTTTTAACTTTTAAATTAAACATATAGACAAAATGCAGAACATTTCTTCAAGATTACAGAATAAAGCTGTTAATAACATTCTAGCTAAATTTCAGTAACTATAAATCAAAGGTAGAGCTGAAAGAAGGTGGGAATGGAATGGGGAAAATGAAAAAATACAGGGAAGATAGTATCTTCATTTTACATATCAGAGAAAAAGGAAATGGGAAACTAAATTGAGTTTTAAGTATATTACGTAAAGCTAGAAAAGCAGTCAATGAAAAACCTAAAAACAATATAAATATCAGATGTTGATGAAAGAACAGGTGGCAAAGAGGATGGTGCAATTGATCTAGAGCCATACGTTTTATATTGGGTGATCAAAAATAGTCTACAATTGTTAATCCAAGAATAGAATCATAAGGATGTCTAGAGGAATAAAGCCAAATTAAAAAAAAAAACCTGTAGAAACAAAAACATTAAAAATGTTATATCTAGGAGAGGGACCAAAGACAGAGAAGAAGGAAACAAGAGACAATTGGTATTCAATATGAGGGATTCTATGATTTTGATACTGAGTACATCCATTACTCTTAAATGTAACAATGGTTTAAAAATAAATTCATATTTTCTATTTTCAAAATTAATTTATTTTTTATTTAAATTCAAGTTAGTTAACATACAGTGTAGTCTTGGCTTCAGGAGTAGAAATCAGTGATTTATCTCTTACAGATGACACCCAGGGCTCTTCACAAAAAGTGCCCTTCTATTTTTAAATTTCAACCAATAGTGGGTGACTATTGTCATATTTACATCGTAACTGGCCACAATGTTTTACACAATTCTGCTTGATTATTTTTTCCTGTCCAGTCACTAGTGACAGCCTGTAGTATTAGCAAATTTCCGGAGTTAGTTGCCAAGACTCCACAGAAGACAGCAAATCACACACGCCCCTCCCTGCTACTTTCCTTCGTTCCACTCCCTCTAACCCCTCTCATGGATATGAACTTCTTTCTTTTTCCAGAGTTTCCTCCAGAACTCACAGGGTTCACTGCTGATTAATATTCGAATCCTCAACTCTTAAAGATTAATCCAGTAGCAGAAACAATAATGGTAACAAAAATTCCTGCTGTCTTAAATAAAGAAAGTCATGGTAATATTTTATCTATTTATATGTTCTGGGTTTTATGTTTTCCCAAACAGATTCCAAAGCTATGTTTTACATTTTTCAGTAGTTTACAGAACTTAGGGTTTTTAACAGCAAAATAGATGTAGTAAAGATCACGTGGAAAAAAAGTAATTTAAAATAATATTTTTAAATCTTTCCCAATGTGGAAAACCTCAGAAAATGAATGTATTGAAATGGCAGGTTCTAACGTATTTGTGTTTTCCTGTTATTACTAGGATCTTGTGTCTTCTGGGAATTTAAAAGTCAGAAGTTCAAGAAAGACCACAACCCAGAAAAATAACCACAGATTCTTGTTGAAATCCAAACCCCAAACATTCGAATTCAATTTCCATCTATCAGCCTCATTGCAGCTACCTGACCTCATCTTTCTTTTTTTTTTAATTTCATTTTATTCAGTAAGCATGTATTTATATCCTAGTTTAACTTCTCTGTTCCCAAATCTTTTAACAGCGTGGTTTGTTCTCGAGTAAACATAGAGTGAATTATTTTCCATTAGTTAAACTCACAGGAATATCCTAAATGCTTTCATTGCCAGTCAGAGAGAGCTCAGACATGCTACATTCATTAAAGAGACTTAAATTAGCTCCTTAGGCAATTTTCAAACCCAAAAGAACAGAATTCTTAAATTCTAGACCCTCCACTCTCCTTAGGAGACTCCTGACCTACCACAGAAGTCACAAAAAGCTTCAGGAGGTAATCTTAAAAGAAAAAATATAATATTTAGTGTTGTTACAAACCATTGTTAAAGATGTGTTTATAATTTCCATTGAGTAGTTTGTAAATACATATATATAACAAATGATTTGTTATGTTGTTTTGTTAATACACACATCTTTTAGACCAAACTCAAATGCCTTCAAGAGCCAGACAAGAAAAATAACAATCTGTAAAGTAACAATTTATATACTATGCTTCATCATATCTAAGGCTTCCTGGCTTTAAGACAAACATTATTTATATTACATTAAGGAAAACACATGCAGCCGATTAAACTATGATAAAATACTAATTGTTTAGAGTATATCCTTTACAATAATTTTTTAAATGATTAAGCCAAATTTAAATGTATTTCTATGAAATACTTTGTTCATTTATAAAAATATCAATAAATAATAGTAGATACAGATTCTTACAATGTCTTCCCATTTAGGATCTCTCAATCTTTTCTCAGCTTGGAGTCACCCAGGTCCATAGTTTTTTGCACAGTATCATCATCTGTATGCTAAGAATATTGGTAATGGAGTTTATCTTAAAAAGGTGCTCTATACAAGTTTCTTGAGATTTTTATCCAAGCCACTGATTCCTATTCTGCAAATCTTGATGTCATCACATCTTTGATCTTTTTAGAAATTTTAAGCAGGATTTCAAACAACAACCAAACTTCCATTAATCCCTCAAGTACTCTTAAACTGTTTTGTTGACTGAAACATCAAGGATTTGAGAGATCCTATTAGGCTACTTACTACACAGTCTGTGTAGTAGCCATTTGAATAATGCTGCTCAAGAACATTTGAATAATGGCATCAGTCTTAAGACCCACCCAATTCTGGAGGCGACTAAGTGTTGAATTCTTGATCTCAGCTCAGGTCATGATCTCAACTTTTATGGGTTTGAGCCCCATGTCAGCTCTCACTGACAGGATGGAATCTGCTTGGGATTCTCTCTTTCCCTCTCTCTCTGCCTCCCATCCCAAAATAAATAAATACTTTTTTTTAAAAAAAAAGACCCACCTCATTTTAGGGGCTCCTGGGTGGCTCAGTAAGTTGAGCATCCAACTTCAGCTCAGGTTATGATCTCACAGTTTGTGGGTTCGAGCCCCGCATTAGGCTCTGCTGACAGTTCAGAACCTGGAGCCTACTTCGGATTCTGTGTCTCCCTCCCTCTCTGCCCCTCCCCTGCTCTCTCTCTCTCTCTCTCTCTCTGTCTGTCTCTCCAAACTAAATAAACGTTAAAAAATTAAAAAAAAAAAAAGAAACCTCATAATGTGACAAAATGTTCATACTGAAAACAAAGGAATGTGTTAAATAAACAGTTGGGTTTGTTGAAAACTATGTAACATATGCAGAATTAAAAAACATATACATTCAAGGGTTCTATTTTTTTAAAGATCAAGATGGTCCAATAAAGTAAATGTGAGATCCAAATTCAAATAATTAGGCTTCAAGTTCACAATCACTTCCTTAGCCTGAAAATATTAAGCAAATTAAAAAGTATACTATTTTGCATGGATTATCTGCTTCTTCACAACTCTACACCTATTTAGGTTATTGATCTAGATCATTTTTCCATTTGTCTCCAATTTTAAAACTCGTTTTTTAAAAAAATCATTTATTTATTTTGAGAGAGAGAGAGAGAGCAAGCGGTGAAGGAGCAGAGAGAGAGGAAAAGAGAAAATCCCAAACAGGCTCCGTGCTGTCAACACAGAGCCCAACTAGGGTTTGATCCCACTAACTATGAGATCATGACCCTGATCCAAGATCAAAAGCCAGATACTTAACCACCTGAGCCATCCAGGAGCCCTTTAAAATTCTTTTCAAGTTACAAAACAAAACCACAAATCTACATGGTTTTAATTAGTGAATAATTCAAGTTTAAAAAACTAACAACAAAAATAATTAGTTCACTCATATTCTTAAATGAGTTTGTTCATCCCTTTGTTTTAACTTCTAAAGTATATTTAGTGGATTTATCTAAAGTATAACAGGTTAATTATCTAGGGCTTTAAATAAATTATTTCAAAAAGTAGTATCTTTTTTTTTAATTTTTTTTGATGTTTTTTTATTTATTTATAGAAGAGAGAGAGAAAGAGACAGCGTGAGCAGGGGAGGGTCAGAGAGAGAGGGAGTCAACAGACTGAAACAGGCTCCAGGCTCCGAGCTGTCAGTCAGCACAGAGCCCGATGCAGGGCTCGAACTCACGAACCAAGAGATCATGACCTGAGCGAAAGTCGGATGCTTAACCGACGAAGCCACCCGGGCGCCCCTCAGAAAGTAGTATCTTAAAACAATGAAATAATTTCTCAGTCTCAATGGATCAGGGATCACTTACAGTTTAGCTGGATGCCTTTGGTTCAAGGTTTCTCATTAAGTTGTATCAAAATATCAGTTACACATATGGGCTCATCTGAAGAAAGGCTCAGTTTGTGTGGTCATTGGCATGACTTGCCACATAAGCTATCTCTCTGGAGGCTTGCCTCAGGACATGGAAACTGGTACTTTCATATCAAGTGATCCAAAAGAGAGTAAAAGATGATACCCAAGCCAGAAGCCACAGTCATTTTATAACACAATTTGAGAGTTGACATCAATAATTTCTGCCATGTTCTATTTGTGAATACCAGGTGCAGGTCATTGGAGCCATCTCAGAGGCCACCTACCACATACAGCCATACATGATGCTTGAGGAAAAGTTGGACAACTAAATTGCATCATCCATCCTTTTCTTATCTATTTACTCCATAAATGTTTACTGAGTTGCTACTAAGAACCAGCCATTATGCTTGCTCCTGAGGTTGCAATGCTTAAACAAAAAAGAATGATAGGGATGACTGGGTGGCCCAGTCGTTTAAGCATCTGACTCTTGATTTCGAGTCAGGTCATGATCTCACAGTCTGTGGGCTCAAGCCCCATGTCTGTGCTGTCAGCACATAGCCTTCTTGGGATTCTCTCTCCCCTCCCCCCACTTCTCTGTCTGCCCTGCTCACCCTTCTTCTCCCTCACCCTCTCTCCCCCAAAATAAATAAGTATGTTTTAAAAAGAATGGTAATTGGAAGCCAATAAAGGCATAAAGCATAGAATATTTTGAAAGATGATTATATATTAGTAGGCTGGAGGAGTACAGGTTTAGGAAATAATAGCAAAGTCATAGATGAATGAAATGGCATGGCTAATGTTGGTAAGTGTAGATCATAACTGGCACTACCTGGGAAAGAGAGTGAAATGGATAATCATTAGACATAATTTTGAAAAGTAGAAAGAATCCATAAAAGATCTTGTGTACTAGTTTAAAAGATTTGTCTATTACCATTTAATATGTAGGAAAGCACTGTAGCAGTTAGTAACACAATTATGGTAATGTTCTAGAAAGACTATAGTCACAATGTCAAAGATTAATTTTAGGAATGCTATAGCCTGGAAAATTATTTATACAATGTTCCTAGTCAAATCAGGATATGATTAAATTAACACTAGAGGCAGAGTCTGGGGACAGATTCAAAAAAATATTTAGGAGCTATAATTAATGAGATATGTTCTTCAGCTGAATATGGTAGGGAGATGGAGGACAGGGTCAATACTGAAATAAATTCAGCTACTATTGGGGTTGATAAAAATTGGAATCATTTAGAATTGTTAGAAATGCAATGTAAGAAACATGTTTTGTGACAATTTAAATAATGTAATCCTGACATGTTGAATTTGTGGCAGCCATGGCAATAAAGTATAGTTTCTGAAAGCACAGGCTTTAAGGAAGGAAATACATGCATTACAGTACTATTGGAGTCTACAATATAAACGTGACAGGTTTTTAACTTCTTAAAGTAGACACACAAATCTCTCTACAGGCTTGGGGAAAAAAAAGGACTTTGACACATAAATCTCATAAAAGTAAAATTTTATTTCAATAGCTGGAAAGATATATTATTAGCAGAGGGATGCAAAGTGTACTTGGCCAGGGTATTCAGTGAGAGGATTACCCAGAGTATCCCCATACTCTCTCAGGAGATCCTCAGGTGGGTGGCATTGGTATTCTGCAGCCACACCCTGAGTGGAATATTACAGAATTTCTTCTGCCCCATTTATATCACAAGTGCAGCTACCTTTAGAAGCCTCACCTCCACAATCCAGGCTGGGGTAAAATATTTGCCTCATCAGGGTCAATTTGCTACATTGTTCTCATGTTCTATGATGATGACTAAGTATCATGCATGTATGGGTACAATTCAACCTATAAGATTATAATCTGTGTGTGGATATGAGGTTATAAGAACTAGAACAAACATACCCCGACAGGGCTGTCCAAAGCCTGCTGCATTCCAGCTGCTGGTTGTGGATTTCAGTGGTGCTCTCTTTTTCTCCGTCCAAACTTAAGCGACAACATGGTGTAAAAACAACATGGTGCAGGTAGTAATTCCTTCTACCTTGTTATGAAACGTGTTATTGCTAACAATAAATATTGCAAGGTACATTGTCCTATATTGTAAGTGAACAGTGTACTGCTCTCATTCTCAGACATCAACTGGAACTATTTTAGAGCCAACTTCAATTCCAGTTGCCTTGTTTTAAGAGACAGACACTAAAAAACCCTTGCAGAGTTTCTTATTTTTCTGAAATCCCTGACTGATTTATGCACACAGAACATATTTCACAGAGTGCGTAAAGCCTTTAAACTTCAAACAGGAAGTTGAGGAGCAAGTGATTTAGTATAGAATTTCATAAATTCTGCCAACTAACTTCCTGTTGAAAAGCCATTTGGTTTCTCGTAATGATGTTACCAATAATTTCTGTGGTGGTGAAAATATTAGAAATCATACTTTTTAATCTCCTTTCTCTTATTTTTGGAGAGTTTATGATGATATTTTGGGGAGACAATACCCTAGACTATGGAAAGCTCAGCTGGTTCAGTATTTCTCTGAACTACTGAGATAAATTGCTGTGGAAGGGGGCAAGGGATAGCAGGTGCCACTGCTGTCATCCCTTCCCCAATAAAAAAGAATATATTTTTAAATGTTTTATTTATTTCTAGGAGAGAGAGAGACAGCATGAGCAGGGGAGGGTCAGAGAGAGAGAGGGAGTCACAGACTCTGAAACAGGCTCCAGGCTCTGAGCTGGCAGTCAGCACAGAGCCCGGCAAGAAGACTCGAACCCATGAACCGCGAGATCATGACCTAAGCAAAAGTCGGATGCTTAACTGACTAAGCCACCCTGGCACCCCTAAAAAAGAATATTTTATATAAACCTATGGGTCAGCCAGTCAGTAATATAACTTTAGTAGGGGAAAATACTGTTATTTAAATGTTATTGTAGTATTAGTATGGATTGTGGCTATCTGTAAATTGTGACAACCTCCAATCAATTTCCCCCATTGTGGTGGCTTCTGGAATGAGGATATTCTGCTTGCAATCTGGGGAACTTTTGCACAATTAACACCATGCTTACTCCTGCATCCCCATAGCCATCATTACAGAAAAATTAAATATACATACTTCCTTTCCTAGGTTCTTTTAAATTGGTTGGTTATGATGACTCTTTTAGCTAGGCATAGACTTAGAATTAGCTTGGGCATTATTCCACATTTCAGTGCTGGTTAGGTAAGTGAGAAGTCTAAGGCTTACCACTATTTTTTTTCCTGTTCCCTCATTACTGTGGCTACAAATTATTTTCTCAGTTACTAGTATCATTTTAGTTATGAATAATCTTACTTATTACTTATTTATAAATTATTGTACTCATGGTTGTTCAGTGTGATTAATGAGGATGGTAATAGTTATGGTTGCTATAGTCATTGTCTCTCCATAACCGGAGAAGTAATTTGGTGCCATCAGATTAAGGGATATTGTTTACCTTGAGTGATGGTAAAAATAGTAAAGATCTTGTTAGTCTGTTCACCAAATCTGTGCTTCCTTGCCCCATGTGGAAGTTTCTGATGCTATTGTTATGGAGTTTCCTTGCTGGCCCAACAAGTAGCACCAAGGGTTTTCCAGTCCACAGGATACCATCCAGCCTCCCTAACTATATGACGTGTGAGCCCGGGCACAATTTCAGACATCTGTGTAAGTACTCTATTTTGGAATTCTAAAAGGTAGGTGGAAAACTTCTCCTTGGATGGGTAATTGTATTTTGCATGTTGAGAGATTTGTGCTATTTCTACTCAAAGCCTCTGGCTTCACAATATAGATCCATAAATGAATCAGTTCTTGATGAACCATTCTGCCAAGTTCATTACAATTTCAAAAGCCTTTGTATATAATCGTCCAAGGTACATGATTATGGTAAACCTTGTTGAACATCATCCAGGCTGTATTCAGTCCTGCTTACATTGAGTGGGTGGACCATGTCAGCTTCAATGGTGCTAAATCATCTGTCCTCCAATTTCTAAACAAATGATACCAACTATCTGAGACAGTAAACCTAAGCTAAACATGTATGAAAGATACATTCAACTTGGAAATCCAGGATATAAGAGCTTTTGAATAGGAGGTCCAGACACTTACAGGCTCTCTCACTATGGCAAATTCTTTCTATCTTTCCAGATAGTGTACAAACCCAGTAAGGCAGTTAGTCATATTTCTGGATAAACCACTTTTATTTGAGGTTTGATGATTGATAGATCTTGTTAGATTGATTCTGTTAGGTCAACTATCCTACAATGTCAATCCTGATGTGTGTATTTCTGGATTCTAGATGACAGTATGTTCCATCATATGTATTTCAGTGGCCTCTGGGATACAATAGCGGTAAGCAGTTTGGGATCTTTTCCTCAAATATTCTATAACATCGGTGAGTATAAGGGAATATGGATTAGAACAAGAGGCCAATTAAAGTCTACACAAGCTGTATTCAATTTGGATGAGACTAACTAAGACAATAATATTATAAATTCTTAAGCATTATATAGCCCAGGCATCTTTAATTCATTCTAGGATCTGAGCTTGCTGTTCTTTTATTGCATTTAAAATAACTTTAAAAGGTACATCAGAAAGTCCCCAATATGAATAATGTGGGCTCAGCTATGGACCTAAGAGATGTTGATCCTCTTACTTCATGCTGGGTGAGATGATTTCAACAACTTTTAGTGAACTTTATTAATAAATTTTACCATTATGGGGATCCCCTGAATTTTCTCAATATTGATTTTTCCAACTCAAAGCTGCCAGGATGGGTCTTCACCCTGCTAAAGATACAGTATGGTGGCTGGGGGCACCTGGATAGCTCAGTCAGTTAAACGTCCAACTTCAGCTCAGGTCATGATCTCATGGCTCATGAGTTCAAACCCTGAATCAGGCTCTGTGCTGACAGCTCAGAGCCTGGAGCCTGCTTCGGATTCTGGGTCCCCATCTCTCTCTGCCCTTCTCCTGTTCATACTTTGTCTCTGTCTCTCAAAAATAAATAAACATTAAAAATAATTTTTTTTAGGGGCTCCTGGGTGGCTTAGTCGGTTAAGCGTCCGACTTTCGCTTAGGTCATGATCTCGCGGTTCGTGGGTTCGAGCCCCGCGTCGGGCTCTGTGCTGACGGCCAGCTCAGAGCCTGGAGCCTGTTTCAGTCTGTGACTCCCTCTCTCTCTGACCCTCCCCCTGCTCACGCTGTCTTTCTCTCTCTCCTAGAAATAAATTTAAAAAAATCTTTAAAAAAAAATAAAAAATAAAAATAATTTTTTTTTAAAAGATACAATCTGGTGGAATTCAACTTTACTTCTTCAAATAAGTATTTTTTTTATTTTTTAAATGTTTATTTATTTAGAGAGAGAGAGAGAAAGACAGAGCATGAGGAGGGGAAGGGCAGAGAGAGAGAGGGAGACACAGACTCCGAAGCAAGCTCCAGGCTCCGAGGTGTCAGCAGAGAGCCCCATGCAAGGCTTGAATTTATAGACCATGAGATCATGACCTAAGTCGAAGTCAGACACTTAACAGACTGAGACACCAAGGCACCCCTCATCAAATCAGTTTTGACAAACTCTTCCTTAGGTTTGCAAATACGTCCTTAGTTGCCATACATCATTCTAGGGACACATATGATGAAACAGAGGTTTCTCAAGATATAACACCTTGTGGTCTTTATTACCTATCTCTTCTTTGTTCATTATTAGCCATGTTGTAACTTAGGGACAGTGTCCTGGAGTACCTACGAACATAGACTCTAAAGTCAGGCTGCCTGGTATCAGTCCTGGCTCTACTGTTTTCCAGATATATAGGATTCTCAAAAATACAGATCAAAATAGTACCCACCTTAAACACTGGGTTGTAGTAAGGGTTATAAGTTAACAAATGCAACATACATTTTATAATAGTGTCTGATACAAAGTAAGTACCCCTATAGTGTGAACCATTAATTAAAATTAACTGGGAAGACACAGTTACCAGCCATCTCCTGTGTGAGGAAATGCCTTCTGCCATCTTTAGGTGGTGAAAATGGACCCGAGAACATTCAGTAATTTCATAGGTAGATAGGACTAGAAAAGTAAGGATTTCTTCTTCACAGGACACCCTTCACCAGATTCTCATCCATCCAGCTTTATTCTTTCTCAGTGGCATACGTTTAACTAACAAAAGAAACTTGTGCATGTTTGGAGTATGCCTGTGGGCTCAACCTGTCTACACTTGAGTAGTAATTAAATCAATCAAAGTCTTCCTCTACTATGATTCCAAGTGCTTTCAGAATGTGCAAGTGCCTGAAGTAACTTCTCCCCTTCTGCTTTCAATTAAGTTATCTCTGCCCCCACCTGTCCAGTGAATTGAGAGAAAAAGTAGCATATGTCTTTCAAGAAGCCTTGTCCATTCCTATGTCTTGTGCTTCTTGACTGGTGCAGTATATTTATTGGATCTTCCTTCCTGTCAGACTGCAGGGGATCTTTTACAGGACCCTGTACTAATCCATAAGCAGGTACAATATTGCTGGCCATCCCTGTAGAGGAGACTATTCCCTCATTAGCATTTTAAGACTTAAACCAGGTCATTTTTACTAAAGCATATACTATGTATACAATAAAGTAGACTGCTGGTGGAAACTGAGCACTCTTAAGTTGGAAAAATTTTGCAGTAAACTTAAAGGATGCACTGTCAGGGCAGGGCAGACCAGGCTGAGAGAGGTCAGGCAGCATGTTCCAGTTCTTTTATGCTCGATGCGGTGGTGTTGGATGCTGATGGTTTGGGGTGTTCCCTTTAGTCCAGGGAAGATCCTGCCAGGCTGCAAGAGCTCCGAGCATATCCTTGAAAACTCCCAAACCTATTACTGTAAGATTCCAACATAATAACTCTATATCAGTGTGAAAATTACCTTTATAGCAAGCCACTTCACCTAGATTTAGTATCTGTGGTCTGGTTACAATTTTTATTGCCACTAGAATCATCACGTCATACTGCCTACAGGAAATGCACAGTGTCTAGGAAGCACATGTTTACTCATATAACAGCTACATGACTGTGATCACTATGTACGCAGTACATGCACCTTGTCAAAGGACCCTGAAGAGCCAGCCTCCTCGGTGATCTGTCACTTAGTAGCAGAGAGTCATTAAACAATTTACTTAATGTTTCTGTACTGCGATTTCCTTCACTGTTAACTGTGGGTAATAATATGTCAAGATACTTGAGATGGTTAGTGACATTAATTCATATAACCTAGAGTGATTAGTTCTACTGTTGTTGTTATTACTATTGTCACTATGGTTGTTATCATGCTTCTTAGCATGTATGATTTTTGTTTTTGTTATCCTAATAATGATAATAGTATGTTAAGCTAATATTCTTTTTTTTTTTTAATTTTATTTATTTCTAGGAGA